>OY740800.1:26692662-27242662 GCA_963514005.1 Raja brachyura | reverse complement strand
GGAGGGTGTGGCCAGGCTGAGCTTGAATCTGTCAGCGTTCAGAAGAATGGGAATTAATTTTTTGAAAATATAAAACGCCAAGGGGTCTCCACACTGTGGGTGTGGAGAGGACGTTCCCCCACGTGGGAGAGACCAGGAACAGGCGTGACTGTTTACAATAACGGGCTGTCTATTTCAGACGGACGGGATATTTTCCTCCCCGATGGTTCAGATCTCTTCACCGCTCTTTAATAAGTGAATATTTGAAGTGAGAAGTAGATGGAGCTGCGATGAATGAGGAATGACAGACTATCATCAGGGATAGGCGGGTGCAACCAGCGATGGTCTCTTTAAAAAAGGACACAAAGTGCTGGAGTAACTCAGCGGGTCGGGCAGCACCTCTGGGAACATGTAAGGGTGATGATTCGGGTCGGCAACTAGTTCCTGGTTTAAGGCGGTATTAAATGCTGTCCCAGGTCGAGGTGCTGTGACCTGCTGCAGCAACCTGGGATGCTACGACGATACATGCTGGTGTGTGTGTGTGTGTGTGTGAGAGACACGGTACCTTCAGGGGTATTTTTGGGCTGTCTGCTGCCTCTCTCTTGGCAACGATGCAGAGTTTCCGGATCAGCCACATCAGGTTTGTTCTCTTCTCGTTGGTCACGCTGGTACCCCCAGCCCTCGGCTCCTCACTCCCCTCTGCTCCAAGCTCACCCTCGCTTCCCTCCTCCTTCTCCTCTGTGGCGACCTGGCCGCCTGGTTTCAACAGGTACATGATCTTCGTCACAAACAGCAAGTTCTTCACGACCTGTGGATCACAGCAACACTGAGTTTCATGATGCTGATCTGAATCTTAAAAGGCGATTAGCAAGACAATAGACAATAGACAACCAGTGCAGGAGGAGGCCATTTGGCCCTTCGAGCCAGCACCGCCATTCAATGTGATCATGGCTGATCATCCCCAATCAGTACCCCGTTCCTGCCTTCTCCCCATATCCCCTGACTCTGCTATTTTTAAGATCCCAATCTAGCTCTACTCTTGAAAGCATCCAGAGAAACTGCCTCCACCGCCCTCCGAGGCAGAGAATTCCACAGACTCACCACTCTCTGTGAGAAAAAGTGTTTCCTCGTCTCTGTTCTAAATGGCTTACTCCTTGTTCTCAAACTGTGGCCCCTGGTTCTGGACTCCCCCAACATCGGGAACATGTTTCCTGCCTCTTGTGTGTCCAAGCCCTTAACAATCTTATATGTTTCAATGAGATCCCCTCTCATCCTTCTAAACTCCAGAGCGTACAAGCCCAGCTGCTCGATTCTCTCAGCATATGACAGTCCCACCAGTCCATAAGCTAGAGTATAGTCCCGATCTTCCAACCTACCCCATTGTAGACCTTTGCACTTTTTCTCTTTAACTGCAATGTTATAACACCTGCAACTATTTTCTGGTATTTTTGTCTTTGCACTACCTGTTGTACCTGTGTATGGTTTGACTGTACTCATTCAGTATGATGCGCCTGACAGCAAGCACACACAGCTATTCACTGTATCTTGGTACAGGTGACAATAACAAACCAAGGAGGGGGTGCACGCACGCACAGCTCTCACTCTGCCTGGTCACAATCGTGCCCAACCCAGGCGACTATATGCGTGCTGGCCACAGAGGCAGATCCACAATCGCATATCACAATCGCTCCATACTCTTCAATCTCTACTCCGACAGCAACATATCTTACTTTAACAATGATATTCTTAAACCCCTCTACCCTCAGACTATCTTTGATCAAGGCTTTACCTTGCACTAAATGTTATTCCCTTATCATGTATCTAAACACTGTAAACGTCTCGATTGTAATTATGTGTTGTCTTTCTGCTGACTGGACAGCGCGCAACAAAAGCTTTTCACTGTACCTCAGTACACGTGACAATAAACCAAACTGAACGGAAATGAGCCCCTCACCTGATCCCCCAGCGCCTGGTCCAGGAACTTTGACTGCAGCTGGTGACAAAACGCCAAAGCCAGGTCCTTAGTCTGAAACAGAAATATTTACAAGTCTTTGACCGTTACAGTAGGTTAGGTTGTAATTGTATCCGCTGCTATAGCTTCCTCCGGCAGCTCATTCCAGATACGGACTACCGTGTGTGTAAAAGTTGCCTCCGAGGTCTCTCTTAAATCACTCCCCTCTCACCTTAAGCCTATGCCCTCTAGTTTTAGAATCCTCTACTTGAGAAAAAGATTGTAATTAAATATGCCTCTGCCGCCACCACCACCACCACCAGCAGGCACCCACCACCTTCTTGTGTAATAAAACGTGCCCACACATCTCCTTTAAACGTTGCCCCTCTCACCTTAAAGCAACGCCCTCTAGTCTTTGACATTTCCACCCTGGGGAAAAAGGTTCTGACTGTCTACCCTATCTATGCCTCTCATAACGTTATAAACGTCTACTAGGTCTACCCTCAACCTCCGTCGCTCCAGAGAAAACATCCAAGTTTGTCCAGCCTCTCCTTATAACTCATATCCCAAAATCCAGGCAACATTCGAGTCAAACTCCTCTGCACTCTCACCAAAGCTGGGGGGAAAGTTTTAACAGGAACCGGAGGGGTAACTTGTTTTAAACAAGGGATGGTGGGTGTACGGAATGAGCTGCCGGAGGAGGAAGTTGCAGCAGGTACTATCGCAATGTTTAAGAAACATTTAGACAGGTACATGGATAGGAGAGAGGGATATGGGCCAAACGCAGGCATGTGGGACTGGATGGGACACTTTGTGCGGCATGGCCAAGTTGGGCCGAAGGGCCCGTTTCCGTGCTATGATTCTATTCTTCCTGCAACGGGGTGACCGTCTAACACAAACATCGGCCAGTTTTGGCTCCTCTCGAAGCTCCTCAAACAAAGAGGATTAGTTCATTGGAAAGACTGAATCCCTCACTGTCCACTCATCCTATACACACGGTTTTCAATGACTGCCGTCTCGGCCTCTCCTTTACCCGAGCTACTCGTCCTGCATTGTTATAAAGCACAGCTGACGATGCCCCCACTGATGAGCTGCTGCGATCTGCCCGGCAACAGAGGCCTCTCCACCACTTTGGTACCTTAACATCCAGCTCTTTCCACAGGAACTGTGCCGCCGGTGTCTGCGACACGCTCTTCCCCGGGACCAGGGACTTGTCGGTCTTCCACCTGGCCACCAGTTCCTCCGGCTGGAGCGAGGCGAAGAGCATGCCGAGGATTTGAGCGGCGGTGAGCCAGACCCAGGAGTGCGGGTGCCACAGGTGAGCCTGGATGTGACCTGCCGACAGATAGAGAGAGTCAGGGCCAACTCCGCCCAGAATCGGTGGCACAGCGGTAGAGTTGCTGCCTTACAGCGTTAGAGACCCAGGTTCGATCCTGACTACGGGTGCTGTCTGTACGGAGTTTGTGCGCCCGCGCCGTGACCGCGTGGGTTTTCTCCAAAGGCGTGTAAGTTTGAGGGTTAATTGGCCTTGGGTAAAAATTGTAAATTGTCCATAGGGTGTAGGATAGTGCTCGTGTAGGAGGTGATCGCTAGTCAGCGCTGTATCTCTCAGTGTACAGTACAGTCTAACAACCCGGCACACCAGCCCTCCCACACTCCCCAACAACTCTCGCACACTTGCCCAACCACCCTTGCACACCAATCCTCGCACACTCCCCCAACAACCCGGCACACCATCCCTCGCACACTCCCCCAACAACTCTTGCACACTTGCCCAACCACCCTTGCACACCAATCCTCGCACACTCCCCCAACAACCCGGCACACCAGCCCTCGCACACTCCCCAACAACTCTTGCACAACCACCCTTGCACACCAATCCTCGCACACTCCCCCAACAACCCGGCACACCATCCCTCGCACACTCCCCAACAACTCTTGCACAACCACCCTTGCACACCAGCCCTCGCACACTCCCCCAACAACCCGGCACACCAGCCCTCGCACACTCCCCAACAACTCTTGCACAACCACCCTTGCACACCAATCCTCGCACACTCCCCCAACAACCCGGCACACCATCCCTCGCACACTCCCCACTCTCTGCAGTAAAACGCATCGTCTGCACTGTCAAACACGCTGGCGCAGATAAATCCGGAGAAACACCCCAGGGGAACGAAGGACTGTACAGCATGGAAAGGCCCTTCAGCCCGCCATGTCTGCACCGACCACGATGGCAATCTGAAATTAATCCCATCTACCTGCACCTGGACTATTTCCCTCCATTCCCTGCCTGCCCAAGAGCCCGTCGAAAAGACTCTTAAACATTGCCATTATATCTACTTCTACAACCTTCCCCTGCATGGCATTCCAGGCTCCCACCACTCTGTGTGACAAAACAACTGCCCCACACATCTCCCTAAATTTTCATCCTCTCACCTTCAAGATATGCCCTCCCGTCTTTGACATTCCCACCCTGGGAAAAAGGTTCTGTCTGTCTACCATATCTATACCTCCTTTATATACTTTCACCAGGTCTCCCCTCAGTTTCCGAAGCTGGATCAGTGTTTTACAAAGCTGCAACATGACTTTACAATGTTTATACCACGTCCTGTCACTGGAGCCCCCTCTACCATGGGCATCACTGAGTACATTGGAATATACACCATGCCCGAGCCTTCACACGCAGAGTGATTAGAGAATCACAAAGGTTTACCACATCTCTGTAGCTGCAATATTATATTCTGTAGGCACGAAGTGCTGGAGTAACTCAGCGGGTCAGGCAGCATCTCTGGAGATCATGGATAGGCGACGTTTCAGTTCGGGACCCTTCTCCTTCACTTGTATCCACCCATCACTCACTAGACTTTGTCCCCCCCGCCCCCACCCCACTTCTCTTCCAGCTTTCTCACTCCCACCACAATCAGTTTGAAGAAGGGTCCTGA
This sequence comes from Raja brachyura, assembly GCA_963514005.1. Next base: position 27,237,787 of record OY740800.1, on the reverse strand, counting down.
CTCGAAACGTTACCTACCCGTTTTCTCCAGAGATGCTGTCTGACCCGCTGAGTTACTGCAGCATTTTGTCTTATTCTGTCCTCCAGCATCTGCAGTTCCTTGTGTCTACCATATTCTGCAGTCTTGATGTGAGCCTGATGTACTCATGCATGATATGATTTGACTGGATAACAAGCAAAACTATCTCAGTACATGTGACGATAATTAACCAACATGTGGGACCTCGACCCTAATGACTGAGAGAAACAGTCAGCCACTGCCGGGTTAGTTTGTTGGTTGGTAAATGCAGATACTGCGTCCGGTGCTTTTCCCTCCCCCCCCCTCTCCCCCTCTCCCCCCTCGGCAACGCTCCACCCGTGACGCCGGTTCAGGGACAGACGTACCCCAGATGTTGGCGAGGACACGGCTCGGTTTCAGCAGCTGGATGAAGCTGCACTCCTTCACCAATTTAACGATCAGCGTCAAGAGGCTGAAGAGCAGTCGGTCTGAGGCCTTCTCTTCCCCTTCCTCCTCAATCTGAGCAAAGGCACAAGCAGCGGCAAGTCAAGAGGAGGCCGCAGTTATCCGCGATCCCGAGCGGCATTGTTTATCATGTGGCCCAGGCAGTCTGTGCCTGCTCACTGGTCCCTGTCCCTTACAGCCCAGCGGCTGGTGAACCCACACTTCAAGCATCAGGGGGGGCATCCACTCTCTCACCACAACCTTTCTCATGGGGGGCATGGATAAAGTAAAAGCACAGTCTTTTCCCCCACTGGATGGATTTAAGAGAGAGTTAGATAGAGCTCTAGGGGCTAGTGGAATCAAGGGATATGGGGAGAAGGCAGGCACGGGTTATTGATGGGGGACGATCAGCCATGATTACAATGAATGGCGGTGCTGGCTTGAAGGGCCGAAAGACCTCGTCCTGCACCTATTTTCTATGTTTCTATGGTACAGGATTCTAAAACTAGAAGGCACAGACTTAAGGTGAGAGGAAAGAGATATATATAAGAGGGACATCAGGGGCAACATTTTCACTCATAGGGTAGTCCGTCTCCGGAATGAGCTGCCAGAGGAAGCTAGAGAAGCGAATAAAATTATGACTTATAAAAGACATTGGGACAGATATATGGATAGGAAGGGTTTATCAGGCAACTGAACAGTCCTCTCACCAGCTAGGGAGGTGTCCTGATTTCCTACCTACCTCACTGGATGTGAACTATCAGTAGTTGGACCTCAAAGTTGTATCTTGCGCAAAATGTTGTATTCTCTATCTGTGCACTGTGGGTGACTTGATCACAATCAGGTACAGTCTTTTCATTGACTGGATAGCATGCAGCACAAAGCTTTTCACTGTACCTCGGTACACGTGATAGTAATGAACTAAACTGGAGGGATATGGGCCAAATGCGGGAACATGGGACAAGTCTAATATGCCAACTTGGTCAGCGTGGACAAGGTGGGCAGAAGGGCCTGACGCTCTATGACTCTGTACATGGTGTGAGTAGACCATTAGACAGCCCCTTGTAGACACCACAAGACGATGTGGCGATCTCCAGCAGCTCAGACGGCGGTGAACCGAGCACAGGACTCACATTCTGGAATCTCTCTGGTGTTATTTCCGCCTCAAGAATCGGAAGAACGGTGGCAAAGCGTTTTTCAAAGAAAACTCCTTCTGCTTCCACGAAGAGGCCACAGGTGTGGGCAGCCAGGCGACGATGAGAGACCTGCGGCAGGAACACAGCCCCACACACCGTCAGTCAGTCCTCCCACGGCATCTCCAACCCCCCCCACCCCCACCCCCACCACCCCCGCACTTTAGAGATGCAGCGCAGAAACAGGCCCTTCGGCCCACTGAGTCCGCACCGACCAGTGATCACCCTCTACACTAGCTCTGACCTACACTTGTAGGGACAATTTACCAAGGCCAGTTAACCCACCAACTTGCATGTCTTTGGACTGTGGGATGAAACCGGAACATATGGAGAAATCCCACGTGGTCACGGGGAGAACGTGCAAACTCTGAACAGACAGCACCTGTAGTCAGGATCAAACCCGGGTCTCTGGCCATGTGAGGCAGCAACTCTACCGCTGCACCACTGCGCTACCCCGTCCTCGCCCAGACCTGAACCCCCTTGCATGCCCCTGTACCTCCTGACTCCTGTAACCTCACCCACCCTGTACCTCCTCACCCACCCCTCTACCTCCTCACTCGGCCCACTGTGACCGAGTTCTGTGTCATACTTTCACCAAAACAATTGCCTTCATGTAGTTCACAACAAAAAATGCTGGAGGAACTCAGCAGGTCTGGCAGCTTCTGTCGAGGGAATGGACAGGTTACATTTCGTGTCGGGACCCTTCTTCAGACTTCCCCTGCTCTCCCGTAGTTCAACATGTCCTGACCCAATCTCTGAAGTAGAGTCTCGACCCAAAAGGTAACCAGTCCATTCCCTCTACAGATTATTTTATTAGTACGATGACTGTACGTCAAATCAAATTCCTCGCATGTTGCAAAACATACTTGGCTAATAAAGTATGATTATGATTATGCTTATGCTGCCCGACCCGCTGAGTTCCTCCAGTACTATTTGCTGAAGATTCCAACATCTGCAGTTTCCTGCGTCTACCTTCATGCAGTTATTAATAGTTTTCAAGGGCATCATACGACATGGAGAGGAAAGCTGAAGAGTCATTCGTAACTGTCACTGTATGTCATGTTGTTACTTGTGGGTGGAGCACCAAGGTAAATTCCTTGTATGTGAATACTTGGTCAATAAACTTACTTACTTAGAGGGATATGGGCCAAGCATGGGCAGGTGGGACTAGCATAGATGCCCATTTCTGCGCTGTATAACCTTATGACTACAGAAATTACAGCGGAGAACTTGTTCCTATACTAGCTCAGTCAGGTTATCCGATCACCACCATGTTACTTTGTGGGATTTTGCTTTGCAGTGGCAGCCCTATTTCAGCAGTGACCACTTAGAGAGAGGGCGGTTTCGAGGCTGGGTGATGCACCGAATGATTACGTGTCATATTGTGTTTAGCTTCGGTCATCCCGCAATAGGAAAGATGCTTTTAAGCTGGAAAGTGCGTAGGGATGATTAACGAAGACACTGCCAGGATTCAAGGGCCTGAGCTATGAGGATAGGACTATATTCCTTGGAGCGCAGGAGGCTGATGGGGGGATTTTATTGAGGAAAGATTTAATAGGAACTTGAAGGGCAATGTTTTCACACAGAGGGTGATCAGTATATTGAACAAGCTGCCAGAGGAGGTAGTTGAGGCATGTACAATAACGGCATTTAAAACTTAATTGCACAGGTCCATCGATGGGAAAGGTTTAGCGGGACAAACATGAGTAGCTAGCACAGGTTTAGACAGGGCATGGATGAGTTGGCTGAAGGGCCTCCAAGTCCAAGGTGTAGCTATGGGCACAAGCATGGGCCCCAGCTCTGCCTGCCTCTTTGTAGGGTACGTTGAACAATGCCTGTTCCAGGCACACACTGGCCCTGTACCCAAACTCTATCTCCGTTACATTGACGGCATCGGTGCTACCTCCTGCACCCATGCAGAACTCATGGACTTCATTCATTTCACCACCAATGTCCACCCTGAACTCAAATTTACTTGAGACCATCTCTGACACCTCCCTCCCCTCTCTTGATCTGACGTCTATTACAAACCCACTGACTCCCACAACTATCTCGACTACAATTCTTCCCACCCTGCTTCCTGCATAGACTCTATCCCCTGCTTCCAATTCCTCCGTCTACGCCCAAGATGAGGTGTTCCTTACTAGGACACTCGAGATGTCCTCATTTTTAGGAAGATGCACCTGCTCCTATACCTCCTCCCTCGACTCTGTCCAGAGACCCTGACAGTAATTTCAGGTTCGGCAGATGTTCACCTCCGCGTCCTCCAATCTCATCTACTGTATCCGTTGATAACATCGGCGAGACCAAACGCAGACTAGGCGATCAGTTCACTGAACACCTTCGCACAGGCCGCCTGAATCTACCTGATCTCCCAGTTGCTAAACACTTTAATTGTTCTTCCCATTCCCACACAGACTTCTCTGTCCTCGTTCTCCTCCATTGTCAGAGTGAGGCTAAACGCAAATTGGAGGAACAGCATCTCACATTTCGCTTGGGCAGCTTACAGCCCAGTGGTATGAATGCTGATTTCTTTAACTTCAGGTAGCCCCGGCATTCCCTCTCTCTCTATCCCTCCCCCCCACCCAAGTTGCACTAGCTGCTCGTTTTTACCCTACAAACCGCTAGTAATGGCCTGTTTCCTTTATCATCGTTACTTGTTTGCATATTTTTCATTCATTGTTCTTTATCTCTCTACATCATTGTCTTTATCTCTCATTTCCCTTATCCCTGACCAGTCTGAAGAAGGATCTCGACCCGAAACATCACCCTTTCCTTCTCTCCAGAGATGCTGCCTGTCCCGCTGAGTTACTCCTGTTTTTTGTGTCTTTCTCCAGTTTAAATCAGCATCTGCAGTTCCTTCCTACACATTTCTGTGCTGTGTGACTCATGCCATGTGCAGAGATGGACCCTCTCGACACCAGAGGGACATCTACAGCGGTTTCTGACCCTGGGACCCACCTTCTTGCTCTCAAACCAAGTCAGGACCAGAGCAAACATGGCGTCCTTGCGCTGGCTGTCCACTTTGCTCAACAGTGACCGGGTCGCCAGGGCCGCCATCTTCTTGCACCTCGGAGAATCGTCATTCACCATCATCAGGGCCACGGGGATGAAGAAGAGGGCGCAGTGCTGGTGCAGCAGGTCCTGCAACGGCAGCGGAGGAGGTTCAGAGGCACGCAGACATTGCCGCGCGCAGACAGCGTTTACTGACCGTCACAACCCTTTCCGCGGCAGAGATCGAGGGCGGCACATCGGGTAGAACGGCTGCCTCACAGCGCCAGAGACTTGGATTAGATCCTGACCTCTGCTACTGTGTGCATTTACGCTGAGTGCTCCAGTTTCCTCCCATGTCCCAAAGACACGCGGGTTTGTGGGTCCGGCCTCTGTAAATTACCCGAAGTGTGTAGAGAGGTCTAAGGAGCGTTATCGCCAGAGCCTGGCCATGTACCTTTCAAAGGCCTGACTGTCAGACAGGCTGAGGGATGATATTATAGAGGTGTATTAGATCATGAGGATAGGGTGAATGCACACAGTCGTTTACCCAGGGTAGGGGAATCAAGAACCAGACATAGGTTTAAGGTGAGAGGGGAAAGGTTTAATAGGAACCTAAGGGGCAACGTTTACCACTTAGAGGTGTGGTGGGTGTATGGAACGAGCTGCCAGAGGAGGTAGTTGAGGCAGGTACTATCACAACATTTAAAATACATTTGATCAGGTACATGGATAGAAAAGGTTTAGAGGGTTATGGGCCAAACACAGGCAGGTGGGACCAGCGTAGATAAGGCATCTTGGTTGGCATGGACATTGGGCCGAGGGGACACGTATGAGCAAATTGAACTCAGCAACGAGATAAAAACAGACATACCTGTGGAAAGGACTGGAATATACAAGCCAACATTTCCAGCGTAGATTCTCTTCCTATTTCATGTTCATAGCTAAACACAGGAAGAACAAACTTAATCAAAGGAGAAACATCAGATCCTGGTTTACAAAAAAATAGAGCAAGGGCTGGGCTAACTCATCAGGTCATGCAGCATCTCTGGAGAACATGGGTAGGCGATGTTTAGGGTTGCGATCCTTCTGCAACCTGCTTGGGGGGTGGGGGGGGGGAAGCTGGAAGGGAGGTGTGGATGGGACAAAGCCTGGCAAATGATTGGTGAACACAGGTGAAAAAGTGTGAAATAAGGAAAGTGTGAAAGAGATGCAAATTATGAAGCCAGAGGAGGGAATATAGGTGAAAAGGGAAGGGGGGGGGGGGGGGGGGAACTGGGAGCCAGTCCGGCGGTGCTCAAAGGGGAAAACAGGGTGGTGGGGAATGAGAGGGAAAGGGGAGATGGGGGGTTATTTGTAGGTTTATCACCTAAAATTGGAGAATTTAAAGTTCACTAACGTGCACAAAATGCCATCATTTTGTCAGGAATTTATCAAGTTTTGCTTGGTCTATTGCCCACCCCGGCTCCAAAGGTGTTGTGTAAACTTGTGCTCCTACGGTAATCCGCTACTTTCACCACCTGTCTCCAGACTGGAGACCTCCATCAGTAATCCCCAGCAATGCACGGCAGTATTGGCCCCTCATGCACTGCATCCCAGTGGGACCTCTCCTATGTCACACACACTAAACCCCTATTGCATCTTTACATTTCAAGTGATCTTTCCCTTTGGTGCGTAGCAGGCTGAGATTTACTAAACCAGGGGTGGAAGATTGCAACCTCCACGTGGCCCACCCTGTTTCGACTAATGCAATCAACTCGACGTGCACAAACGGAAGATCAAATAGAACGAGTTGTCCAACAACTTTAGGCTGTGCACGCCACACGAACAAAGAAGATTTACAAAACCACAAAGGGCAGAGATAAAGTGGATGGTCACGGTCTTTTCCCCAGGGTCGGAGAGTCAAAAATTAGGGGCGATGCCGGGGAAAGAATTAAACGGGACAAGCTTTGCCATATTGGGCGTTGTGGACATCGGGAATGAGCTGCCAGAGGAAGGGGTGGTGGTGCAATACGATTGCACTATTTAGAAGCCGTTTGGACAGATAAATGGATAGTAAAAGGTTGGAGGGATATGGGGGCAAATGCAGGGAAATTAGACTAGTTCAGGTAAGCAGCGATCAGCAAACACGGAATGGGTAGAAGGGCCTGTTTCCGTGCCATGACCATGTTCGTACGTTATAGGAGCAGAATTAGGTAATTCAGACCCCTCCGTTCAATCGTGGCTGATCTATCTTTCCCTCTCAACCCCATTCTCCTGCCTTCTCCCCATAATTCTGGCACCCATACTAATCAAGAACCCGTCAATCTCCACCATAAAAAATATCCATTGGCTTGGCCTCCACAGCCGTCTGTGGCAATGAATTCCACAGATTCACCGCCTTCTGGCGAAAGAAATCCCTCCTCATCTCCTGTCCAGACCACGACCAAGTCTCTGCCGATCCCCAGTCGGGAGGTCACCACCCCTGGCGACGTTCCAAGCGACTCCATTGTTTAAATAAAGAACAATGATTAAAGGTGAAGAGCAGTTGGAAACCCAAGCGGAAACGTACGAGAGCTGCGCCACGATGAAGTCGAGGTGAGTCTTCAGCTCCTTCCCCAGAGGATAGTCGAGAATAAACTTCATGTAAACCTAAAGCACAGAGGAAACACAGGCAACACAGTTAGGAAACTGGGGACACCAGGCAGACATGCATCATCAGTCACGTTGGTTCAGTTTAGTTTATTGCCACCTGTACGGAGGTACAGTGAAAAGCTTTTTGTTGCATGCTATCCATGTCAGCGGAAAGACTACACACTGCACAACATTAACCTCAGCAAGGTAGACAAAAGTGCTGGAGAAACTCAGCGGGTGCAGCAGCATCTATGGAGCGAAGGAAATAGGCAACGTTTCGGCACGAAACATTGCCTATTTCCTTCGCTCCATAGATGCTGCTGCACCCACTGAGTTTTTCCAGCACTTTTGTCTACCTTCGATTTTCCAGCATCTGCAGTTCCTTCATAAACACTAACCTCAGCAACATGACTTCTGTTTTGCACTGTTATGGTCTGGTTACTGAGTATTATGGATTATTAATTTATTGTATACTTATTGCCGTGTTGCTGCGTTAATGGGCCGGTTAAACCAAAGATAATAGAGGAGCAAGATGCGCCACTCAGTGGAAAAGGCGTAGTATCACATGTGTGATTGTCGACGCCATATTAGCGGGCCAGAGATGGCGTCTACATCATTGGGAAACTAGGCTTCTCTATAATCTTTGTCCCTCGATCTCCCATTATGTAATCCGCTCCAAAGCTACAGAGCAGTTGCAAACAAAGATTATAGAGGAGCAAGATGCATTAGAAAGTTATTAGATTTATTTGCAATAGATCTTTACTTACCTCTCGATCCCTCTCTATCCCCTCTCTTGTCTCGATCAACCTCTCTTCTCTCTATCGCTCTCTCTCCCCTCTCGATCGCTCTCTCTTCCCTGTCGATCTCTTTCTCTCCCCTCTCGATCTCTTTCTCTCCCCTCTCGATCTCTTTCTCTCCCCTCTCTTCTCGATTTCCCACTCTCCCTCCCTTCCCTCTGTGTGAGAGTTGGCAGCTCTGCTATGCCTTCAGCCCAAAAGAGGATATAAATAAATTACATAATGGTCTTTGTAAGAAGATTTTAATAAGCTCTTCTATCCAAAGATTTGCTTTTATCTGCCCCACATTCATATTTATATGAATGTGTGTTTGTGTGTGCCTGTAATTTTGTGCAGTGTGTGTTAAAGCAATACAAGGGAAGCTGTACAATACAATGCAAGGGAAACTACGCAAAGGTGGGGGCTGGGGAGGAAAGATGTGAGGGAAATGGAGGAACAGGGAAAAGGGAGAGGGAGAGGGAAGGGAGAGAGAGAGAGAGAGAGGGAAGGGAGGGAGGGGAGAGAGATTGAGAGAAGAGGGGAGAGAGAGATCGAGAGAACAGAGGGAAGAGAGTGAGAGAGAGATCGAGAAAAGAGAGGGGAGAGAGGGATCGAGGGGAGAGAGGAGAGGGAGAGGGAGATCGAAAGAGAGTGAGAGAAAGATCGAGAGAAGAGAGGGGAGAGAAAGATCGAGAGGGGGAGAGAGAGGGATCAAGAGAAGACAGGGGAGGGGATAGAGAGGGGTCGAGGGGTAAGTAAAGATCTATTACAAATAAATCTAATAACTTTCTAATGCATCTTGCTCCTCTATAATCTTTGCTTACAACTGCTCTGTAGCTTTGGAGCGGATTACACATGGGGAGGCAATCCGCCAAAATGGCGGCCGCGACGATCCGTTACATACTACACACCAGTCCATTGGATTTCCACTGAGTGGCGCATCTTGCTCCTCTATAATCTTTGGGTTAAACTGCAGTAAGTAAGAATTATACAGTATAGATAGACACAAAATGTTGGAGTAACTCAGCGGGTCAGACAGCATCTCTGGAGAAAAAAAGGTTGGGCAAAGTTTCAGGTCGGGACCCTTCTTCAGACCGGACCCGAGACGTCACCCATCCTTTTTTCTGCAGCATCTGGAGTTCTTTATTTTGACCGAGAATTTCCAGGATCCTTCGGCCTAAGCCCAGTGGGTGGACCGCGTGTCGAATGGATGGGGAGACTTGGATGGAACTCTGAGGCTGGGACTGGCCCTGACCTGACGACACTGCACGCGGATGGGCTCGCTCTGCCCGGTCACGGCCAGCTTGGCCACTTTCTGCATCACTTCACCCATCTCCGGCACCAGCAGCCTCCTGGACAGAATCGCCTGCAGACAGACAGAGAGAGAGTGAAATTACTCAGGGCCCTGCAGTAGCTGGAGAGAATAGTGCGGATCAGAGCCCTGCAGTGGGGATGGTAGCCAGGGGTTGGGGAGAGCAGGGAGGGGGCTGAAGAGAATAGCGGGGTATAGAAGGGAGGAAGGGGGATAGAGTGCACAATTATTCAGAGCCTGCAGAGGGAATGGTAGCTGGAGCGAAATATGGGGAGAGCAAGGAGGGTGGGATGAGTGGAGAAGGAGGAAGCATGGGGGACGGGGGGGCGGAGGTGGGAAGGCTCGGTCATATTCCAGGGCGCACACATACCAAACTGGACAATCTCAAGAATCGCCCCTGGACGGAGTTCACTAACGTGCACAAAATGCCATCATTTTGTCAGGAATTTATCAACTTTTGCTTGGTCTATTGCCCACCCCAGCTCCAAAGGTGTTGTGTAAACTTGTGCTCCTACGGTAATCCGCTACTTTCACCACCTGTCTCCAGACAGGAGACCTCCATCAGTAATCCCCAGCAATGCACGGCAGCATTAGCCCCTCATGCACTGCATCCCAGTGAGACCTCTCCTATGTCACACACACTAAACCCCTATTGCATCTTTACATTACAAGTGATCTTTCCCTTTGGTGCGTAGCAGGCTGAGATTTACTAAACCAGGGGTGGAAGATTGCAACTTTCACGTGGTCCGCACTGTTTCGACTAATGCAATCAACTCGACGTGCACAAACGGAAGATCAAATAGAACAAGTTGTCCTACAACTTTAGGCCGTGCACGCCACACGAAAGAAGAAGAAGATTTACAAAACCACAAAGGGCAGAGGTGAAGTGGAAGGTCACGGTCTTTTCCCCAGGGTCGGAGAGTGAAAAATTAGGGGCGATGCCGGGGAAAGATTTAAACGGGACAAGCTTTGCCAATCTCCCCTAGCCTCCGTCCAGGGGCAATGGACGTTGATCTTTCCAGCAACACACACAACACAGATGGCACCATTTAGGAGACAGTCAGACACACAAACAAGAAGGGACAGAGCCATATGGATACGTGCAGGCAGAGAATATTAATTTAGACTGGAATTATAGGTACAAAAGTGGAGGGCTGAATGGCCTGTTCCTGCACCGTACTGCCGTGTGTTCTAATCCACACATCAAATAAGAATAGTATTAATTTTCATGGTGCTATCTCTCCCTTCTTCCATCCTCCACTTGCTCTGCAGACTGGGTTTCAATCTGCCTTTGGGTGCTCTCGGTGTGGAGTTCGCAGGTTTCCTCCGGTTTCCTTCCACATCCCAAAGGCGCACGTTAAAAGTCACTGTAAATTACCCCCCCTGGGAAGGGAGAGGGTTTGGGGGTGGGGAAGGGGGGGGTAAGGTTGATGGGAATGAGGGGAGAACAAGATACATTTAGCACAGATGGACAGCCAGGCCAGCACAGAATAGGCAGGCAGAATGGCCACCTGCATCTGTGCTAGACACAAAATGCTGGAGTAACTCAGCGGGTCAGGCAGCATCTCTGGAGAGAAGGAATGGGTGACGTTTCGGGTCGAGACCGTACTTCAGTGCTGTTGGACTCTCTCTGATCTCGACCCAGCCAACCGGCACCAGAGGACTGGACCTCCCCCCATCTGTCCCCGCTCTCCCCATCCCTCTTGTGAACCTCCAACGTGTCCTTGATATATTTTATCGAGTTGATTCTTAAATAATAATCCTAATAATAAATAATACCCAACGGCATTTGCATCCTCCACAACGGGAAGATTTACCACATTAAACGTGCGACAAAATAAGATAGACTTCACCCACCTTCAAGAGCCCGAACGCTGTTGCCTGCCGTGACGTATCGTAAATGTCTTCCTCAGCGTACCCCAGTAGCACCTGCAACTGCTTGTCTGTCAGTGTGTGCTTTGTCACAGTCTTCACCAGGATGGATATTGACTGTGGAGCAAAAAATATAACACAGATCACGATTCAACCCAAACAAAATTGTAATCAGACCACTCGTATGGTCCTCCCATAACCTAGGACATCATCGCAATTTTCCAACCTACCTCATTGCCGTGAAACTACAAATCCATCATTCATAAAGTCCGGTACCTTAAATTTTTTGGATATTGTTCATGTAAAGACATTAGAAATACTTTTCCGAGTTAGGAATAAAAGCCTTCCTGTTAGTATTCGAAAAAAAAAAAAAAAATTAAGAGAAGGACATTATAATTTAAGAAGGTTGTGTATTTTGGAAACTTGTAAAGTGAGAACCAATGTCAAATATAGATGTGTCTCAGTTTTGGGAGTCAAATTATGGAACGGGTTTAGTGATGAGTTGAAATTTTGTAGCTCTCTGTTGAGTTTCAAAAAAGCCTTAAATTTTAAAATAATTAAGGATTATAATGTAAAGTGATTAAAATGTAAAATAAGTACGGATTACAATTTAGAGTAATTTTTTTTTCTTTCCTTTGTAATGCTGATATTATGGGTTATCTTATGGATTGTATAGGATAGGCTTTGTGGCTTCAGCCTATTCCTTTTTCGGTCATTGATTATGTGAACGTGTGTGAAATGGATACAGTGTTGGTTTATATTCACACAGACTGTAAAGTTGTGCTCTTTTTAATGTATGACCGAAATAAACTATTCATTCATTCATTGCAGACATTGCACATTATTATAAATCCCTTTCTCTGTAACTGCAATCACAAAGATAGCTCACCAATGCCTCTATTTCCTTAGAGACGAAGGAGATTTGGTATATTTGGGAGGGCATACTGACTAGTTGCATCACTGCCTGGTTCAGCAACTTAAACGCCCAGGAATGAAGGAGACTACAGAGATCAGTGGACACTACCCAGCCCGTCACAGGTGCTGACCCCTCCACCATCGATGAGCTCTACAGGAGGCGCTGGCTCATAAAGGCAGCCAATATCATCCAAGAGCCACACCGCCCTGGCCACGCTCTCACCTCGCTGCTACCATCGGTTAGAAGGTACAGGAGCCTAAAAACCGTGAGCTCCAGGTTCAAGAACAGCTTCTTCACAACAACCAGCAGGCTCTTGGAACATGGCACAACACTAACCTCAGCAACTATGATCTTCTATGGACTGGGTCTATGGTTGCACGACCAAATTTGGCTTTGCATTACGATGCATCCAATGTTTATTCATTTATTATATTACTGATTATTACATATTTTTCAATGTTTTATTGTATTCAGGGTGTTGAGCTGCAGCAAGTACAAATGTTGATGTTCTGCTGCCAATGACAATTAAACTCTCTCGACTCTTGCTCTGACTTGACTCCTGCTCCACCTGTGGCAGAGCCTGCTGCTCCCACAAGGACTTCATCGGTCACTTCAGAACTGTGTGAAGTAACTCAGCCCCCCCCCCCCCCCCCCCCGATGGACTGTCCGAGAGTCAGGGGTTAGCAGAGGAGAACTGGTAAAGACACAACGTGCTGGAGTAACTCAGCAGGTCAGGCAGCATCTCTGGAGAAAAGGAATAGATAATGTTTTGGGTCGAGGCCCTTCTTCAGACTGAGAGTCAGGGGTGAGGGAAACTAGAGATATGAAAAGCTACAAAGAACAAACAAATGAAAGGAATGCAAAAGGACAAATCAAAGCCAGCAATGATGATCAAGGAAAGGTGGAGCCCACAATGGTCCATGGTTGGCTGTGGAGAAGGTGAGGACTAGTGGATACAAACGGTGAAACTAAGCAGGATGACAGTGAAAGTAGACCGGACGAGGGACGGAGAGAGAGGGCAAAATAAAGCAGCCCCACTAGGGGTGCGTTGAACAACGTACCTTGAAGCAGTTAACGACGAGATGGAAGTTCTCCCCTCTGGCTGCCCCAGCCTTGGCGTAGTCCTTCAGCAACAGGAAGAGCTGCTGAGTGAGCTGCCCGGCCAGACTCTCCACCGACCTCAGCGGGAACCTCAGCACGCAGGACAGGCACTGCAAGGCAGTGGTGATCACCTGCATTCACAAGGACACCACAACTCAGCAACTGTGATCGCACAGGAGGACATAGCAGACCAGAGCACGTGCTGGAGTACAATATCAGCTTCCCTTACGGATCTTTGTCACTGAATAATTTACCCTTCCTCGAATAAACCACTGCCTCCTGTCCCTTTCCACCCAGCTCCATGCAAGACATAGTCATACATCATGGAAACAGGCCCTTTGGCCCAACTTGTCCGTGCCTACCTACATGCCCCATCTACTCTAGTCCCACCAGCCTGCCCGCACTAGGCCCGCAGTGGAAACTTCTCTGCTACTTGATTTTATTTGGCGCTTCTTCTTGCGAATAAAACATTCGGTGCTGGGGATCAATGAAAGATTATTGATAGACAATTTAGACAGTGATGGTGCAAGATTACTGCACCAGTTTAAAATATTCATTAAATCCCTCAAAACCCCCAACATTATTATGATCCAACCCATCAGAGAAATATTCTATTTAATACAGAATGGAGACACAAGGAACTGCAGGTGCTGGTGCCTTGAGCAAATCGCAGGGTGCTGGAGTAACTCAGGCAGCATCTGTGGAGGGAACGGACAGATGATGTTTCGGGTTGGGACCCTTGTTCTGACTGTGGTTGAAGAGCAGCAGTGGCACTGGGTGGGTGGCTATGGGAGGTGCTCACCTTGACATGCATGGACTGCAGGCAGTCTATCAGCACCTGTACAAACGGCTCCATCATTTCCAAAACGCGCTCTTCTGAGGAATTCACCTTCGATTTCTTCAGGCTCAAATGCAGCATCTGTGAAACGACAAAGGAGCAAGTGAAGATTGAACTTCGACCAACAGCTCTGCCCAAGACCGCAGAAAATGACAGAGATTTGTGGATGTAGCCCAGTCAGACTCGCACAGACTCAGACTCTTCACCATCGGCTCCATCTACATCACGTGCGTCTGCAAAACAGCCAGCACGATCAAAGACTTGTTCACACCTCGGCCATTCCTTCTTCTCCCCGCACACATCCGACAGAAGAGGAGAAGCTTGAAAGTGCGCACCGTCAGCATGAGCGGCGGGGGAGTGGGGGAATAGTACAGGGTCAAAGGTGTGGGGGTTGCATAGCATGGACTCACCCGGAGGCCGGTATCCACCAGGACGTGCATGTTGGTCTTGGTGCTGATGGCAGGTTTTTCTCCCTGGCGGGTCGGGGTGGGAGGCAGCAAGAGGCAGCTCTGAGGCTTCAGACCGGCGCGCCATTGCTGAGGTTTTCGCTGTTTCCCCCTTTGACAGAACGTTTACAGACAACGTTGGAAAGTGCGACGCAAAACCAACCATTCAGACCAGCAGCAGCATCTGCTCCTGGCATGGATCTCAAGTCATGAAGCTACATCTGCTCCCCGCCCACCACATCTCACCCACTCCCATTTATCCCTGTAACCCTCAGCTTCAGTCTCCACAACCGCCCCTGTAATGCTGGAGACACAAGGAACTGCAGATACTGGAATCATGAGCCAAACACAAAGTGCTGGAGAAACTCAGCGGGTCAGGCAGTGGTCTGGATGGGCCGAACAACGAAATAAAGTCCCGCACCTCTTCTTTAAACTTATCCCCTTCGGTCTTTGACATTTCCACCCTCGGAAGATGACCCTGCTGTGTTCCCTATCTGTGCATCTCCTAATGTGATATACTTCTACCAGGTCTCTGGTACACCACAGGGTCATTGCGCAGTTCAGCTCAGGACTAAGCACATTAGTAGGGTCTGAGGTCACAAATAGGCTAACGTGGGCCAGGCCAGGCCAGGGCAGCAGGGTCCCTCCTCTCAGAGACATCAATGAGCACGACAACTAGTCAGCAAGTACCCCGTTCATGGTAGATTTTAACTCCAGATTTATTTAGCTGTGTCCCTGAACACATAGCCCAGGCCTCTGAGAGCAGCCCAGTTATCAAAGATGATGCCCAAGGCAGGCGACTCTTTGCGTGCTGGTCCCAGAAGCGGATCCACAATCGTTCATTACAATTGCTCCACTCATTTAAAATACGCAGAACACAAAGTGCTGGAGCAAACTAATGGACCGGGCAGGTTGGGTTTCAGACCAGGACACTTCTTCAGATCCAAAAATGTGCCTGTCCTTTGCCTCCACAGATGCTGCCTGGCCCGCTGAGTTCCACCAGTCACTTATTTAGTGCTCAAGATTCCAGTGTCTGCAGTTCCTTGTGTCTCTTTTAAGCAATCCGGCTCTCCAAATCGATGGTTAAACAAAGATACACAAAATGCCGGAGTAACTCAGTTAAACAAAGAGTTGCTTACTTGATCTTCTTCACCATGAGCGGTAAACTGTCAGTCACCAGACCATGACTTAGCAGAAGGATGGCGTCTGCGGTCAAATCATTATTTTTTAACAGACCCGACACGATCCGCCGAAACGTTTCATGGACCTTGCGGGCTTGCTTGAGGCTGGTCGTGTTCTCTAGTATCTGGAAAAGTACGTCAGAAATATCATTTCAGATCACTGGGATCGGAAGGATTCTATTATTTGAATTTCAATTGGTTATTTCTTCCCATAAATATTATAGCATTCATTTTTGCCGATGGAAAACTGTGCAGTCAGCTTTTGACACCTCCAAATCTGCGCTGGAACAGGGAAACAAGCTCTTGAGCAAAAGCCACGGAAATTAGTAAAGCTTCGGCAAAGAGAAATACACCAACAGATCAAATACACAGGTCTCTCAGTGCTGACGTGCCAGGGCAGCACAGTAGCGCAGCGGTAGAGTTGCTGCCTTACAGCACCAGAGACTTGGCTTTGATCCTGACCACAGGTGCTGTCTGTATAGTTTGTACATTCTCAATGTGACTGCATGGGTTTTCTACGGGTGTTCCGGTTTTCACCTACATTCCAAAGAGGTACCGGTTTCGGTAAGTTGTAAAAGATTGTCCCTCATGTGTAGGATAATGTTAGGGATTGCTGGTCGGCATGGAGTCCAAAGTGCCAGTTTCTGTGCAGTATTTCTAAAATCCAAAAATTCATTAGGTAACAGGAGAAACAGGTACAGACACTCCCCGACTTGCGTAAACTCGCACTTGGGTATATAATTCCGCACACAGTCCCTAGTGCAATGAAGGCAGTATGTAATTTCCACAACACTGTGCGATCACTCAAGTTGACATCGGAAACAAGCCGGCAATGGCGGCGGTGCTTACCCAGAAGGCTGTGCACTGCCGAAAGTGCCCAGGCAGCAAGAGTTGGTGATTCCGACTTAGATAAAATCTGTCTTACGCAAGGATCGCAAAACGCAGCCTTTAGGCAAGTCGTGGAGTGCCTGTATTAAGTTACTCATTAGTGAACAGCCATTACCTCTTTCAGTGGAAGGATCAGCTTGGCCACCTGGCCCTTTCCTATAAACTGCCCCAGAATCTCGTAGGAGTCGTAGCTTTTGCTCTTCCTTGCTTCCATCACCTTGCTTATAATCCCTTTCACTTCCTTCTCTTCTGCAACTTCTCCAAACAGCTCGTGATTAAAAATCTGGAGGGAGAATGCAGGAGAATTACGCTGCACTGACGGCAACATTGTTTGCAGCAAAGTAGCGATCAGCAGTTCAGCAAATAAACAGACAAGTAACTGCAGATGCTGGTATCGTGAGCAAAATGCAAAGCGCTTGAAGAATTAAATGGGTCAGACAACATCTGTAAGGGGAATGGCCAAACGACATTTTGTCAGACTGGGAAGGGATCTGTAGTGACTAGTCCAAAGAAGGGTCCAGACCCGAGAAATTGTCTGCCCATCTCCCTCCAGAGATGCTGCCCGACCTGCTGAGTTCCTCCAGCATCAACGTCTAAAAATAATGCTCAAGTGAAAGTGAGCAAAACCCTTTGCCTGTTTCAGCTCTGTGATGCTATTCTGTACTCTGGCATTGTCCTCTCTGCACTACCTATTGTACTTGTATATGTCTTGATTGTACTCGCGTTTAGTGTGAATTAACAGGGTAGCACGGACTGTATCGCAGTACACACGACACCAGTAAGCCCAATTCCAATGCCCCATTCTGGAGGACCAGCCTCATAGTGTAGCGTGGCAGCGCCGAGGGAGGGGCCAGTGCCTCCGAGGAGGGAGGGACATAACCATCGAGGGAGGAGTAGTACGCAGGGAGGGCCGCATTGTTGGGAGTGGCTATCTTTAAGCACAGCTGAGAACCAAGGAGCAACTGCCCTCCAGTTAACATGAATGATCCCATGATAATACTTCAAAAGAGAGCTGATTAATATTATCCCTGGTGTTCTGGGCAAGGTTGATCCATGAGCCATGACCAATTAACACTTCTTAAAACTCATGATGGTGGGTGGTGACTGGATACAAATTAGTGCCTTGAAATTGCAGCTTGCAATAGCCTAAGATACATAGTCACACAGCACATAAACAGGCCCATCAGCCCAGCATGTATGATCACATCCATATTAATCGCATTTACCTGCGTTAGGCCATAGCCCTTCAAACCTTAAAGTCTGAAGAAGGGTCCTGACCTGAAACGTCACCCGAGACTTTTCTCCAAAGATGCTGCCTGAACCGCTGAGTTCTCCAGTATGTGTCTATCTTTAGATTCAGGAGCTCGTCTAGATGCTTCTTGAATGTTGTGAGAGTGTCTGCCTCCACCACCCCTTACCCTGCCAGGCAGAATGTTCCAGAGTCCAACTACGCTGTGATGGATGGATGTGGCACAGGTTCCCTCTGACTTCATACCTCCTCCACAACAAAGGACAAAGATTCTTACTATCTACCCCATTAACCCCCCTCAATTCCATTCACCTCCATCAGGTTACCCCTCAGCCTCTTCTGTTCCCGGTGAAAATCCAGCCCAGCAATTCCTTCCTTAGAACTTCCTCATCAGGATGGCACAAAGGAGCAGCCGTAGAATTGCTGCCTCACAGTGCCGGGGACCCGAGTTCGATCCCGACTAGGGATACTGTCGGTATGGAGCTTGGACGTTCTCCCTGTGATCGTGTGGGTATCCTCCGGATGCTGCAGTTTCCTCCCACATCCCGAAGAAGTACAGGTTTGTAGGTTAATCAGTTTCTGTAAATTGCCCCTAGTGTGTAGTGTGTAGTGTGATAGAATTAGTTGTATGGGTGATCGCTGGTCGGTGCTGACTCAGTGGGCCGAGGAGCCTGTTTTCATGCTGCATCTCTAAAACTAAAACGAAACACTTCAGACGGGAACATCCTGATGAATCTTCTCTGCTCCCTCTCCAGCAGACCCTTCCAACATGTGGAGCACGTGGGACTGAAGTAGATGGGGCACCTTGGTGGACGTGGGCAAGTTGCGCCGAAGGGCCTATTTTTATGTGTGACCACACTACTTCAGCCGTGGCCTAACCAACATTTTACACGGCTGTAACGGGACACCCCTGCTCCTATAGTCTTTGCCATGCGCTGTTGAAGGAAAGCAGCTCCTAAGCCTTCACCATCACCGTAGCTCACAGATCTCCAGAGTCACTGGCTTTCAATGCATCGGGACATAGACTTCCCCTCTGGTCCCCTGGATGTGCAGGATCTCTATGCTTCGCACCTTCCGCTATATGAACGCTTCATAACACTTACTGTGATGAGGTTATCGATGCAAGGGTCCAAATCTCCACTGCTCAGTTTAGGCACCAGAATCTTTAACACCATGTAGACAGTGTAGGTCAAAACGTGAACCTGGTAAAACAGAACGCTGGTGTCACCAAAAGAACAAACTATAACACCCTTAATTCTCAACTATTTATGACCGTGTATCCAAAGTATAGTGAGCCAATGAAGGAGATAGATAGTCAAGAGTTTCATTGACATATATCCAAACAACGGAACAACAAAATTGTTACTGCTTAAGCTGCAATAGCACACAGATAACAAATAACTAGAAAAATAATAAATTAATAACCATAGTACTAGGTAAGCATAATAATTAAAAAAAGCAACGTCTGTATCACAACCAAAGTCACAGTCCATAGAATATCAGTTGCTGAGGTTAGTGTTGTGCGGTGTTCAAGAGCCTGATGGTTGCAGACAAGAAGCCGTTCTTGAACCTGGACGTCAATAGACAATAGACAGTAGGTGCAGGAGTAGGCTATTTGGCCCTTCGAGCTAGTCTACCATTCAATGTGATCATGGCTGGTCATCCCCAATCAGTACCCCGTTCCTGCCTTCTCCCCATATCCCCTGACTCCACTATTTTTGCCCTATCTAGCTCTCTCTTGAAAGCATCCAGAGAACCTGCATCCACCGCCCTCTGAGGCAGAGAATACCACAGACTCACCACTCTCTGTGAGAAAAAGTGTTTCCTTGTCTCCGTTCTAAATGGCTTACTCCTTATTCTTAATTCGTCAAGCTTCACCGGCTCCTGTACCTTATTTTTGATGCCAGCTGTAAGATGAGAGCGTGGCCAGAGTGGTGAGGGTTTATGATGATGTTGGCTGCCTTTCTGAGCAGCGCCTCCAGTAGACCCCTCAATGGTGTGGAGGTCAGTACCTGTGATGGACTGGGCAACGTCTACCATACACAAAATAAATTGGAATGCAAGTGAGATGGTGATGATTGCTGATGGTGCAAGTGGCAGCTCGTGTCGAGTAACTGTTCCCAGTCTGTGATCTAAGGTTACCACATGCCGAACGTTAAGATAGCTAGATGACGCTCATCACCTGATAGCCCTTGGTTAGAGCCGACTGCATCTCCTTGAGAAGGTAGAGAAGGTATCTTGAACCCAAAGTCTCGATTATTTTGGTCAGGGTGTTGCGGGCGGCGTCTCTGATCTCCTGGGCTCGGTTCTGCAACATCATGCAGACTTTAATGAGGATGCTGTGTCGGAGGGAAGAGAGAACCTGTCAGTAATCTGCCCCACAACAACACCTATCCACGCTCCAGCAACATACAGACACTACTGACCAACAGCAAATGTTCTACAGGATACTCAAAGTCTAGTAGAAGCTAAGACTTGTCCCACCCCGGTCATTCCTTCTTTTCCCCATTCCCGTTGGGCAGAAGGTCCATAAAGTTAAAAGTGCGCACCACCAGACTCAGGAACAAGTTTCCCCCCTCTCTGTTATCCGGCTTCTGGACAGTCGTTCCATAAGCTAGGATACTATCCGATACACCTCTACCCCATTGCAAACATTGGGCATTGTCTATGGAACTGACGTGCTACCATGCTGAGAACTATATTCTGCACTCTGTATCTTCCCATTTGCACTTCAGTTTGACGTTTGCATTTATGCTGAGTATATCTGATCTGAATAGCATGCAAAACAAAGCTTTTCATTGTGCCTTGGTACAGGTGACAATATTGAACTCATTAAAACGCCAAAACGTTCAATGAACATCAAAACGTTTAACCTCAAAATTAGGATTTCAGTCACACCATCAAGACCACACCAGCAAGGCTACGATAGTAAGCATAGATGTGTATTGAAATCTGGGCTAGAGGGCATAGCTTCAAGGTCAGAGGGGGAAAGATTAAAGGAGATGTGCAGGGTAAGTTGCTGGTTTTACACAAAGGGTGGTGGGTGCCTGGAACGCGCTGCCAGGGGTGGTGGTGGAAGCTGATATGAAAGTGACGTTTAAGAGGCTTTTAGATAAGCACATGGCTATGCAGTGAATGGCTAGACATTGATCACGTGCTGGCAGATGAGATTAGTTTAACGGCATCATGTTTGGCACAGTGTGTAGAAAGGAACTGCAGATGCTGGTTTAAACCAGAGATAATATATATAAGCATCTGGATCAACAGGGTCTGATCAGGAACAGTCAACATGGATTTGTGCCTGGAAGGTCATGTTTGACAAACCTTCTTGAATTTTTTGAAGAGGTTACTAGGGAAATTGATGAGGATAAAGCAGTGGATGTTGTCTATATGGATTTCAATAAGGCCTTTGACAAGGTCCCCCATGGAAGGTTGGTTAAGAAGGTTCAATCTTTGGGTGTTAATGGCGGAGTAGCAAGATGGATTCAACAGTGGCTAAATGGGAGATGTCAGAGAATAATGGTGGATGGCTGTTTGTCAGGTTGGAAGCCAGTGACCAGTGGGGTGCCTCAGGGATCTGTGTTGGGTCCACTGTTGTTTGTCATGTACATCAATGATCTGGATGATGGGGTGGAAAGTTGGATAAGTAAGTATGCAGATGATACTAAGATAGGTGATGTTGTGGATAATGAAGTAGATTTTCAAAGTCTACAGAGAGGTTTGGGCCATTTGGAAAAGTGGGCTGAAAGATGGCAGATGGAGTTTAATGCTGATAAGTGTGAAGTGCTACATCTTGGCAGGACAAATCAAAATAGGACGTACATGGTAAATGGTAGGAAATTGAGGAATGCTGTGTAACAGAGGGATCTAGGAATAACTGTGCATAGTTCCCTGAAGGTGGAATCGCATGTAGATAGGGTGGTAAAGAAAGCTTTTGGTGTGCTGGCCTTTATAAATCAGAGCATTGAATATAGGAGTAGGGAAGTAATGTTAAAATTGTACAAGGCATTGGTAAGACCAATTCTGGAGAATGGTGTACAATTTTGGTCGCCTAATTATAGGAAAGATGTCAACAAAATAGAGAGAGTACAGAGGAGATTTACTAGAATGTTGCCTGGGTTCCAGCAACTAAGTTACAGAGAAAGGCTGAACAAGTTAGGTCTTTATTCTTTGGAGTGCAGAAGGTTAAGGGGGGACTTGATTGAGGTCTTTAAAATGATGAAAGGGATAGACAGACTTGACGTGGATAAGCTTTTCCCATTGAGGGTAGGGAAGATTCAAACAAGAGGGCATGCCATGAGAATTAAGGGACAGATGTTTAGGGGTAACATGAGGGGGAACTTCTTTACTCAGAGAGTGGTGGCTGTGTGGAATGAGCTTCCAGCAGAAGTGGTGGAGGCAGGATCGATTTTAACATTTAAAAGTAAAGCGGATACGTATATGGATGGGAAGGGAATGGAGGGGTATGGTCTGAGTGCAGGTAGAAGGGACTAAGGGAAAATAAATGGTCGGCACGGACTGGAAGGCCAAGGGGGCCTGTTTCCGTGCTGTAATTGTTATATGGTTATAAGACACAAAAAGCTGGAGGAACTCAGTGGGTCAGACAGCATCTCAGGAGAAACTCTGGTCTCAGCCCGAAACGTCACGTATTCCTTTTCTCCAGAGATGCTGTCTGCCTCGCTGAGTTACTCCAGCTTTTGGTGTCTATCTTATGTTTGGCACAGACATTGTTGGTTGAAGAGCCTGTTCCTACGTTGTGCAGCCCAACCAAAGTTTTATAAAACTGCAACGTGACTTTCTGGCTCTTATACTCAATGCCCTGACTGATAATAGCAAGCCCATTATATGGCTTCTATACCACTGTAATCTGCTTATGTTGCTACTGTCAGGGAGCAATGGGCTTGGACCCCCAAGATCCCATGTAATGTGGAGGTATGTGTGGAGAGAGAACAGGGGAATGAGATGGATGAAGGGAGAGTGCTGATAATTAGCTTGTCCTAAATGTAGAAATCAATCTTTCCTCACGCAATACCACCTCCCTCAAATACACCAAGTCACAGAGCCACAGTAGCACTGGAGGTGAAGCCACCACCCCTGGGTACCTGGGTAGATTATTCTCCATGGTCTCCTTGGGCAGGGTCTGCATGAGTTTCACCATCGCAAAGGCTAACGGAATCCGCACCAGTTCCTCATCGTTGACCAGCTTTGACTTCACCAACTTATGCTGTTCATCTCTTTTTACCTGTAAAACAAAAACATCTTAACTAACGAGATTGGAGCAGTGCGTGGAGTATCGGTCGCCCAGCTACAAGGAGGACATCATTAAGTTGTCATTATTTTGGAAAGGGTGAAGAGATTCTCTCGGACGTTCCCTGGGCTTGGGGGCATAAGTTATAAGGAGGGGTTGGATAGGCTTGGGTCTCCTTTCTTTGGAGCGTAGGAGGCTGAGGGGTGACCTTTTTAGGATGTGCAAGATCATGGATAAGGTGAACGCTCACAGTCTTTTTCCCCAGGGTAGAGGATTCTAAAACTAGACCGCACAGGCTTAAGGTGCGAGGGGGGAGATTTAAGAGGGACCTCAGGGGCAACTTTTTCTCTCAGAGAATAGACCGTATCTGGAAAGAGCTGCCAGAAGCTGTAGAAGCGTTTCCAATAATGACTTCTTAAAAGAGACATTTGGACAGATATATGGATAGGAAGTGAGTAGAAGGATGTGGGTCAAATGCAGGCAGATGGGACTTGCCCAGTATTCCAACTTGGTCAGCATGGAGTCGGTGGGCCGAAGGGTCTTTATCAGTGCGCTGCAGCCGTATGACTATGTGGGGGGAGGGGAAAGGGTGGACAGAGTGCCGGGGAGGGAAGAAGTAGGAGATGTGGGAGGGAAGGAATTACGAGGGCTGGAGAGCCAACTTGTATAACGGTGAGATGGGGAGATTACAACATGGGTTGGGGTGAGTGAACGAGACCATGGGGACGGGAGAATAAAGACCAGCAGGGAGTTCTGTCCACAGACCTTTGCAATCAAACATTTCTGCAGCTTGGGCAGGATGTTGCCTGTGACGGTGTCCTGGATGTGGGCGATCAGTTGTCCCAGCTCCTGTGTGCTCCTGGGCTGAAAGACCACCGGTCTCTTCACCTTCCCTGGGGCACTTTCCACGGCCAGCACTGCGCCGTCTTCACCCAAACCCTCGGCAGCTTCTTCCTTCTCTTCTCCAACCACCTCGTCCAGCTCCATGGCGTCCGTCCCACCTTCACCACCATCCCCATTTCCTGCCACGCCAGCTGCGGGGATGGAAGGACAGAAACGTCAGGAACAGCAGGGGGCTGACGGTGCAAGCAACAGAACACCAAGTCTTCTTCTCTGAAGAAGGGTCCTGATCCAAAACATCACCCATCCACGTTCTCCAGAGATGCTGCCTGACCCGCTGAGTTACTCCAGCACATTTTTATAGAACCGGCATCTGTAGTTCCTTATATCTCCACAAAAGATAACCCATATTGCTCCGGTCTGTATGAATCCAAAAGCTTGGGCTGCCCAGTGGTGCAGCAGTAGAGTTTCTGCCTCACAATGCCAGCAACCCGGCTTCGATTCTGACTATGGGTGCTCTCTGTATGGAGATTATACGTTCTCCCTATGTTTTACCCAGTTTCCTCCTGCACTCCAAAGTCATACAG
Organism: Raja brachyura; assembly: GCA_963514005.1. Next base: position 27,213,295 of record OY740800.1, on the reverse strand, counting down.
GCTCATAGATTAATAAGCTTCTGTAAATTGCCCATAGTGTGTCGGATGGTGCTAGAGTGTGGGGTGATGGCTAATAGGTCGGCCGAAGGGCCCATTTCCGCACTGTATCTTCAAGGATGAAATCTGGCCAGATTCCCTGTTTGGAAGGGTGAGGTTCAAGGAACCACAATCACCCAGAGGTCTTTCACTGTGCAGTAACTGAGCAGATAACTGAATCCTGACCCCTTTGGTTCTCAGGCTGATGCTGAATGACTTCAAATTGCAGCAAAATTAGTTTTTATTCAGTCAACGAATCTGCCCTGCTCTGTTATAAATTAATTAGTTGGAGAATGATTGATTTTCAGCCAAGTCCAATGTTGACAGGGAATTTGCAGGAAGCCCTGCCTCAGCACAAACACATTTCGCTCATTAGCACTGCAGCTTATTCTTGCTAATTCAATTTTATAATCAGCCTTCGCACACACAGGTTTCCACAGATGCACCACGGAAAGATCCTGCCAGGATGCATCACAGCTGGGTTTTGCAGCACCTCTGTCCAAGGCCAGAGATTATAGTGGACAACAACGAGGCCCAGTACCTCACACAGACCAGCCTCCCCAGCATCAACACTTCACGTTGCCTCAGGAATGCAGCCAACATAATGATGGACCACTCATATCCTGGTCATCCTCTTTTATCCCTCCCCTATCTGACCCCATTTCTGACCATTTACTTTTTTCTTAATAAGCACTTAAATGTAACGTTATAACACTAAACTCTGCACTCTGGTATTTCTCTCTTTAAACTACCTGGTGTACTTGTGTACGGTCTGATTATACTCACGTATGGTATGATTTGTCTGGAATAGCACGCAAAGCTTTTTCACTGTATCTCGGTACACGTGACAAAATATATGTTCCTTATAGAAACATATAAAATTATAAAAGGACTGGACAAGCTAGATGCAGGAAAAATGTTCCCAATGTTGGGCGAGTCCAGAACCAGGGGCCACAGTCTTAGAATAAAGGGGAGGTTATTTAAGACTGAGGTGAGAAAAAACGTTTTCACCCAGAGAGTTGTGAATTTATGGAATTCCCTGCCACAGAGGGCAGTGGAGGCCAAATCACTGGATGGATTTAAGACAGAGTTAGATAGAGCTCTAGGGGCTAGCGGAGTCAAGGGATATGGGGAGAAGGCAGGCATGGGTTATTGATAGGGGACGATCAGCCATGATCACAATGAATGGCGGTGCTGGCTCAAAGGGCCGAATGGCCTCCTCCTGCACCTATTTTCTATGTTTCTATGTTCCTAAATTAATAAACTAACGCCAATAAGGCAAATATGCCCAAGAAAACTGGTGCACAACTTCAACTGTTTATTCTGCCACTAACTCGAGGCCAGTGAAGGAAGATTGAGACTTTAAGTCACCTACTTTCAGCTTCCGTGGTCTGACTTGCTTCAAACTCCTTCCTCAGGCTCTCTGGGTCAAAGTGAAAAGCTTCCAAAACCGACAGCAGCAAACTGTTGGAAAGGATATCAGCACAAGATCAGTAAACTGGTGTTGAATATTTACAGCCAGCGCCTATTTAAATACAGGGAGGTTTAAAATTAATACATTTCCACATCCATAGGCAATGATAACATTGAATAGTATGCTTTGTTTTCAGAACTTCTGACATTTAATTCGCGGCATTCATTGCCTCGAAGGAATCATTCCAGCCCTGAAGGAATTCCCTGCACCTTTCCTCACCCCAAGAGCAAATTTTTTTAATGTAGACATTCTCCATTTCCTCGTAATCCCTCGGGATGAGGATGGGCAGAGGCTTGGTACACGTGCTCTGCCAGCGTGGAAACAGGCCCTTCGGCCCAGAGCCCACGCTGATCATCGATCACCTGTTCACAGCAGTTCCAGGCTATCCCACTTTCTCATCCACTCCCTACAGGCACAAGGGGAAATTTACAGATGGTCAATTAACCTGCTAGTATTTGGGATATGATAGGAAACCGGAGCACCCAGGGAAACCCACGCGGTCTCAGGGAGAACGTGCAAACTCCACACAGACATCAGCTGAGGTCAGGATCAAACCCGGGTCTCTGGTGCTGTGTGACTGGGCTGGTATGGCCCATTGGCCTTCCCCTGCAAGGTTCGTATGCAAGTGCTCCACCCGAGTCATAGAAGTGTAAGAACAAGCGTTGAGCTGTCCAGCTTGTAAAGAGAAGCATGGACGGACGGCCGGCACGGTCCTTGGTTCCGCGGTATGGTTCCCAGGGACACACCTGACGGCCAGTTTCTGGTTGATCTCTCCCGCCTGCAGAACGTGGATGTAGCGCTTCAGGTGGTAGGTGTACGCTGACCAGGACAGGTGTTTGCACGCAGCTCCCACCAGCTCCACCGAGGCTGTCGTCATGTTCTCGTACTGGAGAAAAGATGAGCAGAGGAGAACGAAACAATGCAATAAATACCATCTGAAGGTCCTGGCGGTTTGGTTCAAACCTATACTGCTATGATGCGAGACACAGACCCATAATGGAAGTCCACCATGTAAGCTTGCTCTATCACTCAATCCCATCATGGCAGCTCATCAAATATAACATACATGTTCTAGCTTTCTCCCTAGATCTTCGAGCCTTTACAGAGATATCTATCTCCTTTTTGAATATGTTTCGTTTAATTTAGAGATACCGCATGGAAACAGGCCCTTTGGCCCACTGAGTCCGTGCTGACCAGCGATCACCCTGTACACTAGTTCTATCCTACATACTAGGAGCAATTTACAAAGCAAATTAACCTACAAACCTTTACAAAGTCTTTGGAGTGTGGGAGGAAACTCACGTGGTTTTCTGGAGAATGTACAAACTCCGCACAGATAGCTCCCCTATACTTCATGTTTTGACTTTCGCTGCTGTCTGTGGTGGAGCGTTCCACAAGCTGACCACGCTGCTCATGGTCGAAGGATAGGCCGCTTAACATTGTAATGAGGAGAAATGTCTTCTTCCAGTGTGTGTACGAGTTTCGATTCACAAGTCACTCTGGAACACTGTCCTGGGTGCCTTCTTCGCAGATGCTCAAAGACTGCGGTGATAGAGAGATGTAGGTTTTGGCTGATTACTGCAGGATGCATAGAGCATCTCCCACAACACCCCTCCTCGCACCTGATCTGCCACTCTATTAGACATACAGCATGGAAACAGGCCCTTCAGCCTAACAAGTCCACACTGCCATCGATCACCCGTTCACACTAGTTCTGTTATCCCACTTTCTCATCCAGTTCCACACACACTAGGGGCAATTTCCAGAGTGCCAATTAACCTACAAACTTGCACGAGTTTTGGACGTAGGAGGAAAACTAACGTGGTCACAGGGAGAACGTGCATACTCCACACCCAGACAGCACCAAGGTCAGGATCGAACCTGGGTCTCTGGCGTAGTGAGGCAGCAGCTCTACCTGCTGCGCCAATGTGCCGTGCTGACCGTGTATCCCATGGCCACTTCCCTGTTCCTCCTGAAGCAATGCTCAAAGGCCCAAATAGCCTCGTATTTCTTACGTTTACTCTGACTATTCTCACTACCATGGATGCAGTTCATAAACCCGAACTAACGGAATGGGACACAGGGTCTCGAGCACCCACCGCTGCATCCTTCTGCGTATGATCCAGTGCTCACCTTCAGCATGTTTTCATTGAACAGCGTTGATGTAGCGTAAGGCATAATATAATTCACCAGCGATCTGGAGCACAGGGACAGTTTCCCCTCATCCAGGTGCTTTGCCAGCTTTTTCAAGGCACGAGCTCTTCTGTGAACCTAAACACCCAGGAGGAAACAGAACACAGACGTCACCTCAGGATCCCCAGAGCCGAGAAACATCGCCAGGCCGAAACACAAACCACATTAATCACGGAGACCGTTCCTGTGACAACACGACAAGGGCAAGGACAGTGAGCCTCCACGGAGGCTGGGGCTGAGATCACACCTTGGGAATGGGCAGTCAGTTCCTCTCCATCATCGACATCAGCTCTGCCCAAAATCACAAGAAATCGCAGAGAGTTGTGTATGTAGCCCAGTCCATCACACAGACCAACCTCACCACCATCGACTCCATCTGCACTTCACGCTGCCTCAGGAAAGCAGCCAACATAATCAAGGACCACTCACACCCCCGTCATTCCCTCTTTTCCCCTCTCCTGTCGGGCAGAAGATACAAACGCTTGAATGCGCGTAGCACCTGATTCAGGAACAGCTTCTTTCCCACTGTTATCAGACTACTGAACAGTCCTTCCATAAACTACGGTGTAGGCCCGATCTTCCAACCTACCTCATTGTGGAATTTACTCATTTCTTTTATCTGCACTTTCACTGCAACTGTAATGTTGTAACACTATATTCCGAACACTAATATTTTTCTCTTTGCATTACCTGTTGTGTATGGTTTGTTTGTACTCATGTATTTATCTCAGAGTTTATAACTCAACTGAGGAGGACAAAGGGGTTAATTAAGAAGGGGGAAAAAAAGAGCATGAAAGAAAGCTGGCGGGGAATATAAAAACTTACAGCTTCTTTAGATATGCAAAAAGGAAAAGATAAGTGAAGACAAATGTCAGTACATTTTCAACAATTGTAGCGTGTCTTGTCTCACGCACCTGTATGTGTTTCATGTTCTCGAAGAAGTCCATTTCTGGATCGGAGTCTGTCAGCTGCACCAGGTCCTTAAACTCTGAGCGCTGGGGAAACGCTCGGATTAAACAGCCAAGGAGTGTCGTGTAATCTTGTTGAATGTTCTGCAATAAATCAAAGCAAGACTATAGAACGAGGAGCGGCAATGTAAGGTGCAAAAGCAAATATACAGCAGGATGGGGATCTAACAACATTTCACACGTCGAGAGATCACGGTCTTCAAAGAGCATTTAACAGCAGAGTGTAGGAAATAACTCCAGATGCTGGTTTAAATCGAAGGTGGACACAAAATGCTGGAGTAACTCTGCGAGACAGGCAGTACCTCTGGAGAGAAGGAATGGCTGGCATTTCGGATCGAGACCCTTCTTCAAACCTCCAGTACAGCACAGGAACAGGCCTTTCGGCCCACAATGTCTGTGCTGAACACGAGGCCAAGTTAAACTATTCTCCTCTGCCTGCCCCATGATCCGTATTGCTCCATTGCATTCATATCCATGAGCCGATCTAAAAGCCTCTTAAATGTATCTGCCTCCACCACCATCCTTGGCAGCGTGTTCCAGACACCCACTACTGTGTAATAAACTTACCCCGCATATATCTCCTGTAACTCTAAAGTACATTCAGCTGCATTCAAGACTGGCCTGTGTCTATTTGCCAGAGTAACACAGCTTTAGCGACTTTAGAGATACATTGCTGAAACAGGCCCTTCCGCCCACCGAGCCCACACTGATCAGCAATCACCCGATACACTAGCACTATCCTACACACTAGGGACAATTTATAATTTTACCAAGGCCAATTAACCTACAAACATGCACACCTTTGGAATATGGGAGGAAACCGGAGCAGCCAGAAAGAATCCACGCGGTCACAGGGAGAACGTACAAACTCTGCATAGACAGCACCCACAGTCAGGATCAAACCCGGGTCTCTGGCACTGTGAGGCAGCAGCTTTACCACTTACTGCATGCCTGCTGTTAATTGCCAGCAGCATTGGAGCCAAGCCTGGAGGCTCTTGGTTCAAGTTCCACTGCAGAGAACTGAACGCATACATTCCAGGCTGCCGCCCTTTCAGATGGGAAATCAAACAAAATGTCCCTTCAATCCAATGGCAAATTATGGAGAAAAGCACAATTTTTTTCCCCCGCTTTAACTAACAACACCTAAAGCACAGACTATCTGGTCACTGAAGCACTATTTGTTGCATCTTGCTAAGCAGAACCAGGTCGCTGCATTTCCAATGTTACCACAGCACCAACATATTGGAAGCACAATCGGTTCTTAAAGCATCCCAGGATGTTTTGTGGCCACGGGTGTTGATGGGCCCAAGGCTTCCGTTTTGTTTCCACGCCGGTCTGTGTACTTTACCTCGACTTTTGACTTTAGGCCGTGCCTCAGCGTCTCGAGCAGTGTCCGGGAGATCACCTCCTTGTATTCTTCTTCCGAGCACTCAGTGGAAGCCGCTTGCTGGACAACTGCACTCAGGCAAAGCGTCGCACTGTCACTGAGAGTCATCTCTTCCAGCTGAAGGGAAGAAAGCAAAACCACTCAGCACATGGCGTCACAGAGCTTCGTCCTGGTCACGGCCCGTGGCGCGTGGCCCTGGGCCCTTCCAAATGACCTCTACACTGCGCCTGGCCAAGTCTAACGGTTATACGGTTAGACTTGGCCTTTGGGGGGCAGGGGGATAAGTGAACATACAAGTGATAGAAAATAAATAATTCATACGATAGACTTAACTCCTGAAAATAAAGACAAGCGTGGAGTTCAAAGCCAGACTGAGCAAAACCCAGTGCTTCATTTGTGACGGTACACGCGGGTACGGTGTACTGGCACCTCCAGCAAAATACAACGGGATGGTTAACGGCAGTGAATAAAGAGGTGAATAACGTCTCATAAAGATAGCTGAGTCAGGGCATATGGGAAGAAGACAGGAATGGGGTACTGATTGGGGATGATCAGCCATGATCACACTGAATAGCGGTGCTGGCTCGAAGGGCCGAATGGCCTACTCTTGCACCTATTGTCTATTGAATATAGCCAGCATGTGAAGCATACATGCACAGACTTATCTAATTCACACGCAGTCCCTTTTCACCGCTCCTTGTTAGCCAACTCTCCAACTTTGAAACTCCCACTTGTTTCCGAATGCCTTCACATCTTGCCCATTCTTTAGTTCTCTGGCCAGCGCTCCAAGATCTTGGCAGTATGCGGCCTTTTGATTGTCGCACAATCAATTTAATTGCTCCACGATTGAAGGCTTTGCCAGGATCCTCATTCTGGAACCCTCCCCCCTCTGAACATGCCTCTCTCTATCTCTACTTTAAACCCATTCTAAAACCTGCACCATTCCCATGCTTTTAGAATCACGTTATATGTTGCGGCATCAAACTATGATACTCCTGCCAGTACTGGGTGCTGTTTGCTCTGTTAAAGAGCCTGCCATAATTGGAGTTTGTTGCCAAAATTAAATTGCTGCAGTAAACAAGATTCCCTATATCATTTAAAAAACGTGTTCTCGTGTAATTCATCATATTCTGACCACAAACAGAAATCAATTTCCCTGTCCTCATCACTCTGCTTATCCCATCTCATTAAAGCTAGGATCAAAAACATGTTTAATTTTGGAAACAATTAAGTATTGTCATCGAGCCATAAGGACCCTGGAGCAAAGTACAAACTGCTGGAGGAATCCAGGCAGTTCGGGAATGCGAGTCAGGCAGCATCTTTGGAGGGAATGGACAGATGACGTTTTGGGTCAGGACCCTTCTTCAGAGTCTATTCTTTCCCACCACAGACGCTGCCTGACCCGCTGACCTCCAGCGAGGTGTGTTTTGCTAAGTATTGTCACACACGTATCAAATTTTGTGCACTGTTGAGTTGCACGTGAAGACTTAAACGACACCCATAGCGGTTCTACATGTTTTACTATGTGAAGCATGTGTTTTCAGAAAACCTCTACCTGCTAGTGGTGGTAGGGAACTAACCCTGTGTAGACCGCGTGCTTGGGACGGGGGCTCCAGATACACACCTGGATGGAGTAGAAGCAGTTGTGCATAACGGGAATCAGGTACACCGTGTCCAAGCTCCCCATCTCTCGGATCGAGCTGGTGGCCAGTTGGAATGCAGACAGGCGCACGTCAAAATCAATATCGTCCAAGTGCCGGCGATCAAAAGCGTTCAACTGACACGAGAAGAAGCGATCCAGTTAGAAATCGGAACAAGTCGCCAACTTAGCGCGGCAAAGAAGGTGCGTGTCAAGGAAGGCGTCACCTTACCTTTGTGACTGTTTCTGTGACGTATGTGAGAGTCCCGTCCAGTTCTGCCAGGCACTTTATACAAGGGAAATGGTAAATAATTAAACCCTCCTACATTACTTTTCCAGGCAATTAGGCTGAGAAATGGGGAATGCTGAGGCATAGAAGACCATTCAACCTGTTCCATCGGTTAGTTTATCAAAATCAGCGGCTTAATTGTGTTTGCGCACTTTGGTTCAGTGGCTTTTAACACCTATGCCTCTCTCAGTCTTACACCTCCACCTACGCCACTTCAGCCTCAGTCTCTCCAATGACTCTTATCAACTTCTACCCATGCACCTTAGAGATCGGTTTGTCGACAACTCTTCCCAAGTCCACACAAAATTGAGTTGTGGATAGAAACATAGACATAGAAATTAGGTGCAGGAGTAGGCCATTCGGCCCTTCGAGCCTGCACCGCCATTCACTATGATCATGGCTGATCATCCAATTCAGTATCCCGTACCCGTCTTCTCTCCATACCCTCTGATCCCCTTAGCCACAAGGGCCACATCTAACTCCCTCTTAAATATAGCCAATGAACTGGCCTCAACTACCCTCTGTGGCAGAGAGTTCCAGAGACCCACCACTCTCTGTGTGAAAAAAGTCCTTCTCATCTCGGTCCTAAAGGATTTCCCCCTTATCCTCAAGCTGTGACCCCTTGTCCTGCACCTCCCCAACATCGGGAACAATCTTCCTGCATCTAGCCTGTCCAACCCCTTAAGAATTTTGTATCAGATCCCCTCTCAATCTCCTAAATTCTAGGGAGTATAAACAGAGTCTATCCAGTCTTTCTTCATAAGACAGTCCTGACATCCCAGGAATCAGTCTGGTGAACCTTCTCTGCACTCCTTCTATGGCAATAATGACCTTCCTCAGATTTGGAGACCAGAACTGTACGCAATACTCCAGGTGTGGTCTCACCAAGACCCTGTACAACTGAAGTAGAACCTCCCTGCTCCTGTAGCTCAGTCCATCACAATGACCGGAGTCCCATCAATGACTCCATCAATTCTTCACGCTGCCTCGGAGAAGCAGCCAACATAAGCAAAGAACACTCACACCGAAACATGTCATTCCTTCTTCCCCCCTCTACCGTTGGGGAAAAGATACAAAAGTTTCAAACAGATTTAAGAACAGCTTCCTCCCCACTGATATCAGACTACTGAACTGTCCTCCAGTAAGATGTAGTGCAGTCCTGATCTTCCAAACTACCTTATATAGTTTTAAAGAAGGAACTGCAGATGCTGGAGAATCGAGGGTTACACAAAAAGCTGGAGAATCGAGGGTTCCAGCTTTTTGTGTAACCCTACCTTATATAGTTCTTGCTTTTTTAAAAGAAAATCTACACTTTCTCTGCAGCCAGAATGCTGAGACACTCTATTCTACATTCTGGTGCTTTTGGCGTTTCACCGCCAGCTGTTCTTATGTATGTCAACTGGTTTAACTGTAGTCATGCATAGTATAATCTGGCCGGGTGACACGCTAGAGGTTTTTTTTTTGTATGTCAGTGCACGTGACAATACATAAACCAAGACCAAATATTGTGGGAAAAGGTTCCAGATTTCAGCCCTACTTTGGTCGAACTGGTATCAGTCGGGCAAGCTGTGACTTCACTGGTGCATGCCTCAGTATGGGTGAGCTACGAAAATCTTCCTCACTAATTGTCCCTGAAAGCTGCAGTCACCAAAGGAATACGTTATTTTTATTTTGACGGACAAAAAGTGAGTTCTGTGAGTTCAAGGCCACTCCAATCAATTAAATCTACAAATCTAATCAAACTTGAAGGAGGCCGAGAGGCGACCTTATACAGGTTTATAAAAACCATGAAGGACACACAATATATGGAGATTAGACCTTACTTTAGGCTTTAGAGATAAGGCACAAAAACATGCCCAATGGCCCATTGACACCATGGGAGAATGGACAAACTCCATATTGGCAGCACCCGTAGTCAGGATCAAAGCCAGGACTCTGGTGCTGTAAGGCAGCAGCTCTTCCGCTGTACCACTGTGCCGCCCTTCCAATGTTTGTTTACAAGTTACGCCCTTGCAGGTTACAATTATTTTCCCCAAAGAATCAATTTATTTCACACTGATGCTGACTTGAACCAGTTTGACTGCAGAGTAAGGAACAATGTGAAGCTGGGCACTCACACTGCTGAGACAGTGCAGCACCCAATCCAGATGACTACCACAGCCCCAGTATTCAGCAGACCGACCATGCAATGCACAGTAGCTGACGGGAATGGGGGTCTGCACCCCTCCCACACACAAGAAACATCAGCAGAGTGTACCCATAACCCGAGTGTCTCTCTCAGACTTTTCTTAATCCAGGTTGAGTACAATAAAGCAGCAGCTGGCAGTCAGTGACCCGCAAACTGTACGCAATCTATCCCATCAGCGTCACTAGACAAAACAGCTTCACCAGTAACCCCTGCTCCAATCCCACGGTAATCTGAATGACGCAACAAAGGTCTCACTGCAGGCCTGGTATTTCTCGCAAGACAATCCCATACCTGTAAAAGCACCTGCCTAAGCAGAGCCAGCTGTAGCTCACCGCCCTGCCCATGGATTGTGTGCTAATGGCAGTATTAGTGCGATCATCAATATTTACTGTGACTGTGCTCAGAGGAGGCCAACAGATTGCGTCGGCATCAAGGAGGTCGAGGGTGAGGGGTTCAGGTAAGAGGGAGGGAGGTGGATCAGTTCAGCTATTGTACACAGTAAGCTCCCAGTCTACCTCAGTCGTTTCTGGATGAGGGACAATCAATTGCAACAGTTCCTCTGCTCTCCTCAGTGACACGGCCTTCTGCTGAACATGTTCATAGTCACAGGAGCAGAATTAGGCCATTCGGCCATCGAGTCTGCTGTGCCAATCACTCATGGCTGATCCATCCTTCTCAACCCCATCCTCCTGCCTTCTCCCCATAACCGATGACACCCTTACTAATCAACAATCTGTCAATCTCCGCCTTAAAAATGCCCAATGACTTGCCCTCCACAGCCATCTGAGAGATGGACTGCACTGAGGGAAGAGACAAGGACTTTAAGACTTTTGCCTTCCATCACAGTGAGGAGGTGTCTGCTAGACTCACTGTGGTGGATGTTAAACTGTGTTAAGTGTGTGTTTTGTTATTTTAGTCTACGTTATGACTGCAAGGTTCACAATTTAGTTCAGACTGAAATGTCTGAATGACAATAAAGGATACTTTACTTTTACTCTCTGGATCGCACAGGAATGTCAGCCGTGGCATTCCAGTACGGGGCACAATCCCATGATGGGTCTGACGACCAGTGAATACTTGAGGTGGGATTAGAAAGGGAAACGGAGCCCAGGCAACAGTTGCAGCAAAAAAGTTTTTTTTAAAGAGAAAGCAAGCTTGAACGAGCAACCTGCTTGAAGTCCAAGCATCTGGGACGATGAGGCGTGAGTTTCCCCGCTGTGAGGGTGCAGTACCTGAAACACCGCACAAAGCGTTTGGCGGGACAGCTTGTTGTGAATGACGGAGAAGAGGGCGCCCAGGGGCTTCAGGAAGATGGAGGACTGCGCGCAGTGCTGCAAAAGGTTCTGAATGGTCTGCAGGATGTCGATCTCCGTGTCCTGTGGGCAGAAGGGACAATGGCTGAAATGTATACTTTACCTCTGTGGATCACAATCCACAGATCTCTTCACAGGTTACCCTGTACCAAATATAGCAAAGCTACACAGCCCAGATCATGGGAGATGAGAGAAAAATATCTCATTTAATAATTCACCATTAATATCCCAGCTGCTATCAGGCAACCGAACCATCCTATCCACAACTAGAGAATGGTCCTGAACTACTATCTACCTATTGAAGACCCTATCATTATTTGGACTCTGCCTTGCACTGAATGTCATTCCCTTTATCATGCATCTGTACAATGTGGATGGCTCGGTTGTAATCATGTACAGTCTTTCCGCTGACTGTTCAGCACGTAACAAAGGTTTTTCACTGCATCTTGGTACCCATGACAGTAAACTAAACTAACAAACTGGTCAGCATCAGGGAGTCATCAATAGAGTAAATAACATCAGGGCCATAGAACTACACAGCAGAGAATCAGGCCCTTCGGCCCACCGCTTCTGTACTGACCATCATGCCTATCTACACAAATCCCTGCATTAATTCCACGTCCCACTAGGCGCTGCTCATTCAAGTCCCTGTCCGGTTGTTATTCTGTGTCATTCATATAGCACGGAAACAGGGCTAACTCGCCTATGCTGACAAACTTACCCTGTCGACAATAGTCCATCTGCCTGCGTTTGGCCCATATCCCTCGCAACCTTTCTTATCTATGTATTGCTCCCGCCTCCATCACCTACCCTGGCGGCTCATTCCACAAACGAAATATTCTGTGTGAAATATTTATCCTTCAGATCCACATTAAACATCCCCTCCCTCCTTAAACCTCTGCCCGCTAGTTTTAGACACTGGCCATCTTCCTTATTCACATGGCCCATAATTGTACGTTTCGCTGTCCCAATTTTCTTTGCTCCAAAGGAAACCAATCCAATCTGATTGAATCTCTCTGAAAACTCAAGCCTTCCAATCTGGGCAACATCCATAGAGTCATGGAGTCCGACAACATGGAAACAGGCCCTTCGGCCCAACTCTCCATGCCGACCAAGATGCCCCATTTACTCCAGTTCCACCTGCCGGCTTTTGACACACATCGATCTAAACCTTTCCTATCCATGTACTCAAACCTCGTGAATCTTTTCAACACTCTCTCTACTTAATCACACCCGTCACACACCGCGGTGAACAAAACCACACGTAATAATCAAGTGCGGTTCTAACCAACACATTGTACAACTATACTGTAACATTCCAACTTGAGACATGTTACTTGAGATAAGTAGGTAAGAACTAATTTAGAAGAAATTCTAAATACTCTAATTCCCTCACTGTTAGAGTCAGAGAGGTGCAACTGAAACAGGCTCTTCGGCCCACTGTGTCCGTGCTGACCATGAATCCTGCTCTAGCCCATTTTATTCCCCAACATTACCATTAACCATCCCCCACCCACCAGCTTCCACACTCACCCACAATGAGGGGCAAGTTACAGTGATCAATTAACCTACCAGTTGCCTAATTTTTGGGTTGGGAGATGAAACTGGAGCATCCAAAGGAAACCCACCCGGTCAGGGAGAAATTGAAAACAACAGTCGGCACCCTAGGGTGGGATAAAACTCTGGCCTCTAGGTGGGTGCCTGCCCGCGCACAGAAGGGTGCTGAGAAAAGACCGTTACCTGCGAGGTGCTGGCCTTGCAGAGGTAAGGCATCAGGAGATGAATCAAAATGGAGCTCTGCTCTTTGTCCTGCACAAACCTACTTATTCTGCAGAGAAACCAGAGATATATACAAATATATTTAATGACATGACATCCCTGATATAGTTCCACGGTGATGCATTCTCATGCAATGTGCACAAAGACAATTTTGGAACAGGTAAGAAGGCATAAAGTTGTGTTGAGGGATTACTAATGAATAAACTGAATAGTCCTCCACAAGGTCAGAGCTTGATGGCTGGATTACTGCCCCACGTCAGGGCGCTGTGTTTGATACACAGAAACAAGGAACGTTCCATGCTCTCCAGAGACGCTGCCTGATCCACTGAGCAGCTCCAGCACTCTTTGATTAATGTTCTGTTAATGCTCTATAGTGGAGGTCTTGCTGTGATATGTAGAAATAAAGAACCGCAGATGCTGGTTTGCACCAAAGATAATCTCAGAGTGCTGGAGTAACTCCGTGGGTCCTGGATCTGAACTCAGTGCCCATGGAAGTCCGACAGTCAGGATCACGTGCCACAACTTGCAAATTGTGGTTAAAAGACAAAGTGCTGGAGGAACTCAGTGGGTCAGGCAGCCTCTGCGGAGGGAATGGACAGAGAATATTTTAAGTCGGGATTGGAGTTGGGGGGTGGGGGGGGGGGTGGGATGAAAACTGGAAAAGAGTGGTGGGGTGGGACAAAGCCTGGCAATTGCTGGGTGGGATAGGGGAGAGACGGGGACGATTGGCAAATGGATGGAGTCAGTGACAAAGCCTAGATGTGAAAAGACTGAAGGGTGTCATAAGGTGAGAAGGAGGCAAACTCCGAACAAGCACTGATTAGAAATATTTCCACCACTGAGAGAGCGAATGTGATGAGGTAGTAACGCTTACCTCGATAGGATACTCAGTTCTTTGCTGACTTGTGTGCGGAATCGTTTCTTCTTCATGCGTTCCGTATTCCCGACGGCTTTGTTGAGGTGTTGCAAAATGGTGGAAATATGAGGCAAAATAAGAAGTGTTCCCATGCTTGGAGCCTCTGAGTAACAAACGAGGAACATATTACTGAATAAGGTGTGGAATGTGTACAGGGAACAGGAAATTGAAATTCTCACTGGCTGCAACTTTACAGGCACATTAATGTCACGACGGATTAAAAAAAATAACAACACAATAAATTACCACCAATACTAGGTGACTAGATCATAATATTGCAAACTGAAGGACGTAGTGCCCCAAAACAAATCCCACAGTAGATTCCACGGTTGCTGAGGAAAGGTTGTGGTTAGTGATGCGAGTGTGGTTGAAGAGGGTGATGGGTGCAGGGAAGCTGCTCTTCCCGAGTCCAGTGGCCATGATTCTCTGGCTCCTGTACCTTCTCCCCGACGGTAGCAGTGAGGTGAAAGAGTCGGGTGCGAGTCTTTGCAGCCATTGGTTGCCTTTTGAGGCAGTGCTTCCTGCGATCCTCTAAATGGTGGGCTGGTCACCGTGGAAAATATCCTTTACCGCAATCCATCCAATATTAACAAAGGGTGGACCAGCCTCCACCACCAACCCTGGCAGCACGTTCCAGGCACCCATCCCACTGTGCCCCGCACATCTCCTTTAAACGTGCCCTTCTTTCCTGAAAATTATGCCCGCTAGTTTTTGTCATTTCCATCCTGTGTATGATTTGCACTATGCCTCTCATAAATAAATATTTATCAGGACTCACGAGTATTCTGGCATTCATGAGAAAACAATCCTAGTTTGTCCAACCTCTCCTTCTAGCTAACACTCCCTAACACAGGCATCATTCTGGTAAACCTCTTCTGCACCCTCTCCAAAGCCTTCACATCCTTCCAGAAATGGGAGGGAACTGTGATGGGGGTGGTCATCGACTAACATGGCACAAAACTGCCCTTCAGCCAAACCTTTCACAACTGCATGCACTACTCTGAAGACAATCTAACCAAAGCTTTATAAAGCTACTGTGTAACTTGTTCACACTTATACTCACACTTGTTAACACCTGACAAACTAAGGCAAGCTTACCGTACGCCTTCTTTACCACTCTATCTACTTGTGTTGCCATTTTGGGTGAGCTGTGGAATTAGACCCTAATGGGCCTGTCCTACTTACGCGACTTTATCAGCGACTGCCGCCACCCGTCATAGGTCTTTGCAGATTGTCGGAAATTTCCAACATGTTGAAAATTCAACGCCGACCAGAACAACGCTACACTCTTTGAGCGACTGAGGAGACTACTCACGATCATACAGGCCACATGCCGCAGGGTGAAGCCTGTACGGTGGTGAGTAGTCGCCCAAAGAGTCGTATCTTGTTCTGGTCGCCGCTGGATTTTCAACATGTAAAAATGGGACATGCCGACTAGAGTCCTCCGTACATCAATGCTGCTAGGACTTGCCATCAACAGTAAACTTATCCCTCACATTCAACCTCCCAAAGTGCAACACCTCACAATTGAATTTGCTTCCTCTGCATTATTAATCTAGTAACATTAACACCCACACCTTTCATAAGAATGTACAAGGCATGATTAGTGCACTTGCAGATGATATGAAAGTGGGAGGTATCGTAGATAGGGTTAGAAGATGGCTATCAAAATTTACAGTAGGATCTTGAACTGCTGGGCAAGTGGGTTGTGGAATGGTTAATGGAATTTAATGCAGATAAGTGCAATGCATTGTAGTCTGGAAAGGCAAATCAGGGTAAGACCTTCACAGTGAAGGGTAGGGCCCTAGAAAAAGACATTTGGACAGGTACATGGTTAGGAAAGATCTTGAGGGATGTGGTCAAATGCAGGCAGGTGGGCCGAGCGTAGATCGGCATGGAAAGGTTGGGCTGAAGGGCAGTTTCGTGCCGTGTTAGTCTATGACCACCCCCATCTCAGAACAACGGAATGGCTGTACCTTCCGCAGCGGCAGAGGGTTCCGGAAAGGCCACATCTCTCACGGTCAGAGCATTCTCTTCCTCTGTGGTCACAAAGTCAGGCGTGCCCAGGAGATTGTCGACAATGTCCATAACGAGGGCGGTGGTCGGCTCAGCCACGCTCTTCACAGAGAGCAGAGCAAAGACGTTGGTCAGGATGCCACTCTCCGGGTGCTCAGGAAGCTGCTTGGCAAGGAGAGGGAAGTACCTGGAAAATACACATGGCAAGACCAGTAGACGCATGGCAGTGGTCAACAAGGCTTTGGCACATTGGCCTTCACCAGAGAGCACGGAGTACAGAAGTTGGGAGGTCATGTTACAGTTCTACAAGACATTAGTGAGGCCACACTTATTGAATATCGTGTTCAGGTTTAGTCACCAAGCTAATAGCAAAGATGTTGTTAAGCTGGAAAAGCTAAGAGAAGATTTATCAGGATGTTGCCAGGACTCGAGGGCCTGAGCTACAGGCAGAGGTTGGGCAGGCCAGGATTTTATTCCTCACAGAGGAATCTTATAGAGATCTTATAGAGGTGTACAAGATCAAGAGAGGAATAGATAGGGTAGATACACAGTTCTTTACCCATAGTAGACAAATCAAGAACCAGAGGACATACTGTAGGTTTAAGATAAGGGGGGAAAGATTTAATAGGATCCTGAGGGAAACGTTTTTACGCAAAGGATGGTGGATTAATGGAATCAGCTGCCTGATAAGGTAGTAGAGGCAGGTACCATCACAATGTTAAAAAAATATATGGACAGGTACATGGAAAGGATAGGTTTAGAGGGATATTGGCCAAACGCAGACAGGTGGGACTAGTGTCAATGTGGCATGCTGGCAGGTGTGGGCAAGTTGGGTCGAAGGGCCCGTTTCCAAATATAACTCTAGTAGGTAAAGAATGGCAGCAGGTGGAGCTGCTGTTAACAATCTTCAATCATCACTAAGGTTTTATGTGATTAAGTCACCAGCATCTATCACACAAACAGATCTGAACACATCAACAACTAATGTGTAAGAAGGAACCGGAAATACTGTAGATACAAAATGCTAGAGTAACTCAGTGGGTTAAGCAGCCTCTCTGGTGAAAAGGAATAGGTGACGTTTCGGGTTGAGACCCTTCACCAGACTGGGCTCAGTCCGAAGAAGGATCTCGACCCAAAACGTCACTTATTCCTTTTCTCCAGACATGCCTCAGTCTGATGGAGGGTCGTGATCTGAAACAACTAAGATGTGTATTGTGTTCAGTTTGGGTCACCCTGATACGGGAAATATGCCATTAAGCTGCAAAGAGTGCTGAGAAGATTTACGTGGATGCTGCCAGTACCTGAGGGCATGAGGTCCAGGGAGAGGTTGGGCACTAGGACTTTATTCCATGGAGCACAGGAAAGAGGGGCAGTCTTATAGTTGTATGAAATAATGAGGGGAATAGATTGCATGAGCTAAAGGGAGAGGTTGGACAGACTGACATTGAAAGATTCAGTTAATGGGAGAGAACCTTCACAAATAAAGAGAAAGCAAAAACTACCGACTACGGTGCTCACCTAGAATTCCTACTCCAGATATGAATCAGCTTCAGGAGAGAAGTTGGTGCGTATTGTCCTTCAGAGGGGAGTCTGCTGATCTGTAAACAGGACAAGATAGATGTAAAACGGAGTTACAACGGGCCAGACAACAAGTTGCGATCAGTGACTGGGCTATATTTTTATGTCACCAGATAGCTAGAGAACAATTCTAGAATTGTTCATAGCTAGAATTGGCAATCCCCAACTCAAGATTCTTTTGTCTGACGAAAGTCAGCTTTAGACAAAATTTCAGACTCCAAAATATAAAATGCACAATTTTTAAATGTGTTTTAAGTGCTTTTCAGTTTTCTAGATAGTTTAACTTTCTTGATTAGAACAGGCGCCAAGGGTTATGGGGGGAAGGCAGGAAAATGGGATGAGGAGGCAGAGATCAGCCATGATTGAATGGCAGAGTGGGCCCGATGGGCCGAATGGCCTAATTCTACTCCCATAACTTGTGAACCTTGCAGCATGATCAGCACAGACATCGTGGTCAGAAGGGCCAGTCCCTGTGCAGTATTGTACTGCTCTATGTAGTGGCCATGATGTCCCAGTCAATGGGCACTTCAACAACAAGGCCATCTCACAACATCGCAGAGAGCCTGCAAAGGCTTATCCTCAGCAGCGTGGCTGAGAATGTCTCCCGTCACATTCGCACAGGGCCTCATCTCACTGCTACCATCGGGACGGTGGTACGGGATCCTGAGAGCAGTGACCTCCAGGTTCAAGGACAGCTTCTTCCCAGCAACCATCTTGACCCACGCTGCACAACACTAACCACAGCCCTACCCCAGCACCGGACCACTGTGGACTTTTTATGGTACATTCTTACTTGAACTTGCACTTGTTATGGCCGGGTAACCAGCATAACCGATCATTTATCATAGTATTGATTATTGTATATTCATTGAGCGTGTTGCAACGTTTAATGTGTCTGCATAGCTGCAGCAAGTAAGAATTTCATTGTTTCAGTCCTGGTGCATATGACAAATAAACACTCTTGACTTGAAATAGTTGCACGCAGGTCACAGAGAGAAGAGCTGCAAATACTGAAATCTATGTCAGAGTAGGAGGCCATTCAGCTTCTTGTATCCCTGCTCTCCTCCCCCCAAACAAAAGCATCATTATGATTCCCACCACTTAGATCACACTTTGTTCACCGGGAACATTGAACGTTCAGCGATCACCACAACAGCCTTACCTGTGGCCACACCGTGCCGTGAAACACTGCCTCAATCTCGTCAGCCGTGAAAGCGTAGGACTCAAAGCTCGTGAAGAAAGCAGCGATCTGATCTATTCCCAGGCGCCTCAGATATTTCAGCAGGTTGACACTCCTTGGCTTGATCTGAGCAAATAAAACGCAAAGATAATGTGTATGAAATGATGAGAGGTTAAGGCACAGAGTCTCTTGCCCAGAGTAAGGGAATTGAGAATCAGAGGACACGGGTTGAAGGTGAGGGGGGCAAGATTTAACAGGAACTTGAGGGGATAATTTTTTTCCACACAAAGGGTGGTGGGTGTATGGAACGAGGTGCCAGAGGAGGTAGTTGAGGCAGGTACCGTCGCAACGTTTAAGAAATAATTAGACAAGTACATGGATAGGACAGACTTAGAGGGATATGGGACAAATACAGACTGGTGGGACTAGTGTAGATGGGACATGTTGGTCGGTGTGGACAAGTTGGCAAAGAGCCTATTTCCACGCTACATGACTCTATAATAGTAAACTCTCGGCCCTTTGCACATCTCGCATGTCCTCTCCACTTCCACTCTATCCAGGCCTTTCGCTATTCAGTGAGTTTCAATCGAGTATTTGCAGCACTCACCTGGTCCCTCAGCTGCAACATGTGGGACACGGACGCAGTCAGACACAGCAGGATCTGCAGCAGTTCGGGCAGGTAATGGTGGATGAGGTGGCCCAGCTTCTTCATCACCACTTCGATGCTGTTGAGCAGACCGTGCTGTCGCCCCAAGGGCAGCACCTTGGACAGATCCAGCGCCTTCACCGACTCCAGCACCGCGGACAGGCAGGACCCTGAACGCAAGAGAAGGCAGCTTGATCAGTGCAGTACGTCCCCCCTCCACACGCCACTGTGTCAATGCACAGGCACTTGCTCAGGCTGGCCATTCCAATGAGATTCCAAAGCACGTCTGACGCCTCTCCCAATGCGTCACTATCAGTTGGACCTTACGTATCCCACTCTGGCTGTGGGTTCAAGCCCCACTCCCACGCCAGGCCGACCCCTACTTCATTGAAGATACACAAAATGCTGGAGTCACTCAGCAGGACAGGCAGTATCTCCGGAGAGAAGAAATCGGTGGCGTTTTGGGTCGAGACCCTTCTTCATTTATCCAGTTTTGCCAGGACAGCGGGCCTTAAAGTGAGAAAATAAGAAACTCCTTAGATCTAGATCGGACTTTTCAGGGACTGGGAATTTGCAATATGGCGCCAAAACCTGGCGACCCTCTGCGTGCGGTTCCAGAAGAGGATCTACTGTACTCATGAATAGTATGATTGGACAGAAGAGGATCTACTGTACTCATGAATAGTATGATAGCGAGCAGAACAAGCTTGAATCTCTGTACACATGACAATAATAATGTAAACTAAATGCAACTAACTCAAGCTAGATAAGAAGATAAAGTGCCGCAGTAACTCAGCAGACCAGGCAGCATCTCTGGAGAAGGTGATGTTTTGGGTCTGGACCCTTTCTCAGTCTTGAGTCTGAAGAAGGGTCCAGACCCGAAACGTCACGTTTCCGCATTCTCCAGAGATGCTGCCTGACCTGCTGAGTACTCCAGCACTTTGTGCTCTACACAAAATTCCAGCACCTGCAGTTTCCTGTGTCTAGCATTAAAGAGGGTCGGAGATTTGCAGAGGCCAGGGAAGGAGGAGAGCTGAGAAACACAGAGGCGTTACGGCCCGAGACGGCTCTGCGCGTACCCTGGGTCAAGTGCTTCACCGGCTCGAGGAGCAGGTCGAGGAAGGCGCGCAGTTCCTGCGGCAGTGACCCGGCCAGGAAGTGGAGGACGATGGTCACACGTGACGTTGCTCCCGATCGCCCCTGCGTCCTGCTCCCAGTTTTGCTCCTCATCCGCCCATAGAGGATCCTGTCTCCAACAAAGGAAAAGCGGACATGTTTCACATTGTTGCCATTTTTTAAAAAAATGTCAAAGGTTAGTGGCATTTCGCACAGCAGCGCAGCGGTAGAGTTGCTGCCTGACAGTGCCAGAGTCCCAGGTTCGACCCTGACTACGGGTGCTGTCTGTACGGAGTTTGTAGGATGTGAAACAAGCATAACATTGACACCATTTATCAAGTTAAACTGATTTAATCTGCCTGTACATACTCCATATTCCTCTATTCCCTGCACTTCCATGTGCTTCTGAAACACCACTATCATATTTGCCTCCACCACCACTCTTTAAAAAAAACTTGCCTCACACATCCCCATCAAACTCCAACCTCTCACCTTGTAGCAAAGCATTCTGATGGTGGGTATCTCCACCATGGGAAAAATATTCTGTCTGTCTCCCCTATCTATGCCTCTCATACATTTATATACGTCTATCAAGTCTCCCCTCAACGTCAGACATTCAAGAGAATTCCATTTCAGCCCAACTCATCCATGCCGACCAAAATACCTCAACGAAGCTTGTCCCATTTGGCCTATATCTCTCCAAACCTTTTATATTCATGTGTCTGTCCAAATGTTTTTTTAAACATTGTGATAGCACCTGCCTCAACTGTGTCCTCTGGTAGCTCGTTTCATACACCCACCAGACTCTATATAAAAAAGTTGCCACTCAGGGCCCATTTAATTCTTGCCGCTCTCACCTTAAACCAAGGCCCTCTAGTTTCAGACACCCCTACCTAGGGAAAGAGACTGTGACCGTCCACTCTGTTGATGCCCCTCATGATTTTTTACATCCTAATGTCGCCCCTCAGCTTCTTACGTTCCTGGGGAAACAGCCCACATTAGCCAAGGTGTGAAGCCCCCCCGTGCCCACCTCATGATGACGGGGATGAGCTCTATCCTGTGATCGGCTGCCACAATCGTCGTCTCCTCCGCGATGCTGAAGCGGATCACCTCCTCTTTGAAGTGCTTGTCCTCCAGGAGTCGCTGCAGATTTTCCCTTCAACAAGAAAACAATTGATTTTGAAGCCTCATTTTACCCTGGGCAAGGAGCCAGAAGAACACTCAGATCGTGAATTGGATTATAAATGGCTCGTAAATAACAAGGTGTAAATTAGTTGTATTTTATTCCACGTGTTAAATACTGCAGAAGGGCTGACGATATTAGCAATGTTACAAAATATTGAGATTTAAAAAATCAAGTCTGCAATTTATCCCATCAGATAAAGCATAAAAATAAATTTAATTTGACACCTAATTCACTTTCATATCTTCAGTATTAAAAAAGTTATGGCCATTTTCATACTAGGAAATTAGCATCTTAAGCCAATTTCCTTTCCATTGACTTAACTCAAAAGCTGTGATGTAGGACAGTCAAAAGCCCATAACTTTCTTAAAAATTAAGAGAACTCAATGAAATTTTCAGTTATTATAGATTGAAGCATTCTGAAACAAAAATGAAACAATCTTACTTGGATGACCTAAAATTAAAGCATATAATTAGTTATTTACCTAATTGTAGCTAATTACAAAATTCAATGACTAGATTAAACATCTATCCATTTCTTAAGAAAAGATCAACAGTTTTAAATTGCCTAAGTGTCCAAATAACATTCACACAATAATTCACAATATAACAAGATTTTTAAATCTCATTTTCATGAATTTATAGGCCAAATGGAAGGAATTTAGTGTTAAATTCCCGTAAATTAATGGCCATTTAAATCAACACCGCTCAAGGTAAGTATTGTAACATACCTAATGATACTGTTCAGAAGTGGGAGGTTCAGACACAAGAGCAAAATAAAGGCCACAAACACATAAAGAGACCACCAAAAGCAGCAGTTTCAGACCCGAGCTTTGTAAACTTCTGTTTGCAGACAATAATGTTTGAGTTTAATGGCTAAAGTGCTTAAAACGTTCACTGGAAGTGAACCTTGAAGATGTGGTGCAGGTTAACATTACCTGTAAGGCAACAGGTGTGGGTGCTTGTAGGTGAGTAGACACTCCAAGGCGATCTTCTGCAAGTCCTGGAAATGGTGGCACAGGAGCTAACATTGGAGCGGGTTGGGAGTAAAGGGGGAATGATTAACAGGGGCTCAAATAGAAGATTATACAGCTGCTGGATGAAGATTAGGCAGAGAACAACACAACCCGCACTGGCACCATTACCTGGGTGTACAACTCCTTCAGCCTGGGTTCCAGGTAAAGAGACCTTGGGTTGGTGAACTTTGAGAAAACTCTCAGGTGAGCAATCAGTGGCCTGCAACAACATTAAATTGACAAAGTTAGAGGGTACAGAGAAGATTTACGAGGATGTTGCCAGGACTCGATGGCCTGAGCTATAGGGAGAGGTTGAGCACTTCGTTCCTTGGAGGTCAGGAGGATGAGGGGAGATAGGTGTATAAAATCATGAGAGGAACTGGTCAGATAGACGCACAGAGTGTCTTGACCAGAGTAGGGAAAACCGAGAACCAGAGAAAATACATTTAAAGTGAAGGGGGAAAGATTTAATAGGAACCTGATGGGTAACTTTTTTTTACACGCAAAGGGTGGTGGGTATATGGAACGGGGTGCCGGAGACGGTAGTTGAGGCAGGTACTATCATAATGTTTAAGAAACGTGGATAGGACAGGTTTAGAGGGATATGGGCCAAATGCAGGCAAGAGGGACTAGTGTAGATGGGACATGTTGGTCGGTGTGGGCAAGTTGGGACGAAGGGCCTGTTTTCACACTGTATGATTCTATGAGGTGATTTAGTTTAAAATTGCATGCAGTTTATAGCACAGATTATCATTAAATTGGAAAGAGTGCCGAAAAGATTCACGAGGATGTTACCTGAGCTTGTGGGCTTGAGTTATAGGGAGAGGTTGAATAGGCTGGGACTTTGTTTTTCTTTGCAGTGGAAGAGAATGAGTGGTGACCTTATTGAGTCATAAATGATTATGATGGGTAGGGATGAAGGGAACGCTGAAAGTTTTTTCCAAGGTAGAGTATTCTAAAACTAGAGGGCGCAGGCTTAAGGGGAGAGGGGAATGATTTAGAGGGACCTCCGGGGCAACATTTTCACTCAGATGGTAGTCCGTATCTGGAACGAGCTGCCACAGGAAGATATAGAAGCGGATACGATTATGATTTTTAAAAGCCGTTTCGACAGTTGTATAGATAGGAAGGGATTAGAGGGCAATGGGCCAAATGCAGGGAAATGGGACTAGCCCAACATGCCGACCTGGCCGGCATGGACAATGCGCCGAAGGGTCATACAGTCTAACACGTTTGCTTACAGCAGAGTAGTTAGACCAGGTGTTGGACACAGAGGCCACACTCCAGAGCGGGTTAGCCATGGAAACATTTAACAGTTCCAAACCACCGTTACAGTCCGGAAGGACACCCTTCAGCCCATCGACACTCATGTAAGTGCTAGTTCCTCTGCTACACCCCTGCAAACCACGTGAAAAGGGATTAATATGGATGGATACTTGACAACCAGCATGGATACGGCGGTCCGAAGGGCACTGTTAATGGCGCTATGACTCTCTACAATGCTGGTTTTTAAAACAAGCATTCACAATAGTTTGCTTTTGTAAATTGCAAAACTATTATTCCACCCCATTGCACTCACACTGAACACCAATTTGCTGCTCTACTTGTCCATGAAACAAATTGCAATGCAAACATAATTCATTTGTACTTTGCAATGTGCTGAGGAAATAAATATTGTGGCAAAGATGCATTTGCTTAATAAGCACAAAGAGTTACTCACAGAAACGGAATAGCAAAAAAAAAAAAAAATCTGCATTTATACAAAATGTCCCATATTTCACCGGAAGACTTTCATCCACAAGACAAATGACCCAAAGGCCTAAGCGGCCTGGAAGTGTCAAGGAACATATTCAGGAGAGAGGAGGAAATAAAAGAAATAAACGGGTCTGGGTTAAGACGTGGTGGTACAGTCGGAGTAGAGTCTGAAGAAAGGGCTCGACCCGAAACGTCTCCCATTCCTTCTCTCCAGAGATGCTGCCTGTCCCGCTGAGTTACTCCAACATTTTGTGTCTTTATTCAGGAGAGAGATTTACAGGGTTAGGCAAAAAGCAAAGGAACTCAGCGGGTCAGCCAACATCTGTGGAGGGAATGGAGAAAGGCATCCTTTTTATCTCTAACCTTTGTCACCAACACCCCCCCCCCCCCCACCCCTCACTTGTATCCACCTTTCACTTCCCAGGCTTTGTCCCACCCCCACTTCTCTTTTCCAGCTTTCTCCATCCTACTGCATCAGTCTGAAGAACGGTCCCAACCCAAAATGCTGTCTGTCCATTTCCTCCATAGATGCAGCCCGACCCGCTGAGTTGCACCGGTACCTTGTTTGTTTTTTGCTTCAGATTTCAGCATCTGCTGTTCCCCAGTGTCTCCAGAGTTAGGGCCTTGCTAAGTGTCACAGGGTTGCCTGTATATACCCAGGGATGATTGAGAGGCCAGGATTGGGAGGGGAGATTACAACCATAGGTTGAGAGCGAGCAGACAGAGTGCTTGCATAAGTGGGATCTGGTGGAGGTCTACAAGATGAGAAGTATCACAGAATCGGCTGTACAGCACAGAATCAGGCCCTTCAGCCCAAATTGCCCATGCTGCCCAATGCCAGAATCAATAGAACTTAATTGCCATAAGTTCATAAATCAATAGGAGCAGAATTTGACCAGAGTCTACTCAGCCATTCAATCATGGCTGATCTATCTTTCCTTCACAAACGCACTCCTGCCTTCTCCCCATAACTTTTGACATCCTTACGAATCAAGATTCTGTGAATCTCCAATAAAAATACCCATTGGCCTGGCCTCCACCACCGTCTGTGGCAACACAGCAGAACAATAAAATTCCAAGTAGCTCCATCGAAGCTCATCCTATTTCCCCGCGTTTGGCCTTCATCCCTGAAAACCTTTCCTACCCATGCACCAGTCTAAATGTCTTTTAAATGCTGTTGTAGTACCTGCCTCAACAACTTCCTCTGGCAGCTCGTTCCAAATGCCCACCACCCTCTGAGTGAAAAAGTTGCCACTCATGCCCCTCTCCTCGAGTGGAAACACAAGAACAGGACCAGCGGCAGAGCTGGTGAGCGAGGGCGGGAGGCCCAGGGACCGCACTCACTTCACAGCCGCTCTCCTGGGCTTCTTCTCCGTTGCAAAGCTGTGGTCTACGTCAGCTGCAACCTCTTCATCATCGGCAGCGGCACAGTTCTCGGCCTCACTGGCCGCTCTCTTCTCATCCACGCATTTCCTCTTTCTGACGTTCTCGGTGGGAGCCACCAGCAGATCCGCTGGGTAATACTCGTTGCTAAATGGGGAAGGACAGGTTAATGAATAGTGCCCAACTTCAACGTCTTTCCAATACAACGCTCCCCTTTAAGGTAGTCACTAGTCACACACCACTATCCAGATATTGTCAACTTTAGTTTAGTTTTAGACATACAGCATGGAAACAGGCCCTTCAGACCACCGAGTCCGCGCCAACCAGCGACCCCGGCACATTACCACTCTCCTACACAAACAATAGGGACAATTTACAATTATACCGAGCCAATTAACCTGCAAACCTGTACATCTTTTGGGGTGTGGGAGGAAAGCGGAGATCCTGGAGAAAACCCACCCAGGCATTAGAGAGAACGTGCAAACTCCGTACAGACAAGCACCTGTGGTCAGGATCGAACACAGGTCTCTGGCGCTGTGAGGCAGCAGCTCTACCGCTGCGTGCTTGCTGTTCATTCCCAGTAGCATTGGAGCCAAGCCTAGAGACTCTTGGTTCAAGTTCCACTGCGAGCGATGAACTGAGCGCATACATCCCAGGCTGCCGCCCTTTGCAGGTGGTAAATCAAACAAAATGTCCCTTCGATCCAATGGCAAATTGCGGAGAAAAGCACGATGTGGTTACCCTGCTTTCACTAACAACACCTAAAGCACAGACTATCTGGCCACCGATAAAGTAAAATATTTTTGCTGGGTTAGTGCCGTCTCAATAATATCTTCAGGTGTGTGCAAATGAATTTCATCAAAAGTTCCCACATGCAGAAGGCCATTCAGCCCATCAAGTCTGAGCCAGCAAAATGCAGGAGCGGGGCCCACTCCCCTGCCCTCTCCCCAGAGACCTGCTGCGACCTTTTTGACATTGGCTTTAGCGTCAGTGACTCACTTCACGCACTTTCCCCATATTTGGTGACTTACTTAATGAACCTGAGGAGCAGAGGAGAGAGTTCCTTTGACCGCGGCTCCACACGATCGCTAAAGCTGCACATGGCTTTCCACAGCAAGAAGCGGAAGTTGGTGTGATCCGTCCTGGTGCTGGTCGTGGTTGAGAGGCGGAGATGACTTTGGTATAATTCTCTCACATGACCCGTCTGAAGCCTCTCCCCATCCCGGCTCACCTTCTTCTTTGGCTCTTCCTCCAATTCATGTTTTAATGCTTTCTCTGTAAAGAAATAGAATGCAGTAAAGCCTCCAGTGTCATCATGTTCTTCCTTTAGTGTGGCGACCAGGACTGCACACAGCACTCCAGCCTAATCAATGCTTTAAACTACATTCTGTAACGTGCTCTTAAAGCGTCATAGAGCTGTACAGTACAGAAACTGTGCAGGAAAGACCTGCAGACACTGGTTTACGGTTCTTTGACCCACCTGTCCATAGAAAAATTAGGTGCAATAGGCCATTCGGTCCAGCACCGCCATTCAATATGATCATGGCTGATCATCAAAAGTCAGTACCCCATTCCCGCTTTTCCCCCCATATCCCTTGATTCCTTCAGCCCTAAGAGCTAAATCTTCATTGGTATTGAAACTCTCATACCAATAAAGCTGGTTATACCGGGCCAATCCCATTTGCTTGAATTTGGCCCATAGCCCTCTAAACAGAGAGTAAGAGATTTATGCAAAGAAAAAAGAGGGATTTTACCTATTTCTTTCAAGGTATTTAGACTTTACTTTAAAGATATAGCGCGGAAACACGCCCTTCAGCCCACTGAATCTGTGCCGACCAGCCATCATCCCAGACATTAACACTCTCCTACTCACACACACACAAGGGACAATTTTACCGAAGCCAATTAACCTACAAACCTGTATGTCATTGGAGCGTGGGAGGACCTGAGCACCCAGAGAAAACCCACGTGGTAACAAGGAGAAACTACAAACTCCACCCGTATAGACGGCACACACAGGGACGATCGATCCCGGTTCTCTGGTGCCGTATGGCAGCAATTCTACCGCTGCACCACCGGAATGTTCAGGAATGAATTAAATTCACGAGGGCTTTGGAGCATCCAGTGCCAGGAGTGCTGTGCTCTTTACTCTCTGTCCCAGCAAGCAGAGCTAAGCTCGAGCGAGATGGTAAATACCGCAATTGAGAGAGAGTTGGAACCATTCGCATACCCGCGAGCGTGGCCGCCCGCTCCAAGTGTTCATAATAAATACGCCAGAACATTTTATTTTCCATCCCATATGCGTGAGAACTGGAAGAAAATAGCAATAAACGTTAGACATTTACCATGAGCTACATTAATATCCAAAATATAAATACAACAGGCTTGGTCGTACTAGTAGCAGAAACAATAACCTACAGATGCTGGTTTACACAAAAGGACAGAGTGCTGGAGTAACTCAGTGGGTCAGGCCGCAAGTCCGCTGCATCCATGTTCTCCAGAGGAGTCGCCTGATCCACTGAGCTACTCCAACACTTTGTGTCCTTTTGATCATAACAGATTCAATTTTACATTTAGATCTAGGATAGATCTGCCCTCTATCCAAATGATTCACGTTATCTTTATCATTGCCCACTCGATAACCTCACCAACGCCACACCTCTGCTGCTGAGATCCTCATTCATGCCCCTTAACTCCACACCTTACTATTCCAATCCATCCATGGCTCAGCCTGCGCAAGGTAACCCACACTCACACCCTGAAGGGCCTGTACATCTATCTCTGTGGGCAGCCCAACGGTGCAGCGCCAGAGGAACGGGTTCGATCCTGACTGCGGGTGCTGTCTGTACAGAATAAGTATGTTCTCTCCGTGACCGCGTGGGTTTTCTTCGGGTGCTCCGGTTCCCTCCCACATTCCAAAGAAGTGCAGGTTGTAGGTCGATTGGCTTCTGTGAATTGTCCCCAGTGTGTAGGATAGAACTAGTGTATGGGGGATCATTGGTCGACGTGGACTCGGTGGACCCAAGGGCCTGTTTCCATGCTGTATCTCTAACCTAAACTAGACTGTTCAGAAGCATGATAACAGAGAACATGCTGTTCCCGAGTCTGCTGGTGCCGCTTTCAAGCTTCAGTACCTTCAGCTGGACGGGAGCACGGAGGAGGAGGAGGAATGACTGGGGCAGGAGACCTTTGATTATGTTGGCCGCTTCTTTGAGGCAGCGTGACGTACAGATGGTTCCACCTGAATTTTTTTACTCAACATTCAGACAAACGTCTGTTCTGCTTTGTTCTAATTGTTAAGGGGTTTCATTCGATCCCAAGCATCTGAATTCATGCATACTTACGTAATAAGCTCCAACACGGGATCCCACAGTGGACTGAAGTTTGTGTAAAGCATTCCTATCAGATACTGGAGGGGAACCTGGTAAAGATAGAACAGTTGTAAACAGCGTACTCTGCAACAGAGCAGCCTTAAACACCAACCGAGTGTGAACCAAGGACAAGTTCAAATCAACTTCACCTTTAACAAGGACCGTCAGCTTCCTGTAAATGAGAATCAAAGCTTCTCACTGTACCTCGGTACACGTGACAATAAGCTAAACTAAACAACGAGCTGGCGGATGCTTCGCTCCACAGATGCTGCCTGACCTGGTGAGTACTTCCAGCATGTGCTTTTATTTCACCAAATGCGTCACCAATATCAGTGAACAATGGTTAGCGCATTGTTAAAACTTTTCTTGTACCAGTTGAAAACAGGGAGACCAGCACATTCTTCAAATGGAAACACAAGGAACTGTTGGAATCTTAAGCAAAGCACAAAGTGCTGGAGGAACTCAGCAAGTCAGGCAGCATCGGTGGAGGGATTGAAAAAACTGAAAATATTTCGGGCCGGGGTCCTTCTTCAGGCTGATAGTAGAAAGGTGGGGGGGGGGGGGGGGGGGGGGGGGAGAGAAGACTGGAAAATAGGGATTGGGATGGGACAGAATCTGACAAGTGATAGGTAGATACAGGTGAGGGGTGGGATTTAGTGTTCAGGAAAGTAGGAGCTAGAGTGGGCCATTTGGCTCAAAATTTGGATAAATACATGTTTAGGAATGGCTTAGAGGGTCAAATGATGGCAAATGGGACTAGCTTAGATGGGGCATTTTGGGCAGCATGGATGAGTTGGGCTGAAGGGTCTGCTTCCGTACTATGACTCTTTGACCCTCAATTCTAATGAAGAATTCTACTACATTTTGGTTGCACCCACACTAGGGACCTCGCACAAGATTACTAATCAACCCGTTTATATTACACAGTGCCTGGTCGAGGATGATCTGCTGTTTAGTTGGTTCCTCAACATTTGTCCAGAAAACCATCCAGGAAATCTGCTGGGAATCCTACCTGTATATCATTGCTACTGTGTCTGTCGGGCCAACCCAAGTGTAGATTAAGGTCACCACAACTAATGCACGTATCTCTAACTTGAAGCTTCATTCGTTAACCAAAGCAGAAGCTTTTATTAGTCTACAAGTCGCCACTAGTACATTGCTCAGCCCCTTCTTTACTATTAGATTCTGAAACAGAGAAGAAACAACCCAGCCTTACCTCTTGGTACGGCCCCTCAGGTATACATAGCTGCACCAAATCATGTCTCAGTCTACTCAAGTGCAACAGCTTCTCCCTGTAATCGTGAACAGTTGCAGGGACCAGTTCAGCCTGGAGCAAGGAGGCAAACACGCACTTATGAACTTCTTCGCCGTCATCCTGCACAAATGGAAACACAGAAACATTTCATTTCGTTGGTAATTTGTTGGCATCGAACAAGCTGCCAGAGAAAATGGCGGAGGTAGATACCATAACAGGTAGCAAAGTGGCGCTGCGGTAGAGTTGCTGCCTGACAGCACCAGAGACCCGGGTTCGATCCTCACTACGGGTGGTGTCTGTACGGACTTTGTACGTTCTCCCTGTGACTGTGTGGGTTTTCCCCGGATGCTCCAGATTCCTCCTACACTCAAAAGACGTACAGGTTTGTAGGTTAATTTGCTTCTGTAAATTCTAAATCGTCCGTTGTGTGTAGGATAGCGCTAGCACACGGGGTTGGTGCCGACTGGGTGGGCTGAAGGGCCTGTTTCCACACTGTATCTCAAAAGTCTAAAAAGGTCTAACACCATTTAAAAGACATTTGAACAGGTAAGTGGATAGGAAAGATTTAGAACGATATGGGCCAAACGCGGGCAAATGAAACAAGCTTAAATGGGGCATCTTGGAGGGCATGGATGAGTTGATTCCGAGCTGAATTACCCCAAAACCCTCCTTTATTATACTATATTTTGGATTCACCATTATCACAATATTGCTTGCACAATAAGATAGCTAATTGAGCTCCTTTCTTGTTACACAAAGCCTGGTACAGGATATTCTTTGGTTGCTCTTTCATTAAAAAATTCTGAAGACTAAAATGCAACTTTACACCACAGAACAGGGTGGTTACACAGTGGAGAATCCTCTGCTTTGTCAGCCTGGAATCAGGAGATACATTCTCAAAATGGATCATGGCATCATCATATTGAATGGCCAGCTCGAAGGGCCTGCACCTATTTTCTATGTTTCTATAAGGAGAATCATTCAGGGCTGAACTGAGACAAAATATCTTCATTCAGTCGATGAGGAATTGTTGAAATTCACTGCCATAGAGGACTGGAGGTTCAGTTGCTGAGTAGATTCAAGATTTCAAATATTTGGATTTAGAGAATTCAGGACAGGGGTTGGTGCAGAAAAGGGGCGCTGAGATCACCAATCAGCTGTGACTTCACTGCATGGCAAGGCAGATACTTTAGAGACACAGATATTGCACAGAAACAGGCCCTTCGGCCCACCGAGTCCACTCCGACCAGCGATCATCCTGTACATTTCTACTGAAGCCAATTAACCTGCAGGTCTTTGGAATGTGGGGGGGAAACCAGCGCACCCAGAGAAAACCCAAGCGGTCACAGGTTGAACATAGAAACTCCTACAGACACCACCCAGTCAGGATAGAACCTGGGTCTCTAGCACTGTGAGGCAGCAACTCTACCACTGCGTCATTTTGCCGCCCAAGATTTGTAAGATGTAAAATCTAAATGGCAAACTCCTGCCACCATAAATGTCAACTGAATAAACACAAAGCGAAAATGATGTTAGGATATGTGGATGAAGTTCAATTAAAACATAAAGAGTAAGTTTATTGGCCAAGTATTCACATACAAGGAATTTGCCTTGGTGCTCCGCCCACAAGTAACAACATGACATACATGACAGTTCCGAATGACTCAGAAAACACTAAACATTAATAATAATAAAACATTAATGATAAAACACCAAGAAGACTTGCAAACCATGACAACAGCTGGACACCAAATGCTCCCTTCTGGACTGTACGGTTGATGTAATTCGGGTCTAGACCCAAAACATCACCCATTCGTTCTCTCCAGAGATGCTGCCTGTCCTGCTGAGTTACTCCAGCATTTTGTGTCTACCTTCCTGTAATCTCTGGAGAGAAAAGATGGGTGATGTTTTGGGTCTGGTCCTTTCATCAGACTGAAATGTTATCCATCCTTTTCCTGCAGAGATGTTGCCTGACCAGCTGAGTTACTCCAACATTTTGTGTCTATTTTAAGCGTTGACCACTTTGATGTCGGGCTGGAGTAGTTCAGGTGGATGCATTGGTCGGCATGGACGAGTTGGCCAGAAGGGCACGTTTCTTGGCTGCATCACAGCATGGTGTTCAACACAAAAGCTGGAACAACTACAGCTTTGTCTCAAATTATTGCAGAAGCTGAACGTAAACAAGTTCTTATTTTATTGGCTGTTTGAGAGGGATACGGGCCTAACGCAGGCAAACAGGACAAAGCTGGTTGAGGCATCTTGGTTGGCATGGACGTGTTGGGCCAAAGGGTCTGTTTCTGTGCTGTGCGATTCCAAGGAGTCACAAAGCAGTTAAGGAAAACAGACACCTTTACCGAAAGGACATCAGCAAACCTTCACAACAATCCCCTGGTTAAGGTCATGGTTAAGAACACAATTCGCGACTCCAGCTTGATTTAATGAACCTCACAGCTCTAGCGGTCTCGGGGTACGTGGATAGCAAGTTGACCACCACCCCACTTGTTATCACTGGGCAGAGATGCAGGAATCACGTACCTCTATTCTCGTTGGCAGCTTCACATCAAAATGATTGAGAATCCTGAGGGTCAGGAGGCGTACCTACACAAAGAGAGAGCAAAGTTAGTGGAACGGCAGCAGCCACTCGGTGACAGGAGCACGCAGTGGGATTTAAAGAATGTGTTCAAATACAAAACCAAAAATACATTCTGTCACCTGGAGCAACAATTGCGAATTGTTCAAAGCAAATACTCCCGAATAAAATGCGAAAGTGCCGAAAACATCCAGTCCATCACACAGACCACACTTCCCACTACTGACACTTCACGCTAGCTTGGAAAAGCAGCCAGCATAGTCAAAGACTTGTCCCACCCCGGTCATTCCTCCTTCTCCCTGCTCCCATCTGGCCGAAGGTACAGAAGCTTGAAAGCGCTCACCGCCAGACTTAGGAACAGTTTCTTCCCCTCCATTATCAGGCTTCTGAACGGTCCTTCCACAAGCTAGGGTACACCTCTACCACATTGCGGACATTGGACTTTATCTCTGTAGATGTATGCGCTACATTGCTGAGAACTATATTCTGCACTCTGCATCGTCGACCTATTCCTCGACCTATCGTACTTGAATTTTTAATTTACAAGGAAGGCAGAGAAAAAGGTGCAAGGGTGAAGATATGCTGAATCTATGTATGGTATATCTGATGTTTGGTTAGCATGCAAGTCACAGCTCTTCACTGTACCTCAGCACACGTGACATTAATAAATGTAGACCCTCAGCAGGTCAGACAGCAGCGGAGAGAGAAACATTACAATTCAAAGTTACCTTTGAGACGTTTGATGACAGATTTGGTCGCAGTTCCTCGTACAGATTGAGCAGCATGTCCTGCGAGACCAAGTCTTTACAGCCACACAACGTTAACCGGGTGTAGTACAGGTCGCCCAGCAGGAGGGCAGACACGTCTGCCGGCGAGCGTCTGCGAGAATAAATTGCCAAAAGCACAATTAGAAACAGCGGGCGGCCGATGTGGCAAATCTATCAGGAGGCTAAACAGATCATTGCATTTGCTGCATTTTCATGAGAAACCTCAGCAAACTCACATGGAACATGGTACAGCACAGGTGTAGGCCTCTCAGCCCACAATGGCTGTGTTGACCATGTTGCCCATTTAAACTACACATTGTTTGTACATAATCTGTATCCCTCCATTCTCTGCCCATTTACTTGTCTGTCTAAGTGCCTCTTAAACGCCAGCATTGTATCTGCTTCCACCACCACCCCCGGCGGCGTGCTCCAGGCACCCACCACTCGTGTGTTTTTGCCATGTAAAGTGGAGACTCAATACACTGCTGATGGTGGCATTTTGCGCAAAAACAAAGCGCTGGAGGAAATTAGTGAGTAAGGCAGCATCTGTGGAGGGAATGAACGGATGCTGTTTAACGTTAGGACCCTTCTTCAGAGTCTGTCTATTTCCCCACCACAGAGGCTGCCTGACCCTCCAACACTTTGTTTTTTGATCAGGTTGCCGCATTAGTCTCCTTTAAACTTTCCTCTTCCACTGTAAAGCTGTGCTCTCTAATAATTGACTGTTTCACCCTGTGGAAAACACCATCTTATTAACGCTGCAACACACCAGCGTTTTGTTTGCATTTCATGGGTCAATTCAAATTCTCCATGGCTGCACATTAATTGCCTTCTACAAATTATCCCCAGTGTGTAGGATAGGACTGATGTACAGGGTGATTGCTGGTCGATGTGGTGGGCCAAAGAGCTTGTTTCCAGGCTACATCACTAAATTAAATTAAACATTACCAGACTATCTCACTAATAGCTGTACCCAAGTGTTCCACAATTCCCAACTCATGGAAGTACAGCTGAAACACTTCAGACTGCAAGGTCCAAGAACACGGATGCAATTATTAAGAAAGCTCAACAGCGCCTCTACTTCCTGAGAAGATTACGGAGTTGGTCTGTCAAAGAGGACTCTCTCTAACTTCTACAGGTGCACAGTAGAGAGCATGCTGACCGGTTGCATTGTGGCTTGGTTCGGCTACTTGAGTGCCCAGGAGCGGAAAAGGCTACAAAAAGTCGTAAACACTGCCCAGTCCATCATTGGCTCTGACCTCCCTACCATCGAGGGGATCTATCACAGTCGCTGCCTCAAAAAGGCTGGCAGCAGCATCAAGGACCCACACCATCCTGGCCACACACTCATCTCCCCGCTGCCTGCAGGTAGAAGGTACAGGAGCCTGAAGACTGCAACGTCCAGGTTCAGGAATAGCTACTTCCCCACAGCCATCAGACTATTAAACTCAACTCAAACAAAACTCTGAACATTAATAGACCATTATCGTTTTTTTCGCACTTTATCTGTTTATTTATTCATGTGTGTATATATTTATATAATGGTATATGGACACACTGATCTGTTCTGTATTCATGCCTACCAAATTCTGTTGTGCTGAAGCAACGCAAGAATTGTGTTGGCCTATCTGGGACACATGACAATAAACTCGCTTGAATCCTTGAACTGCAGATGCTGGTTTACAGAAAAAACACACAATGTGCTGGAGTAACTCAGTGGGTCAGGCAGTATTCTCTGGGGGACATGGATAGGTGACATTTTGGCTAGAATCCTGCGTCAGACATTGAAAAGGGGCATCGACCCAAAATGCCGCCTGCCCATGTCCCCCAGAGATGCTTCCAAATGCCCCTGTCCCACTTAAGGAAACCTGAACGGAAACCTCTGGAGACTTTGCGCCCCACCCAAGCTTTCTGTGCGGTTCACAGAGGTTTTTGTCAGTCTCCCTAATGGTCGAAAGTGGTTTCCGTTTTAAAAATTTGTGATTTTTAAGTCGAAGCCGGTTGCAATGCTAGTTGAAGGTGGTTGCCGGAGGACAAAAACCTCCGGGAACCGCACGGAAACCGTGGGTGGGGCGCAAAGTCTCCAGAGGTTTCCGATGAGCTACTCCAGCACATTGTGTGAAACTTTCCACCCCTAATACAGAAGCTATAAAGTACTTACTTCATCAAGTTCCTTACACGCTCAACAGGCAGAAAGTTGAGAATTTCCAAAGACTCTGTGAGACTGAGCAGCATGCTGACTGCTTGACAGGCGACGTACATCCACCCTGGTGAGAGACGAGTAGTAGCATCAAGGGGAACAAAGTACAGGAAGAATGCCAGTCTCAGCCACACTGAGCGTTTTAGGATTACAGGTGGACACAGACAGGAAAGACACTGGGCTCATCCAAAACACACCACCCACAGTCTTGCACAAAACATCCCTCAATATTCTGCTATGAGCTATTGGTGAAGTGTGGATCATCCCCTCACTGAATTAGAACGGCAGTTTCCAGGCAGGTTAAGAACGGACAAAATGAGGAGAGAGTGGCCTGATTTGGGAGATGCCAGAGATTGAGACACTGGAGATTTATACACAGTGGAATGAGCAAGTGGGAATTGAAAAGTGGGAGAAAGAGAAAGGAGAAAGAAAGAAAGGGGCGAGAGAGAGATAAAGGGGTGAGAGAAACAGGAAGATGAAAGAAGAGACGGAGAGAAAACGAGGAGAAAGGAGAAAGAGAAAGGAGAAAGGGAGAGACATTATTTCTAGTTATATGGCAGCTTTCATTATCTCACGACTTCCTGAAATAAACATACAAAGCCCATTGCTCTTCACCGTGGTATGAGAACAGCACACTGACCTTCGTTAATGGAGTCAGTTTGTTCATGAGCAGTCAGAAGGCGATCCAGCAACAAGTGAACCGGAGCCAAGACTTTTTCCGTTTCCAACGGCCTGTGTGACAGATCAGAACATGGTGCAAAGATGAGACCAGAGATGAAAAGGTAAACGCGACATGGCGGAGGCAAACCGTGGAGGTTGCATAGATTCCCCACAGCTGGACTGGTCAGTTCACCTGCGGGCCGATTCTACATGATATATGGTCTTCCATGGCGATTGCACCTCTCCTTTGTGGCATAAAGGCTGCAACATAAAGGCTACAATGTTCCAGGGGTGTTGCTGAGCCGAGGCCCAAGCTGTCCAACCACACACTTGGAGCAAGGCGACAGGCAGCCCCGTGCGTTGGAGTTCCTCTGTATGCGGCCCAACTTCATTCAAAGCCTGGTGACTCTCTGCGTGCTGGTCCTAGACGTGGATCTGCTAACATTCATTACAATTGACCAACTCTACTAAATCTTTAACCTGTGTCTGTCCACTGTGGACGGTCTTATTTTAATCATGTACAGTCTCTCCGTTGACTGGATAGTATGCGTCAAAACAAAAACTTTTCACCGTAACTCGGTACACGTGACAATAAACAAAACTAAACTTTAAGCTGCAGAACTAGGATAACCGGAAGTGCCTTCTCTCACCTGAGATGTGGGAGGACAATGAGAGCGCCCCAGCTCTGTTCCAGATCAGGTAGCCCGCCATCCTCGCGGAGCTGCAGTAGAGACAGGATGTAATCCAAGGCTCCGCCGGTCCCTGTTCCACCACCTGAGCTGCAAGAGGTAGACACAAGGTGAAGTTGCATGGGGAGCCAAGTTAAATGGATCAAAGCTTGGCCTCCCCAGACTTTGCATGCTGTGCGTTTACACCAAACACCATTCACAGAACATACCGAGACCATTTGGCCCACTTCAGGTATCCCACTTGAGTTGCCTCCCGATCCATTTACCCCAAGTCAGGCTTTCAGTAAGTCTTTCATTTCACAGCGGGCAACCAGCAAGCAGGGGACAGTTCACGCTCTGGCCCGGTTTTGATAACGTGGGTCACCACATACCGTGTAGACACTTGCGGCCGGCCTGTGACGAGGAGAGGATACTTTTCAAAGGCCATCGATCCGTCGTTAGGGGGCTTGGCTTTGGTCAGAATAAGTTTCACCAGAAGTCCCAGCGTTTCCTCCCTGGCCAGGGTGTCGCCCGCAGCAACGCTGTCCCCTGCGTGCCGCAGACTCTCCCCCACGTACTGCATCAAGCTCGGCAGCAGCAGCTGTAAAACAACGACAAACAGCACAACTGGATCATCCGTGTGGGCTCCACTTGACAGGAGGGACCAAAGCAAAATAGTGAAGTGGCGGGATTTCAAGATCGCTCGAAATAATCGATAGGTCAGGAAAGTGATCTGTACCCCAGAAAGAAGAGTACAGTACAAGGATAGGCCATTCAGCCCACAATTCCAAACATGATGTCAAGACCAATTCTTATCGGCCTGCACATAATCCGTATCCCCTCACTCACTGCATATCCATGTGCCTGTCCAAAAGTCTCTTAAATGCCACTATCTTACCTGCCTCCACCACCACCCCTGGCACCACATACCAGGCACCCACCCATCTCTGTGTAAACAAAACTTGCTCTGCATAACCCTGTTAAACTTTGCCCCTCTCACCTTAAAGCTACGTCCTCTAGTCTTTGATATTTCTAAATGTTCTGCCTGTCTACGCCTCTCATAATTTCATATATTTCTATCAGGTCTCCCCCCCAAGCTCTGGAATTCCAGAGAAAACAATTCAAGTCTGTCCACCCCCTCCCTCTAGCAAATACCCCCTAGCCCAGACATCTTCTTTAGAGAGGATTGTGACT
This sequence comes from Raja brachyura, assembly GCA_963514005.1. The sequence continues at coordinate 27,174,535 of OY740800.1, read as the reverse complement.
TACTATATTCCGTGTTTAGTCTGTTAAAAAACTTTTTTTTACACCCTTGCTCTGCATCCTCAAGAAATATGAAGTGATGGTTATGCACAAGAATGACAGAGGAGCACATTTACAACTTGTGGGAAATTTCCCCGCTCCATCTGAAACTCTGGAATAGAATATAAATACTCATTCGTCAGAGCGGCGGCCACCAAACCTAAATAAATCTGAGAGATGAAAAAAAATCAATGGCAGTCATGATTTTGTGAAACCCTCTGGCTCACTAACGCTCTGGGGGAAGGAACTCTGCACCACACAGCCTGGCACAACGTGACTGCAGACCCAAATCAACTGGATTCATTCATTCTTTACGCTTCGAGTAGAGGCACAAGCGCCAGGCTAGCCCAAACACACACCCCTAGTTGGCAAAGCAGTCCTGATGAAGGAGAAGCACAGTGGCACAGCGGAAGAGCTGCTGCCTTACAGCACCTGAGAACCGGGTTCGATCCTGATTGCCGGTGCTGTCTTGTACTGAGTTTGTACGTTCTCCGTGACCCGGTTTTCTCAGTGTGCTCCGGTTTCCTCCCACACTCCAAATACATGCATGTTTGGAGGTTCATTGGCTTCTGTAATTGCCCCTAATGTGTAGGATAGAGCTAGTGTACGGGTTATCGTTGGTCCGTGCGGACTGAGTGAGCTGAAGGGACTGTTTCCATGCTGTATCCCTAATCTCTAAGCTAAACTAAAGCTCAAATTAGCTGCTGCACTGGTGCCAGACCTGGAGCTGGACACCATCCATTTCTGAGAAGTGAAAGCTCCTTGTTGCAAATACTCACCTGTTCAAATTTGTCCATATCAAACATCGCCTCGGAGAATGCCAGAATCAAGCTTCTTTCTAACCCACTGCTGTAAACCTGTGGAAGAAAATGGACACAGAATTCAAGTTCCATAAGCCAAGAGTTGAATGAAAAGCATTGTCCTCAGCGTAAAGGTTTAACATCGATGGGAATCTGTACAGTTAACATTCACAACCCCACAGAAGTGAGGATTAGAGGGACAGTGGCCAGCATTGGGTCTGAAGCGACAGAACAAGGTGCACTGTTGGGAACACGACCGACTGGTATCCTGAGCAAGAACAGGCAGGAGTAACTCAGAGAGTCAAGCAGCATTGGTGGAGGCAAAGGGACGATCGAGGTCTCAGGTTGAGAGCCTGCATCTGGGCTGGATGCTGGATGCACATGATGCACAGTTGAGGGGTTTTGAGGATGGATGGAAAGCAATTTGGCACATCTGCATAGGATGTTGCAGTGGAACTGTGTACATTCCAGGACCGATACATTATAATTAACGCCCTGGTCTTGCATGGGTTGCAGAAGGGATGATAACATTCAGATACAACGACGGATGGGGGAAACTTGGGCCCAATCAGCAGAAATGGTTAAGAGGATAGAATCAAGGAACTGCAGATGAAAATGACATAAATGACAAAGTGCTGGAGTAACTCAGTCGGTCAGGCAGCATTTCTGGAGAACATGGATAGATGATGTTCCAGGTCGGGACCCTTCTCTAGACTGAAACGTGAAATGTCACCTATCCATGCCTTCCAGAGATGCTGCCAGACCTGCTGAGTCACTCCAGCACTTTGTGTCTTTTTTGGTTAAGAGTATATTTGATGGATGTTCTCAAGACCATGAATGACATTGTTAGAATGAGAAACTATCCAGTCGCGAGAGGGAAATTAAACAGCAGAGGGAACAGAAGTAGATAGACGACAGGAGCAAGATATTTACACAGTGAGTTATTGCAATTGGGAACTAACTGTGGAAGAAATTCATCAAGAACCTCTGACTGGATAAGTTGTTAAAGAAGGAAACATTACAAGGTTACAGGGATGGGATTGAATGGGTCTTTTAAAGAGCCGTCATCTATTCAATGGGCTAAATGGCCTTCTCCTATTCTGTGTGGTTCTGCAATTCTCCATAAAGATGCAGAGTGTCAGGAAGTGACGGTTGAGAATGTCTCCTGCTCATGGTAATGAGGGGCGGCAGAAGTGTGGAAGGACGAAGTGGTTCAGTCAGCCTGGTGTCCCTACTGCACGTCCTGATCCTGCCAACTCCACGCACACAGCAGAGCGAGGGCACACAAATGGGTTAGGGCTGGGGACCCACACCTGTAGCTGAGGAGGACTGCTACCATTGTCAGAGAGCGACACAGCACAGAAACAGGCCCTTTGGCCCAACTCCTCCATGCTGGCCAAGTTGTCTAACCAAGCTAGTCCCACCTGCCTGCACCTGGCCCATATCCCTCCCAACAACAGTGGAGCCAGCATCAATCCGCTTGATACAGACATCCCGTCTCTATCACCACCCTCTATCTCTCGCCTTCAAGCCAATTCTGTGACCATTTCGTGAACAAGACTATATCCCATGTGAACTAACTTTCCAGACCAGCCTACCACATAGCACATTGTTTAAAAGAAAAAAGAGACATGTATTTCATTGAGGTGAATGGAATCAAAGTTGGTACCAGAGGCACAGCAGAATTGAGCAATAACAATCTTCTTATTTCGTGTGGCGTGCACAGTCTAAAATTGTACGACAACTTGTCTGAAGAAGGGTCTCGACCCGAAACGTCGCCTATCTCCTTCGCTCCTTAGATGCTGCTGCACCCGCTGAGTTTCTCCAGCTTTTTGTGTAACCCTTGTTCGATTTGATCTTCTGTTTGTGCATGTCGAGTTGATTGCATTAGTCGAATCAGGGCGGAGCACGTGAAGGTTGCAATTTTCCACCCCAGCAATAACAATGTGCATGAGTGAGTGACTAACTGGATAGCTCAACGGTCAACATGACCAGTCCCTGATCTTAGAACTGACCCCAGTCAGAGTACATTGCAGGACTTTGCTTGTCGACAACAAGGGTTTAATACCTTTCTGGCAGTTTCTTCAATCAGTGAATCTGGCAGAGAAATGTTCTCAGCCATCAGGAGTGTGGAGACAACCTTCAGCAGAGTCCTGCGGCAAGGCAACTCCATCTGTGGGCCCGGCAGCATCAGGAGCAGAGTCTGAGGGACAAACCAGAGAGGGAGAGTGAAGAAGACGCACGGTTCATTCCGCACAGGGAGGAATAATCTCCCGCGGGAGGCATAAAGACACAAAGCAGTAGCGGTTTTCAGAGTGGACACGATGCAGAAGGGGAGGCCTTCAAACTTAGTGGGGTGCAGACAAAACCATTGGCGGGCACCACAGCAGGCAGTGCCGCTGCCGTACGGATCGAGAGACCAGAGTACAATCATGACCTCCAGTGTCGTTCACGTGGAGTTTACACATTCTCCGTGCGTCTGCACCAGTTTCATCCACTTTCCAAAGAAACGCAAATTGGAACGTTAATTGGTTGTTGCAACTCAGCCCTGGGGTAGGGGTGTCAGAGAGGATTTAATGGGTATGTGAGAGAGAGTGGGGCAAGTGGGATTGATGGGACTGCTTGAGAGCTAGCACAGTCTCAATGGGCTGAACAGTCATTTATGTCATTGGGAAATAACAACAAGCAGGCAAAAGGCGCTTGTGATTACAAGATAACCAATCAGAACTCATTAGTTGCAAATAAGCGGGGAAGATGGATCACTAGTTGGCAGGTGTTTGCTCACACCCAGATTGCTTGCGTTGAGATTGATGGGTGCAAACTGCTCAGTAACTGGCCAAGGAATCTTTCTTCACAATGTCCATCAGGCTATTGAACGCCACAAACTCCAGCTAAACTCCAAACTATGAACGGCGGCAAATGGAGCAGCAGTAGATTTGCTGCCTTACGGTGCCAGAAACCCAGGTTTGATCCTGACTACGGGTGCTGTCTGTACAGGGTTTGTACGGTTTTCCTGTGACTATGAGGGTTTTCTCCTTGTGCTCTGATTTCCTCGCACTTTTCAAAGCGCATTAATTAATAGGTCAATTAATTAACCTAATTAATTGTAGGTTAATTAGTCTTGGTAAATTGTCAGAAGTGTGTATGAGAGAACTAGTGAATGACAACAGACAATAGACAATAGGTGCAGGAGTAGGCCATTTGGCCCATCGAGTCATGACTCCGCTATTTTTAAGAGGCCTATCTGGCTCTCTCTTGAAAGCATCCAGAGAACCGGCCTCCACCGCCCTCTGAGGCAGAGAATTCCACAATGGGTGATCATTGGTCATCGGAGGGCCAAGGAACCTGTTTTCGCTTTGTACCTCCACACTAAACTGTCTGCCTGTGTTGCACCACAAACCTTTGGCATTATTTTGCTTTTGCATTATATTGGGAATTTATTTACTGAATTTGTTGTTGTTGCTTGTTTATTATATTATCTATCGAGTATTGTGTTTACTGACCTGTTAAGCTGCTGCAAATACAAATGTCATTCTTATATTTCAGGTCATAGGACAATAAAACACTCTTGGCTCTCGTAAAGGGGCAATGGGACTCGTGCTCTCCCCGTTGGATTGCAACCTTGTCGTGGTCAGGGAGCTTGTGCATCTCAGTGATCCCTCGAGCTATGCCAGTGGGAAATTTGTCTCCTGTGAGGGTCTCCTATGCTGGACAGGTCGAAGGGTAGAAGCGAAACGAAGAGTGATCCACTGGTCCTCCAGGTTGAAGGTTGAGCACAGGGCCAACAACCCTGTCTCGTAAAACAAATATGTTACGGAAACAGCAACTGAAGGAATCAACACTACTGAGTGGAGGACCTTCGTTGCTGCCCTACATGCCAGGAGGCATAATAGGCAAAATGTGGGACGTGCAGTGGTGTAAAGGCTGGGGGTGGCTGGATCAGCTGAACCACACCAAAGCTTCAGCTGATGAACAGCCCTGTCCCGAGCAGTCCGTCTCGCATTACTGGCCTCACCTCACACACCGCACTGGGATGGGGAACCTTCGAGCCCTGCTGAGCCTCCAGCAACACGAGGAAAGTCTGCAACAACCGGTGGATGTGATCCGAGACTCGACGAGGGTCCTCGGGGTCGACTCGATCTTGGAGGCCCACGATACACCCCTGTCAAAACCACAAATGCTTAGTCCTTAGTTATAGAAAATATCCTTGTACTGGGTCAAGACACAGCATGGCTTATTATTCATCTTAAATCATTTAATCTTTTCAAAAAAATAACAAACATCAAAGTGTTATTTGCAGTTGTCACCCTGACTCGTGTATACAGTAATGTAATGAGATTATGTAAAAACAACGTAACAGCATTGATATACTGCGGTTGGCGTGCTCAAGTATTACCAGTGTAAATTCTTGTAATAGTCTTAAGGATTTAAAAAAAGGCAGCAAAGGAGGATAAATTCCCAAAGCAACTTTTACAACCTCGTATATTCATTGATTACTTTTTAAATCTTGGTTACTGCTACAGAAAACCTGTTGCATGTTTAGTACAGAACAAGGTTTCCCAACCAACACCCAAAACTGTAGAGACACAAAAGACAGCAGATGCTGGAGCAATGGTCTGTTTGTCCCTAATTTCTCAGACAGAACTAGTGTACGGATGATTGTGGTTGGCGTGGACTTGGTGGGCCGAAGGGCCCGTTTTCAAACTAAACTAATAACATAACAAAATAATGTTGAGGCTGGAAGTACACAGACAGCAGTATCTTTCATCACAACGTACTTGTAAACAGTTCCACAGGACGTCAAGGTGTTCTTTATGGGTGTAGGCAGCACATGACTTGGCCATGTGGACAACTGCTTCACAAACTGCATCCCACGGAAGCACCGTGGTCGCCTCGGTGATGGGTCCCAGCTTTTGCAAGATAACGGAGAAAACCTGCAGCAAAGGAAACAAACTCACCAATCAGAGATTCTGCAACAAGCAGCTGGCTAAAAGAAAAAACGAAATCCCCAATGAGAAATCAAAAATTACAACAGGACCTTGATCAGCTGGGCAAATGGGCCGAGTAATGGCTAACAAAGTTTAATGGTAAATCAAAACAGAGCTGGCACTTCAGTGAGTGGTAGGTTTCTGCAGAGTGTCGTAGAGCAGAGGAACCCAGGAGCAGAGGTGCGTAGTTCGCTGAAAATTAAGTCACAGGTGGATAGGGCAGTAAAGAGGCAGCACACAAGGTTATTGCTGCTGACACACTGCTCTGCTGCCCTGGCATTGATGCTGATCTCCAGTGTTACTGGTACGGAGTATCACTAGCGCATCAACAAACAGTATGCTTGCTCTCCAGATGACCACATGGAGCCTTCTCCAGGCGTTTTAGCACCCTCTGATCGGTTGGTAGGTTCATTGTGCATGCCTTCATTATACTCTTGCCTGGTATGATTTGGCTGATTAGCACGTAAACGTTTGACACTGTATCTCGGTACATGTGACAATGATAAACCAACACTAACAAATGAAGTAGGAAGGAACTGCAGATGCTGGTTTATACCAAAGACAGATACAACGTGCTGGAGTAACTCAGCAGGTCATGCAGCATCTCTGGAGAAGAGAAATAGATGAGGATTAAGGTCGGAACCCTCCTTCAGATGTCAAATCAGTTTGAAGAAGGGTCCCGACCCAAAAAACCACCTATTGCTTTTAATCCAGAGATACTCCAGCATTTTGTGTCTACCAACGAGTGACCTATCTTTTAAAAAAACACTGTAATCCGAACTAATTAAAATATTACCTTGGCTGCACAGGAGTGGAAGGCGTTTTGAACACCTTTGCACATTTCGAACAGCAGCTGTCCCACCCCTTCGGCCTTGGCTCGGTGTGCCTCAAGGTCAGCAAACATGAGGTTGAAAAGAGCACTGTGATCAGGAACCTGCAAATATACAAGACAGGATGTCACACTTGAAAGCAGACACACATCTCCATGAAAGTCCTTTTAAACTCTCTCTCCCTTCAAACAGTTTTAAACTCATTTACAACAATTCGTAATTGCAGTGATGGTGGAGGGGGAAAGCGAGACTGAGGAATGACGAGGGCAAAAAGCTGTTGTCAGAAATGACCTAAATTAACCATGACCTGCCGCTCTTACCCAGTTAGAGGTTGTCTCAACATCCAGTCCCACATCACAGTGGTTGACGAAATCGCATCAGAAGTTGAGCAGCAAATTGCTCCGGATACAATGAAGACTCGAGGGTCCTGGGGTCGGAGACCTGGCAAGCCAGCCTTGGCTCTGATACCGTTAAGCCATGAATAAGTGTCAAGATCAACTCACCTTTCTCATTAAGAAAGCAAAACTTTCAGCTGCGAAGCGTCGGATGTGTTCTTTACTGTGGCACAACAGCGAACTGTACAAACTAGAAAAAAACAGCAATGTTGAATTAGCAATCACAGAGGTTTTCAGCTAGAGCCAGCAAGGACACTGAAACTAATATCTTGGAATCAGGAAATATTTACTTTAATTCACAATTAAAATAAAAGACATTGACAAAAAAGCACACAGAATCTTGCAGAGCAAATCTTATATTCTTATTCCTCTCACACGTTAATTGTAAAAAATGTAGAAATGCTTGCACAGTCAAGGCAAAACTAAGAGCTAGAAGTGTGATTAAAAGGAATACCTGTAAATGTCGGTAATATCTTTTACCAGCAGCCTCCAGAGGTACTTGTACAGGTAGGAAAGGCAGGTGAAAGCCCACTCCAGCACCTCTGTGTCCTGTGTGTTTAGCAGGGAGGTAATGATCACAAAGAAGTCTCTGAAGTGAGGATAGAAATCCGCCTGCAGATCCCTGGCCAGCTGCACCACCAAGCTGTAATACAGAAACACATCCCCATCATCACACATCAGCAGCCCACACAAGGTTACATGAGACAGAGATACACAAAACCGCTGATTCTGGAGTCTAAAGCAGAAAAAAGCTGTTGGAGGAACTCAGTTGGTTGGATACTCTCTGTAGCGGCAAATAAATAGTTGGCGTTTCAAGTCAAGACCCTTTGCCAGGGCTGAGAGTGTAAAGGAGAGATAGCTGGTAAAAGGAGTCAAGGGAAGGGGCGAGGAAGGAGCTGGCAAGGAATCGGTGGGGACTGCTGGAGAGAGTCAGCAAGTCAGGCAGCATCCTTGGAAGGAAGGACTGTGTGAAAAAGGGCGCCCCAGCTGACACGCCACCTGTCCATTCCCTCCACAGATGCCGAGTTCCTGCAGCACTTTGTGTTGAGCTCCATGCATGAATGGATCCAGGTGAGGAGGGTTTGTGAGCAGATGGAGACTGGTGGGTAGATAATGGTGGAGACAGTCAGAGGCTAGGAGGATAGGTGGAGTTAACATTCATAAATAATAACAGGTTAAATATAAGGTGCACCAGAAAACGGAGCACGTGCACTGTGAAAAAAGAGCTAATCCTGTAAATTGAGAGACTTACTCCAGCAAAGGTTGATGGGCCATGTTGTTCTTGATTTGAAGATGGGTCTTCAAGCTTTCAACCACTGCATTTTGATGGTAGACCAGCTGATTGAAGGACTGGCATTTTCCCACAACGTCTTTGCGAAATTTAACTGTTTAAAAAAAGAGAGGTGGGGCGTGGGTTAAATCTGCCTGGCATTTGTCCCTCAATCAGCTTAACTGGTCACAATAACAAATACAGCCGGATCTGAAAGAACACTTCATGCTGGGCGTATTCAGCAGGTGGGGCAGCATCTCTGGAGATAGAAGCTGAGTCCACATTTTAAGTTGCTGACCCTTAGAATTTTGAACAAATCTGAAGAAGGTCATCAACCTGAAACATTTACGCTGAGTCAATATTCACAAACAACTTTATTAACCGGTTAACGCAAGAAGCAGACAGCTAACCTGCGGCTCCCACCTGCTCTACACGATCATGAGCATACGCGGGAGAGTCACAACGACCACGTTTGCCCCATATTCCGCTAAACCTTTCTTATCCGTGTACCATCCATCATTGGCATACCCTCGTCCAGTGTCACCTACACACCCCAACTCTGATTCCTTCAATAAGCAATAAACAATGGTTCTGTACTAACAGAGTGCAACATAATTACACCAAAACAAATCATTGATTATATAATAAAACTCCAATAATCCAGCACGCTCAGAACTTTAACAATACCACACTAGCTTATTTGTTAGACAACTTATTATTTCAATTAATGTTCCAAATCACTTTTAATGCATTTTGATTTTGGCAAAAAGACTTCACATTTGTTCGAGTTAAAATCTGTCGGCTCTTCCTTAGCCCACTTTTCCAGCTGATCTATATCCTGAGGCAACATTCTTAAGTGGAAACTTAACAATGAACATGTTGTTAATGGAAGGGTGCGAGTAATAAGCCATACCAAAGTGTTCCGTGCAATTCAGATCTCTCCATTTCTCCAGTCCTTCATAAAAATAGGTTTCAACCTCCTGAGGAAGCAAGCACAGGGTTAATTTCTTTGTTTTTTAAACGACAAACAAGTTTCACATCACAATCCCGGTGACTTCCCAGAGCCCAGGAAATCTGCACCCCTCCCCCAAAATCAGACTACCTGCTCTATCTCTTCTTAAACCGCTCTGCCCACCGAGTTTATACCAGTTCCACCCAAGAGTAACCCAGCTGCTCTCACTTCCACACCCCACAGCCTCACAAATTATTTCCTTTCAGTTACTTGTCCAGCTTCCTGTGAATGCTAGAAGTGCACAGCCCTTCACTATCACCCTGGCAAAGTGTTTTGGCCTCTATTACTTGCTGACTAAAATAATCTGTTCAGGTCTCTTGTTTCTTTTTGCAAAGAACTTTGTTCTATCACCCCAGGTTCTGTATCTCCACACAAACTGGGACAATTTCGCTCTATCCCCAGTACCAGTAAAACTCCAATGATCTGGAAGTTCTGATGGCTTGGCATGTAGCCCACTCATTGGTTATGAGAGCAATCCAGAGATCCACAGTGGAAGCTGAGTGGGGTTCGGAACACAGGGAAGTTTGCAACTGGAGCAGGGATCGGTATCCGGAACAGCAGCTGTCAGGAAAGGGATAGGCTTGCAGCCGGAACTGGGACCAGGATCCTTCCACAGGACACATCTATCATAAACCAATGCCAGCACCTGATATCTTACCTCAGCATCGTCGCTTGTCCTGTCAATCCGATGGATTATATCGATATTCACATTTGCCAATCGTTCAGAAAAGGTGAGAAACTGTTAACAGGAAGAAGTGAAACAATTACAAAAATTCCCAATCACTCAGTATTCAGTGAAACAAAAACACTGACCTACATCAATTTTTCTAACAGCAACAAGCAGGTTTCACGTCTAGAATCTTGTCGAATAACAAATTCCTTGGGGAGTGGAACATTCTCTAGTGTCTCACATGGATGTGGGGGGGGGGGGGGGGAGGATGAGATGGGGGAGGGTGAGATAGGGGGGGGTGAGATGGGGGGCGGAGGCTGTGTGCCCTGGGAAGAGATGGAGCCCCGGGGAGAGAATGAGAGGGGTGCGTGGAGAGATAGTGGGGTGTAGGGAGAGGGGGGGAGTGCAGAGGGGAGAGCCCGGGGGATGGTGGGGAGCGCCGGGGGCCGGTCTTGCCGGGTTGGGTCGGGGAGGGAAGGAGATGGTGGGGGGTCAGAGAGCGCCCGGACAAGGTGCGGGAGATCGGGGCGAGGAGGAACGACTAGGATCAGCAGGAGTGTCCATCCCGCTCCGCTGGCCGCTTACCCGGAACGTGTTGCCGGCTCGGTGCCGGCCCGGCCCGTCCTTCATGGCTCAGAGCTGGTTCAGCGGCCGCAGAATCACACGCCGCTACCGACACATGGGCGCCGCCATCTTTGCCGCGGCATTCTGGGAGCTCCACCACGGGCAGGGTGACGTCACGTGCGGCGACCCATCGGAGAGACATCGGAGCCCGACGTCACAACCACATGACGGCATAGCATGATGGTGTCACGTACACACTGGTGCATTACGTCACGTACTCCGGGGCATTACGTCATGCACGGGCATGGCGTCATGGGCTGGTGGAGAGGCCACACTGTGGACCGTTCTGATCGCCAGGCTACGGAAGGATGTCTTTAAGATAGAAAGGGCGCATGATATATCCACCAGGAGCCGGAACAGCTCCTTACAGTCTTCACAAATTATAGGAATAGAATCAGGCCATTCAGCCCATCGAGTCTACTACGCCACTTAATCATGGCTGATCTCTGCCTCCTAATCCCATTTTCCTGCCTTCTCCCCATATCCCTTGACACCCATTCTAATCAAGAATTTGTCATCTGCCTTAAAATTATCCACTAACTTGGCCTCCACAGCCCTCTGTGGCAGTGAGTTCCACAGATTAACTACCCTCCCACTAAAAGAGAGCCCTTTAATTCTATTACTTCTGGACCTAGACTCTTCCACAAGTGGAAACATCCTTTCCACGTCCACTCTATCTATGTCTTCATGTAGTTTACAACCTAATTGTGTGACTATTGAATTCTCCAATTTTAGGATTGTTCTAATCAACAACACCCTTTCCCCTTCCACCTGTATTCCTTCCTCTGACTTCACATTTCATGTAGAAATAAGGTGCAGGTGCTGGCATCACTGGTAGATAAGGTGGTGAAAAACTTTCAGCACTTTGGCCTTCATCAGTCAGTGTATTGAGTATAGAAGTTGGGAGGTCCTGTTGCAATTATATAAGACATTGGTGAGGCCACAATTAGAGTATTTGTGTTAAATTTTGGTCACCATGTTTTAGGAAACATGTTTTCAAGTTATCTACAATACCAGCCACTTTTGTGTCATCTGCAAACTAGTGCATAGGATAATGCTAGTATGTGGGGTATTTGCTGGTCGACGCGGACTTGGTGGGCCGAAGGGCCTGTTTCCATGCAGCATGTGTAAAGTCTAAAGATTGCCAACAATAGCAGGGGTCTGTGCTGCGGTTAATTTACCAAAAATGTTAAATTAATCCACACAGTTAAACTTCAGATGCAAACAGAGACAATAACATCCTCAGTGGATTCCTTTTTCCCTTTAAAGCACCAGCAGTGTTAAAATGTTCCACTGTGGTGTTGATAATACTTGCCTACGTCCTCTCATGATTGTGTGCTAACATCCTAAAGTTAAACCATCCTTGAAACCACAACATCCTGATTTAGGAATAAGACCAGTACCAGCTAAATCACAACAGTGAGTAATAATCAAAAAACTGCAGAGTCAGCAAATCTAAAATAAAAGCAGAAAATACTGGAAAAACTCAGCAGGTGAGGCAGCATCTGAAAAGAGAGAAACAATTGATGTTTCTAGTTGAAAACCTGATGAAACTCTCATTAAATGTCCTTAATCTGACATGTTTCTCTTTCCACATATGTTGCCTGATATGTTGAGTGTTTCCACATTTTCTACTTCTAAATCACACCAGTACTTTGGGACGCTGGCTATTACTATCGTTAAAGACCCACACCGCCCTGGCCATGCTTTCATCTCGCTGCTACCATCGGGAAAAAGGTACAGGAACCAGAGAACCGTGAGTCTTCCCAACAACCATCAGCTTCTCGAACATTGCACAACACGAACCACAACCCTACCTACACCAAACTTTAGTTTGGAGATACAGCGCAGAAATAGGCCCTATGGCCCACTGAGTCCATCCCGACCAGCGATCCCTGCACATTGACGCTATCATACACACACTAGGGACAGTTTGCATTTATACCAAGCGAATTAACCTACAAACCTGTACGTCTTTGGAGTGTGGGAGGAAACTGAAGACCTCGGAGAAAACCCATGAAGTCACGGGGAGAGTGTCGGGATCAAACCTGGGTCTCTGGTGCTGTAAGCACTGTAAGGCAGCAACTCTACCGTTGCACCACAGTGCTGCCCGAACTGTTATGGATTTTGCGCTGCTATTGTTACGCTGAGTACTGTCGTTCGTGGAATAACTGATAATTTATTGTATGTTTATTTGTTGTTGCATCAATGTGCCTGTTAAGTTGCAGCAGGTAAGAATTTAATTGTTCCAGTTCTTCTTCAGTCTTGGTAAAAATCATTTTTACCAAGACTACCCTGTCACATCCCACCCCTGTCCTCTATGTACCGGTTTTCGTCCCTTCACTTTCTGTCCCGAGGCAGGGTTTCAACCAGAAACATCGGCTATATATCTCTGACAGATGCCACTTGATCCGCTGAGTCACTCCACCAGTTAGTTTATTTGCTCAAAGTAACCTTTCATTTAATTAAATTTCTAAAATTAAACATGATAGGATTTGAACTCATATTTCTGGCATAGTAGGTCGTAGCCTATGAATTAATGAGTGTTTTTTTCCCCACAGAATAAAAGTCCCCACAGTGGACATGAATTCTTCTGCAGTTTAATGACTTCAGACTTCAGAGATACAGCACAGAAACAGGCCGTATGGTTCACCGAGTCCCTGCTGACCAGCAATCCTCGTACACTAGCACTACCCTACACACTAAGGACAGTTTACATAAGCCAAATAACCTACAAAGCTGTATGTCTTTGGAATATGGAAGGAAACAGGAGCACCTGGAGGAAACCCACACAATCACAGGGAGAACGTACAAACTCCAGACAGACAGCACTGCTAGTCAGGATCGAACCCGGGTCTCTGGCGCTCTAAAGCAGTAACTCTACTGCAGTGCTACTGTGCTGCACCATTCATGGTTCAATATGGTTCAATTGAGTGAGCTAAGGACAATAACAAACAGACATTCCTTACAGTCCCAGATCACTGAGACCTCATCACTCTTTTATGAACTCCTGAAGACCAGGAATGTGTGAGGAACGTCTAAAGGGATGATGGCTATATGTAGGGCAGATCATCACCAAAACCACAGAATTCCAGTTAAACATTAACGTATCTACAACAAGTTCATACAGTTCATTGCTGTTGCATTCGGGCTAACAAAATCTTGGATTTTGACTGTGCTTTCTTCCCAATAGAAATAGCAAGTTGAGAGCGTGGCCAGGGTGGTGTAGGTTTTTGATGATATTTGCTGCCTATTTGAATCAGTACCCCCGATGGACCGGGCAGTGTTCACCTCTCCCTCTGTCAGCTCCTTCGGTCCTGGGCATTCAGGCTGCCGAACCAGCCATGAAGCAATCAGTCTGTGTGCTCTCTACTATACACCGATAGAGGTTTGATAGAATTTTCGTCAACGTGAATCTTCTCAAACATTTAAGGTAGTAAAGAGGCATTGATGTGCTTTCTTTGTGATCCTATCAATGTGCTGAGCAAAAGATTATTGTAAAAATAACATCATGTCACTTGACAATTTACCGTCGACTTCAGAGATACAGCATGGAAACAGGCCCTTCAGCGCACAGAGTCCACGCTGACCAGCGATCACCCCATGCACTAGCACTATCCTACACACTAGGGCCAATTTACAGTTTTTTTTACCAAAGCTAATTAACCTACAAACCTGTACGTCTTTAGAGCATGGGAGGAAACCAGAGCACCTGGAAGAAACCCACGGGGAGAACATACAAACTCCATACAGACAGCACCCACAGTCAGGATTGAACCCAGGTCTCTGGTGCTGTAAGGCAGCAACTCTACTGCTGCACCGCTGTGCTACCCCACATGGTGACATCACATTTTCTATTTGCCTGTGGATGTAATGGATAATGTGGAATCTCAGTAGTGAAGCAAATGACCGGGAAGTTCAGCAATGGTTGGACATTAACTTGGTAACAGGCTCAAAGGTTCAATACCTCTGGTTTATGCTGCGTGGGAAAGTTACAGAGGGAAGCGCAGAGTTGGGGAGGGTTTCCAAACGATGGCTGGTTCTTCAGCTCCCGGGATGTTCAGTACCCCGTTCCTGCCTTCTCCCCATATCCCCTGACTCTGCTATCTTTAAGAGCCATATCTAGCTCTCTCTTGAAAGTATCCAGAGAACCGGCCTCCACCGCCCTCTGAGGTAGAGAATTCCACAGACTCACAACTCTCTGTGTGAAAAAGTGTTTCCTCATCTCCATTCTAAATGGCTGAACCCTAGTTCTTAAACTGTGGCCCCTGATTCTGGACATTTTCCATATCTGGAAAGAACAGCCAGAGGAACTATAGAATAAGATGCAATTATGATTTTTTTTTAAAGACATTTGGACAGATATATGGACAGGAAGAGTTTTTTCATTCCTGCCTCGCCCTGAAAATTGTGTTTTTCTCTCGCTCTCTCTTTAGCTTTACTTGTTCTATCTTTCTTTTTCCATTAGTTTCTCCTTTTTAATTTCACTGACGTCTCGTACAGGATGTGTGGATTCATTGCATAAATGAACCCAATTAAAGATAATATGCATCGTTTTATACCCTGGGATTGCAATTTATGTCCCTGCCCTGACTTTGAACCAAGGTCTGTGTCACTTTCCAAACCCAGCATCTATTAATTTAATATCATTCCAGTGACTTTCTGTGTGTGTTATTCAGATGGAGTATTTTCTTGCTTTCAGTGACACAGATCCACCTCTGTGGTTCCATCATTATCACTGGAGTTGTTTGTACTTTCTACTGCACGCTGGTAAGTGAACTGGAGAAACTAACTGTGAGATGGCACAGATTTCATTAATCATGTTGGGCAGTACAGTGACATAGCAGCAGAGTTGCTGCATTACAGCATCAGAAGCATGGGTTTGATGTCGACTACAGGTGCTGTCTGTACGGAGTCTGCATGTTCTCCCCAGGACAGTGTGGGTTTAGTCTGGGTGCTCCAGTTTCCTCCCAGGTCACAAAGACGTTCAGCTTTCTAGGTTAGTTGGCCCTCTGTAAATTGCCACTGGTATGTAGGGAGTGAATGAGAAAGTGGGATAACATGGAACTAGAGCGAATGGGTGCCATAGAGTGATACAGTGCAAAAACAGGCCCTTCGGCCCAAGTTGCCTATGCCGACCCACGTCCTATCATTACTAGTCCCACCTGCCTAAAGTTGGTCCATATGCCTCTAGACCTATTCTATTTGTGTACCTGAACCAAATGTTTCTTAAAAGTTGCAATAGTACCTGCCTGAACTACCTCCGTTTGTGGAGCTCGTTCCCTACACCCACCACTCTTTTTGTGAAAGGTTTACCCCTCAGGTTCCTTTTAAATCTTTCCCCTCACCTTAAACCTATGTCCTCTGGTTCCCGATGCTCTTGTGATCGATTGTCGGTGTGGACTCAATGGGCCGAAGGGTCTGTTTCGATGCGGTATCTCTCACTCAATCAATACCATGAGCCAATGAGCACTTGCTCTTCGGGAAGAGGAGAGGAAAAAAGTTGCATCTTCGGAGATTTTGTTCCACCGAACTGGAGTTGTTTTTTGAAGTTTAATTTTATTTAGTTTATTATTGTCACGTGTACCGAGGTACAGTGAAAAGCTTTTGTTGTGTGCTAATCAGACAGCGGAAAGACTAAACTCGATTACAATCGAGCTGTCCATAGTGTACAGATGCAGGATAAAGGGAATAACGTTTAGTGAGAGGCTTAAAAAAAAAAATAGTTGAGCGATTGTAATGTGTGGTTGCAGATCCACTTCTAGGGCCAGCACCTAGAGAGTCAGTCGCCTGGCTTGGGCACCATCACCATAAAATGTTTGTTTTGTCTCATTACTTTGGTTAATGGATCCAGAATATGAAATTTATTAATTATGGAGTTAAATATGTTTGTAACTAACCCCTTCATCTAAAAAATACATGCAGAATAATTTGTATTCTTTATAATTTATTCTCTATAATTTGTAGAATTATACATTACCACTTACTGCCAAAACATGCTTTCCACGGATCCTAATGTTGAAAGCTACTTTGTGCAGTATTTCCTCTGTCAAGTCTTGTTCCCACTGTGCTTCCAGGCCTGTTGTTTGGTGATGCGTGTATCGCAATGGCCGGTTTGGCGTCGCTCATGGGAAGCATTTTACAGGTACGTTGGGACCGTTCCTCCCAACGTCACTCCCCTTACCTTGTCAATGGACAGTGGGTCCAGGAGCACAGGTACATGGTTCTTTAAAAATGTCAAGTCCTGTGGACAGAGTTATGAAGGGGGCGTTTGGCACACTTCATTAGGAGGGGAATAGAGTACAAATGTAGGGACATTATGGGTAGTGGGTGTATGGAACAAGCTCCCAGAGGTTGTTGTTCAGGCAGGTACTATAACATTTAAAAGACACTTAAGTAGGCACATGGATAGGAAAGGTTTAGACAGATATGGGCCAAATGGGGCTAACTTAAATGGGGGTTCTTGGTAGACATGGAGGAGTTGGGCTGAAACGATTCTGAAAATTGATACAATTCTAGATGACATAACAGAACTGTCATTGAAGGGCCTGTTTCCATGCTGTACCAACATGTTCCATCTGCAGGCCGTTCTCAGTATCTTTGGAATGATTGGTGGACCCGTCCAGGGACTCTTCAC
Organism: Raja brachyura; assembly: GCA_963514005.1. Next base: position 27,157,273 of record OY740800.1, on the reverse strand, counting down.
GTTGGGCATGTTCTTCCCTAGTGCCAATTCCACGGTCCGTTTGACCACCCCAGGATTGGTGCCTCAGGTCACAGCCCTGGTCTGGGGCCATTGCTCGCCAGCGTTGAGGTCCAAGCACTCTGAGAGAGACGGCACGAGGAGATGTGGTGAGGCAGTGGTAAAGTTCGTAGCTCTGGACCGTAACCCAGAGAGGTTGACCCGGTCCACCCTTCAAACAGGGCAGTTACCCTCACGTGGTTACATAGGTCCACAGTATTAAAGCCACCATATTAGGTCATGATGGACAAACACATGAGGTTCAGGTTGAGGTTCGGGGGAGGGAATCTACTATCCTGACCTAATCCAGTCAATAGGTGACTCCAGCCGCCCCTTAGGACACGGGCAATTAGGGATGGATAAGAAACGCTGGCATTGCCAGTGCTCTCTATGCCCCCTGACTAAAGCCACAGCAACCAATCTCATCATAGGCATGGAGTCATACAGCAAGGAAACAGGACTTCCGGCCCAACTCGTCAATGCCAACCAAGATGACCCATCTAATCAAGCCCCATTTGCCAGCAGTTAGCCCATATCCCTCTATTCTATCCTTGCACATATCCAAGTGTCTTTTTAATGTTGTTATTCTACATGCCTAAACTACCTTATTTGGCAGCTCGTTCTATATATCCACCATCTCCTGTGAGAAAAATGGAAGAAGCAGCCAGAATCAGAGAACCCTGCAGCATGTGAACAGGCTCTTCGGCCCAAGTCATCCATGCCAACCAAGATGCCCCATCTAAGCCAGTCCCATGCCCACCCATAGCCCTCCTTCCTATCCACGTAGCTGTCCAAGTGTCTTATAAATGCACATTAGGCTCAAAGCTATGAGGTCTAAGGACATGACAGGAAAGACATCCTTGCCATAGAGGGGGTACAGAGAAGATTCACCAGACTGATTCCTGGGATGTCAGGACTTTCATATGAGGAAAGATTGGATAGACTCGGCTTGTACTCGCTGGAATTTAGAAGATTGAGGGGGGATCTTATAGAAACTTACAAAATTCTTAAGGGGTTGGACAAGCTAGATGCTGGAAGATTGTTCCCGATGTTGGGGGAGTCCAGAACAAGGGGTCACAGTCTAAGGATAAGGGGGAATTCCTTTAGGACCGAAATGAGGAAAACATTCTTTACACAGAGAGTCGTGAGTCTCTGGAATTCTCTGCCACAGAAGGTAGTTGAGGCCAGTTCATTGGCTATATTTAAGAGGGCGTTAGATGTGGCACTTGTGGCTAAAGGGATCAGGGGGTATGGAGAGAAGGCAGGTACGGGATACTGAGTTGGATGATCAGCCATGATCACATTGAATGGCGGTGCAGGCTCGAAGGGCCGAATGGCCTACTCCTGCACCTATTTTCTATGTTTCTATGTTTCTATGAAGTAAAGGTCTACATCAATTAACAAACCTCTCAGCATTGGCTGGAGTGAACATATGATGAGCGTTTGGATTTACATAGGAGGAGCGATTGACAGTATTGGGCCTGTACTTGCTGGAATTTAGAAGGATTGGGAGGACCTCAATGAAATTTACCAGAATAGTGAAAGGCCTGGATAGAGTGGATGTGGAGAGGATGTTTGCATTCGTGGGAGAGTCTAAGACCAGAAGTGATAACCTCAGAATAAAAGGATTTATCTTTACAAAGATGAAGGGGAATTTCTTTAATCAGCGTGTGGTAAATATGTGGAATTTCGTTGCCATAGACAGCTGTGGAGGCCGTTAGTGGATATTTATGAGGCCAAGATTCACAGATTCTTGATTAGTAAGGGTGTCGGGGGTTATGGGGAGAAGGCATGAGAATGGGATTGAGAGGGAAAGATAAATGAGCCATGATTGAATGGTAGAGTAGACTTGATGGACCAAATGGCCTAATTCTGCTCCTATAACCAATGAGCCTCCGTGTCCTACAGTTACTCCACTACTAAGCTCTCGCCCTGCCGGGGATATCCAGGGTCTAATCGGTGCCTCTCTGCTGTGCTGCAACGTGGTCTGCTAGGACTTGCCACTGGCCCTGCCCTCGGGCTGTGGTTTGAGATTGGAGCTCAGATGCATCCAGCTCCTCCCAAGCTGACAATGCCCCCTTTCCCTCAGTACCAGCAGGTGTAACGCAAGTCAGTGGAGCAACCAGACCCTGTGGGCAGCCGAGACGCCCTCCTCAATGCCAGCTGCCATCTCAGGGCACTCCAGGTGGGTACAGACGTCAAATAAGCACACAAACATGAGGAGAAGGCCAATTTTCACTACATTCTAGCTCCACCATTCCATGCGATCATAGCCAATCCAAGATGATCCCAATACCTCTTCCCTATGCTCTCTCTGCACAGACCTCCACTTGCTTCGAGTGCAAATCTTCAATCTTCCCTTCAATGCCAGCCTCCACATCTGGCATCTTACCTGGATATCTAAATACACTACGTTTACTGGTTCACCCTTATCCTCCCCATTGCTTACATACTCAAAGATTTATCAAACACAATTTCTCTTTCAGAAAATGGAATATAATTATTTTAACATAAGATTACATATAATTATAATAATTATATATAATTGTAAATATTATGATTATGATATTATGGTTAATTAGTTATATTTTAAATAATTACATTTTCTTTTAAAATGGTAAATTGAGGGCATTTAGAAAATAAGGTGTTTATTATTGTCTTAGTATAATAATAATCACTAAGTCTGCGCTGACCAGCGATCACCCGTACACTAGCACGATCCTACACACTGGGGATAATTTACAATCATTTTTAATTTAAGCCAATTAACCAGCAAACCTGTATGCCTTGAGTGTGGGAGGAAACCAGAGCACCCGGAGAAAACCCATGCAGTCGCAGAGAGAACGTACAAAGTCCGTGCAGGCAGCACCCATAGTCAGGATCAAACCCAGGTCTCTGGCGCAGTGAGACAGAAGCTCTACCACTGCATCACTGTGCTACCCTTCACGTCCGCTGTGGCAGAGGTCAGAATGGGGCAGGTACTGGTGAAATCTACGGTGAGTAACTACACTGCACATTGTTCCACCACATAGTTATAGAGTCGTAGACTCTAAACAACCCCTTAACTCTAACTTGCTCATCTCGATCAACATGCCCTATCTATAGTAGTCCCACCTGTCTGCGTTTGGACCACATCTCTCTAAACCCGTCTGATACATGTACCTATCCAAATATTTCTTAAAACGTTATGACAGTACCTGCTTCAACTATCTCCTTCTGCAGCTTGTTCCATACACTCACCACCCTTGGTGTAAATAAAGTTACCCCTCCGGTTCCCATCAAGCCTCCCCTCACCTTAGCCCCATGTCCTCTAGTTCTCAATTCCCCAACTCTGGGCAAGAGAATCTGTGCTTTTACATAATTTATTCTTCTCATGATTTTGTACACCTCTTTCAGATCACCCCTCATCCTCATGTGCTCCAAGGACTAAAACCCTGCTCAACACCTCCCTGAAGCTCAGGCCCTGATGCACTTTAACAAGGATCATTCACCTTCCACAGATCTACAACAGCAGAGCCCTGGTATATTTTATCCTACCTATACCTCAACACCTTTGCCACCCTGACTGTCATAACCGTGGGCTTTCTCGTCAGCATATGTACAGGAACGTGAGTAAGGTTTGCCTCTTCATCCTGAGATGGATGGTTGGACTAATTGAGCACAGAAACAGGTCCTTCCACCCACCTCGTCCATGCTAGCCAAGAGGGTTGAGGGAGAAATGTAGATCAGCCATGATTGAATAGCAGAGTATTTCTCAATGGGCTGAATGGCCTACTCATTTTGATCCTATGACATAAACCAGCCCCTTCCAAGCTAATCCCATTTGCCCATGTTTGGCCCATATCCCTCTAAATGTATACTATCCATGTACCTGTACAAATGTATTTTAAATATTTTTATTGCACTTGCCTCAATGACCTCCTCTGGCAGCTCATCCCATACACCCACCATCTTCTCTGTGGAATAAGTTGCCATTCAGGTTCCTATTAAATCTTTCCCACTCACCTTAAACCAATGCCCTCTGGTTCTTGAATCTTCTACCCTGGCTATAAGGCAGAGCTTGTTGCATGATGACTTCTCTGCCGATATAGTCTACGGGGAAAGCATGTGTATGTGCCTGGATCATCTATCCACCTGTGCTGGTGTTTTCAGGTATCATTGGACATAGCATGGCTTGTCAACCCTCTCAAAGACCATGCACAAATATTTTCAGGTTTAAAATTATTTTGCTGTTCCACTGCCCATTTTATCAGCTCCAAGCTCACACTCCTCATTACCACCAATCTTCATGTAATTTGTGAACTTATTAATCGTACCTCCTATGTTGAGTTTGCATAAAACAAATGGCAAGGGTCCCAGTTGATCACTGGCTTCCAATGACAAAAAAAGCCCTACCATCACATTCTGGTAGACTTAATGTCCACATTATTCACCCTCCAACCTCTGTCTCCACCTCACCGCTCCCTGGCTCCATCTATCTTCTCTTCCTTCTTCTGTCTGCTTCCCCCTCCCCTACCCAGCCCCATCTGCCTGTCATCTATCACCCTTCTTGATCCATCAATCATCTCTCACTTCTATCTCCCCCTCCATCTCCCCTTTCTCCGTCCTGATGCAGGGTTTCGACCATTCCATTCCCTCCATGGATGCCGCCTGATCTGCTGAGTTCCTCCGGCAGATAGTGGTTTGCTCTGGATTCCAGCATCTAGAGTCTCTGCCTCTCCACCAATGTACGGTACTTTGTATATAAACAGTGTGTATTTCCCACTGGTTGGCTTGCACAGATTCTGTGCAGAACTGGTCAGTTTTTTTGTCTCCTGGTCAAACAACAGGGTGAAACGTTTTGAAACGGGACTGGACATTGGCTGCATTGAAGGTTGGTGGCTGCAACCTTCCATCCATTGATGAACTGTACACTGCAAGGGCCAGGAAGCGAGCGGGCAAGATCATCTCTGACCCCTCTCAACCTGGCCACAAACTCTTTGAATCACTTCCCTCTGGACTGTCAAAGCTGCCACAGACAGACATAAAAACAGTTTTTATCCACGAGTAGTTGCCCTACTCAACAGCCAAAAATCTGTAGCCTCCCTTTGATCTGGTATTTTGTTGGTTCACATGCTTGATCAATGGTGTTTTATCATTAATGTTTTATTATTATTAATGTTTAGTGTTTTCTGAGTCATTCGTAACTGTTACTGTGTGTCATGTTGTTACTTGTGGGCGGAGCACCAAGGCAAATTCCTTGTATGTGAATACTTGGCCAATAAACTTACTTACGTAACGCTGTGCAAGAAATCCCACAATGTGGATCAGATTTAAATGATGGCCAATGCCATTCTGGGTAGAAATGCACGGAATGTTCAAATTACAACACAGTATTGTACATTATCACTGTTGCCAGTGTCTTTTCTGATTGTTTAACCCCTGTATTTATGATTTATTGGACAGAATTAATGCTTATCCTGATGGAACCATAACTGCTGCATCCCAAGCTGGCTTAATGGGTGTACTCACTAAAACATTGTCAAGTAGAATATACACACTTTGTTCTTTCAAAAGGGGAAAGCCCAAACATAGTACAGCACATCCTACTGAACAGAGGAGACATTTGGAGCCAACCTTTAGTTAGACTTTAGAGATACAGCATGGAAACAGTCTGTGCTGACCGTCGATCACCCCTCACACAGGAACTATCCTACACACTAGGGGCAATTTACAATTTTACTAAAGTCAATTAACCTACAAACCTGTACATTATTGGAATGTGTGACAAAACTGAAGCACCCAGATAAAAACCACGTAGTCACATGGAGAACATGCAAACTCCGTACAGACAGCACCCATAATCAGGATTGAACCCGGGTCTCCGGCAGCAACTCTACCGCTGCACCACTATACACCTTGGTCTGGGTCTGTTATCGCACGTTGGCCGGTCAGACTGAGAATGGCCACTAGATTCCTTTCTCTGAAGGACATCTGACCAGATATTTACGATTGCTCAGCCATTCCCTTGGTTGGGTGAGTGGAATGGTGTGCCTTGGATGGGCTTGAATCCTCGACTTGGACAAGACGTTGGTGAGGCTGCACTTGGAGTATTGTGTTCAGTTTTGGTCGCCCTGCTATTGGAAAGATGTCCTTAAATCAGAAAGAGTGCAGAAAGGATTCACGAGGTCATCCACAGGACTGGAGGTTCATAGCTACAGGAAGAGCTTGTGTGGGCTAGGACTTTACCCTTGGAGTGCAGGAGGCTGAGGGATGATTATATAGGGGTGTATAAATCACAAAAGGAATAGATATGAGAAATGTCTTGCTGGGTATTTCACCAGGTAGGGGAATCAAGATTTAAAAAGAGAGAGGTAGAAAGATTTGGCAGGAACGCGAGGGGCAACTTTCTTGTGGTGGGTATATGGAACAAACTGCCAGACAAGGTAGTTGAGGCAGTTAAATGAACAACATTTGAAAGGCATTTAGACAGACATGGATAGAAAAGGGTGTTCATCATAGATCTGTTACTGCAGGGTAGGAAACCATTCTGCCCATCGAGTTTTTACCAGCTCAAGAGTAATCCAGCTATCCACTTCCTCACCCATTCAAGTACTCACCCAGCTTCCTATGAATGCTTGTAGAAGTTGAGGCAGGTACAATAGCAACATGCAAGACCTTTGAATAGGTGGTGGAAAAGTTCGACGGGGCATATTGGTCGGGATGGACGAGTTCAGCTGAAGGGCCTGCACTGTAACAATGAGTTTCCATCGTTAGTGCACTCCTGTAGCACAGTCCAGTAATGTAACCATTACATCTCATGGCTCTAATAACGATAAGAACAGTCACCATGTCCAATTGGATTGTCATTGCCTGATCAAGGTCAGAGCTCCACTGCATTCAAAGATACATATTTGATCAGAAGAAATGCTCAAGTGGATGCTAATTTGTTGCTGAATTGGTAGGGACTATGGTTCCATTTTACCGAGACATCCCACGGAGTAAGTAAAACTCAATTACACACATCCTTGTATCTGTTAAAAAAAAGACACAAAGTGCTGGAGTAACTCAACGGGTTACTTCTGAAGGGTCCAGATCCGAAATGTCAACTATCCTTTTTCTCCAGAGATGCCGCCTGACCTGCTGAGTTGCTCCAGCACTTTGTGTGTAGCCAAGGAGTAATTGGCAGTCTTCCCCGTTCCACAGGGCAGAGCGGCTGTGATGCAGGGGAGGTCACCCACTGGTAACACCAACCCAGTCTTCAGCAACGTGAAGATGGAGCCCACCAAAGATGTCCAGGGTCAGGAACGGCCCAACACCAATGTCCAGCGTAGGAAACAGGAGCAAGAGGCTGTTCGGCCCATCGGGCCTCTTCCACCACTGAACACCTTGGTAGTTGCTCAACTATTTCACACCTTCACCCCAGTCTGTCGAGGATTCAGACACACATCTCCCCCTTCCTTTAAAACCTTCAATGGCCGCCCCCAGCCTTCCTAAGGCTCACCACCTTCCTAGCTTAGTTTACTTTAGAGATACAGCACAGAAACAGGCCCTTCGGCCCATCAAGTCCACATCGACCAGCGATCACACATACACTAGTTCTATCCTACATACTAGGGACAATTAACCTACAAACCTGTATATCTTTGGAATGTGGGAGGAAACTGGAGCCGCCAGAGAGAACCCATATGGTCACAGGGAGATCGTGCAAAATAGTTTAGTTTCAAAATAAAGTTTAAAAAACATTTAGACTCTCCATGACTCCAGTGAAGGAGTCTAATTCTACTAAAGGATTAAAATCCTTTAAATTAGTGAGGGTAGACGAAAATGCTGGAGAAACTCAGCGGGTGAGGCAGCATCAATGGAGCGAAGGAATATGCAACGTTTCGGGTCGAGACCCTTCTTCAGCTTCAATTAATCAGTATTACTTGTACACTTTAAACCCCATACCTTTGAAATATGTTGTACTAATGTAAAGCGACAAACTATGTAAGGCAGCAACTCTACTGCTGTGCCACAATGCTGCCCTACATTGACTTTTGCATTCACACCTGGAGTACAAGAGCCTAGATGTAAAACACAGCGGGTTTCTCTGTCCAGCTGAGTTCACCTCCAAGCATTGCCCGGTCTGAGGAATGGGAGGCCAATACGCTGGCTCAGTCAGCTCAAGCCTGACTTCGGAGGATGTGGAAGTCAGGACCGGCTGATCGGTGAAGGAAGCCTTCACCTGGAGCTCTCTACCAGCCAAAAGCAAGGACATCGTGGGTCGATGAACTTGCTGATGGGTTGTTGTTTGGACAAAAACTGACGCAATTTACTAGCCAACTGCAAACTCATGAGCAAGGTATTTTAAATCTCTGCATCACAATATACAAGCAATAAATATGGTTTATGTTCATGAATTGATCTGAAGTCATGACAATTCAATATCTCGCTTTGTGCCATGTACAAATAGCTTAGCATTTTACATCCGTCTCGATGACCATTCAAAAGCAGCAAGATCAAGTAGTTTAAAAATAAAGATGGGTCAACAAGGCTTGCTTGTGTCTCTGATTGCCCTTGGGGGTGATGTGGGTGGAACAAAGGGAGGGAGCAGCTCAGAGAAAATGGTGCAAAATAGTTCTCAGAAATTCTTATTTACATTTTGAACGGGCCGCGGGTGTGTAGAAGTCCCGATGAGGAGGGGGGAGAGATGCAGAACCGGGAGACAGAGCAAACCGGTGTGAAACAGTTTCCACCTTTCAAGTTAAAAACTGCCGCATTGAGTTGCATTATATCATGAATAAGAGGGCCGACATGCTGACAAGATTCCGGGGTACTGGACCGGACTTGTGTTGAGTTGCAAATGTCTTCAGAGTTCATCCTCCCGTGGGTTCCTGTTCCCTGCCAGGCACTGACTCAGTCCATGAGGCACCGTCATTGGGAGCTGCGGGGACCCACTGCAACATGTGCAGAGGCAGGCTAACAAGGGGGCGGCCACAGAGGGGCAGGGACTGCTCTGCTCTTTGGGAGGAAAGAAAAGACAATTAGAAAATGTATCAGTACGTGAAGAACTTTAGTTTTAGTTATAGAAATACAGCTCGGAAACAGGCGCTTCGGCCCACCGAGTCCGCGCCAACCAGCGATGCCCACACATTAACACTATTCCACCCACACTAGGGACAATTTACACTCATACCAAGCCAATTAACCTACAAACCTGTACGTCTTTGGAGTGTGGGAGGAAAGCGAAGTAAACCCATGCGGTCATGGGGAGAACGTACAAAACTCCGTACAGGCAGAACCAGTAGTGAGGATCGAACCTGGGACTCTGGCGCCGCAAGTGCTGTAAGGCAGCAACTCTACCGCTGTGCCACCATGCCGCCCTACATTGGCTATGCTGTTAATTCAGCATAGTCAATGTTAATTCTTACGTATCAAATCCAATTCATGGAATATCTAACACAGACGGTGGTACAGTATATTGAATACAGAGCTGCCAGATGCGGCTGAGGGATGTCTTTACAGAGGACTATAACATCGCTTGGGACATAGATAAGATCGGGTAAGAGTTTAAAATTAGATGGCATATCCTATCTAAGCCTATCCTATCAATGTACTTGTTCAGTTCAATTTGGTTTATTGTCACGTGTACCGAAGTATAGTGAAAAGCTTTTGTTGCGTGCTAACCAGTCAGTGGAAAGACCATACATGATTCATGCATCATCTTCTTGATTAGTACAGGTGTCAGAGATTATGGGGAGAATGGGGTTAGGAAGGAGAGATAGATCAGCCATGATTGAATGGCGGAGTAGACGTGATGAGCCGAATGGCCTAATTCTATGATCGCATGACCTTGCAATTGAGCCATTCACAGATACATGATAAGCGAATAACGTTTAGTTGAAGATAAAAAGCCAGAAAGGCTGATCACAGATAGTTCAAGGGTCACCAATGATGTAGATAGTAGTTCAGGACTGCTCGCTAGTTGTGGTAGGATGGTTCAGTTGCTCGATTACACTTGGGAAGAAACTGTCCCAGAATCTGGAGGTGTGCAATTTGTGAGACATAACCTCCCATGTCCCAAGGGTCTCGACCTGAACCATCACCTATTCCTTTTCTCCTGACCCACTGAGTTACTCCAGCATTTTGTGTCCATCTCCCATGTACAAAACCATGCTGACTCTCCCTAATCAGCCCATGTATATCTCAGCATGTACATCTCAGAATATCCCGCATTTACCGACGGCTCGTAAATCTCAGCCGGAATCTACGCATCGCCTGAGGCGTGACCGGCCAGGACCTACCTCGGAGATACCACTCACGGCCACTCGTGGTGGGAGGTCAAGCCGCTGCGCTTCCTCTCACTGCGTTCTTTCTGAAGCCTCTCCAGCTCCGCCTCGTACATCATCTCCTGAATCAGATACTTCTCTCGCCTCATTCGGTCACGCAGGTTCTTGGGCAGGTCGGGGATCATGTAAGCAATCAGGGTCTTGATGGAGAAAACCAAGTGCTGGAGTGGATAAAACATTAACATTAACATATTAGCTTATGAGCCAGCACAGTGGCGCAGCGGTTGAGTTGCTGCCTTACAACGCCAGAGACCTGGGTTCGATCCTGACTACGGGTGCTGTCTGTGTGGAGTTGGTACGTTCTCCCTGTGACCACATGGGTTTTCTCTGGGTGGTCCAGTTTCCTTCCACACGTTAAACACCTACAGGTTTGTAAGTTAATCCGCTTCCATAAAATTGTAAATTGTTCCTAGTGTGTAGGGTAGTGGTAATGTGAGGGTGATCAGTGGTCAGCATGGCTGAGGGGCCTTTTCCTGTACTGCATCTCTAAAGCCTAAACGAGAGGGTGGGTGCAGAGTTTGTTAGCTATGATATGGGAAGGGGGGGGGGGCGACACCACTCTAGCACAAAGTGACAAAGGTTCAAACATAGGCCATTGCTGGAGATACTCAGCAGTTCAAGCAGCATCTTTGGAGAACAAGGATAGGTGACATTCTGGGTCGGGACCCTTCTTAAGATTGATTGAGAGGGGTAGGGGTGTGTGGAATAAAGAAAACTGGGAGAGAGATGGCCGGGAGGGTTGGTGCGGTTGATAGACACAAAGGTTAGAGATTAAAATAGGTGTGAGACAGAAGGATTGAAGAGGTTGCAAATTGTGAAACCAGAGAAAGGAATGTTGGTGGAAGGGGTGGGTGAAGTAATAAAAGCAAGTCCAGGCGAGGCACAGGAGAAGGGAGAAAGGCTAGGTGGAGGCAGGGGCGGGCAGCGGTGGGGGAGGGGGGGGGGGGGGGGGGGGGGGAGGAGAGGGTGTTATAGGGAGAGGAAGAGTGAAAGGCTTGGATAGAGTGGATGTGGAGAGGATGTTTCCACTAGTGGGAGAGTCTAGGACTATAAGTCACAGCCTCAGAATTAAAGGACGTTCTTTTAAGTAGGAGATGAGGATAAATTTATTTTGCCAGAGGGTGGTGAATCTGTGGAACTCTTTGCCACAGAAGGCTGTGGAGGCCGTCAGTGGATATTTTTAAGGCAGAGATAGATAGATTCTTGATTAGCAGGGCCGGCCATAGGAGGTTCGGGTCCCAATTGGGAACAATTTTGGTGAGCCCCAGGTTCCCAGCCAAGGTCTGTCAGCCCTGTTATTTAGTAAATATTATGAAATTGTACCCTAGGGGTGCTATGGATTATACACTGTCTTAATCTTTCCTGCTCCTGTCTGACTGTCAGTACCTCCGCTGGCTTCCAACCTTTACCGTAGCTGCTAATTATCATTAAACTGCATTATGTGATTGGACACAATTCCCTTGGCGACAGTGGCTGATTGGACGGGAGGAGACCGATTTGTTGATTGGATGGGAATTGTAAGGCAAGCTGGTTGGTGATTGGACGCAACCCCCTCAGAGGCAGCGGTTGATTGGCTGCCAAATAATCGGGCACAAAAAAATTGACAAATAGGAAAACAATAAAATTGCTGGTCGGTGCGAACTCAGTGGACTATCTGCGCTGTATCTCCAAACTAAACAGTACAACATGCAGGTATATTCATTTAAAATAAAATTCAGTGATTATTTCACATGATTTCTCACTGTATCTGACCAATCTCTGTTTAACACGTTTGGTCTGCCTTGGGCATTGAACTAAAAACCTAAACCAGACTCAATTGTATAGTCACATTGGACTTAGTAAACTCACACATCTCTGCATTCAGGAGGCTGCCGTGGTTGGAATCACCGGCTCTGAGACCAGAGTGGGTAAAGTGACCTGCGATCAATACCTAAGATGATGGCTCTAAAACAGTGAAGCTTTTCACTCTAACCATGATGGCTAGAGGTTCTTGCAAGGTGATCTATGACCTCGCTAAGTAAATATTGTCGTAACGCTCAGTTGAGGTCAAATGAAGAAGATATTCATTACATTGTTCAGTGGAGCCCATGGACGTGACACTGATAGCAGTGAAGAAAACAATCTCCACACTGCTTGGCCCCGCGTTTAATGAAGTGACTTTTAAATTACTTGAAATAAAAGTTGATTTCTCTTTGTAACAAATGTCAACCGTGCTTCTAATGAAAGAGAAATCAATACACTTCTTTCTCTAACCTTCTGTAATTCAGTTGACTTTTATTTAAAATGGAAGATGCAAACATTGTCAGCTCCACCTGGCCTTCACCCAGATTGACTGGGGAGTCCAGAACCAGGGGCCACAGTTTAAGAATAAAGGGGTAGGCCATTTAGGACTGAGATGAGGAAAAACTTTTTCACCCAGAGAGTTGTGAATCTGTGCAATTCTCTGCCACAGAAGGCAGTGGAGGCCAATTCACTGGATGTTTTCAAGAGAGAGTTAGATTTAGCTCTTAGGGATAGCGGAATCAAGGGATATGAGGAGAAAGCAGGAACGGGGATACTGATTTTAAATGATCAGCCATGATCATATTGAATGGCAGTGCTGGCTCGATGGGCCGAATGGCCTACTCCTGCACCTATTTTCTATGTTTCTGTTTCTATGACTGATAGAAATGCATGCTCCATTCTTGAAGGCATCTCGTGCGGGATTTCAAGTCCCCGTCGTCATTACCTGCCAATAAAGATGCTCTGCTTTCTTTCCATAGATTGTCTGTTTCATTTAGTTGAGAGATACAGCGCGGAAACAGACCCTTCGGCCCAACGAGTCCACACCAACCCAAGCACGCTAACACTATCCTGCACACAGTTCTTCAGACTGAGAGTCAGGGGAGAGGGAAGCTAGAGGTATGAAAAGATACAGAACAAACCCCAGAACACAATGATCTGTTCTTTTCTCACCTCTAGTTTTCCTAATAATATAGAAACCTTTGAACCATTGAAACGAAGATAGACACAAAATGCTGGAGTAACTCGGTGGGACAAGCAGCATCTCTGGATAGAAGGAAGGGGTGACGTTTTGGGTTGAGACCCTTCCTCAGACCCTTCAACCGTTGAACCAGCTCATTTGAGGTCTGGGAAACAGTGCAGGGCAATTCACCTTCTAGTTTTGTCCAGCACATTGGGGAAGTGAGTTATGCTTTACTCTAGAACCTTGGCAACAAAAGTCAATGACCCGCCCCAACAGAAAGGAACCACAGATGCAGCTGTCACTGCAAAACGAGTGAGAGAGCGAGAGAGAGACGAGATGGGGAGCGGGGGAGAGAGAGCGCAAGAGAGAGAGAGGGAGAGCGCGAAAGACAGAGAGACACAATGTGGGTGAGTAGGTGAATGACTAACCTGCACACCACGAAGAAGCTCGCAGTCCTGAGCCCTCAATCATGATGGTGAGTTTTATGAAATTCTCAATGTGTCATCAATGCATCGACCTACATTCCTCAGTAAATGTAAATGTGTTTTGACCAAGTATGTGTTTTGACAAGTATTAATGACGCCGCGTTCCAAAGGAACGTGGCGTCATTAATACTTGGTCATAACACAATTACATTTACTGAGGAATGCATTGATGACACATTGTATAACTACTTGTTAACTACTGGCTGTTAACAAGTGCTAACAGTAGTAGTTAACAAATCGTTTTTGTCTGATGGCAGGTACAGTGGTTTTTAACCATGATCATTTAAAAAACAAAAATCCATATTTAACAAGATGAATGTTTAAAAAAAAAAAAACTATTTAAGAACGCGAATTCGTATTTCTGTACGAAATACGGAAAATTAGTGCGGGGCCCCCCCTTAGGCGCGGGGCCCAATTGGGAGCAATCGGTCCAGTCGGCTTAAGACAGGCCCTTTTGATTAGTGTAGGTGTCAGAGGTTATGGGGAGAAGGCAGGAGAATGGGGTTAGGTGGGAGAGATAGATCAGCCATGATTGAATGGCAGAGTAGACTTGATGGGCCGAATGGCCTAATTCTACATATATATGATCATATGAGAAACGTCACCTATCCATGTTCTCCAGAGATGCTGCCTGACCCACTGAGTCACTCCAGCACTGTGTGTCCTTTTCCCGTGTCCCAGATTGACCAGGGTTGGGCTCTGGAAGCTGCTTACCTCAAACACAATGATGAAAGCCAGGCGAGCCGCCAGCACGTGCCAGAACTGGATAGTGTAGGTGTAGGGCTCTTTGGAGTATGGAGGCTCCCTGTAGTCACGGTACCTGCAAACGGGCAAACACTGGTGTTGGCATGCTCGCCAATCAAATCAGATAATACTAAACATAAATACAATCAAGCCAAGCTCAAGTACAATATGTAGAGCAAAAGGGAAGATACAGCGTGCAGAATATCGTTCTCAGCATTGTAGAGCATCAGTTCCAGAGTTAAAATCCAATGTCCGCAATAGGGTAGAGGTGAATCTGACAGTACCCAAGCTTATGGAAGAACCATTCACAAGCCTGATATCAGAGGGGAAGAAGCTTTCCCCTAGACCGGTGATGCACATTTTCAAGCTTCTGTAACAGGAGCTGGGAGATTCAAAAGCTTGAAAGCGTGCACCACTAGACTCATACTGACGGGAGTGGTAAGAAGGAAGACTGACCAGGGTGGGACAAGTCTTTGATGATGTTGGCTGCATTCCCGAGGCAACATGAAGTGTAGATGGAGTCAATGGTTTTACAGGACAAGAAGTAAATATGCAGGTAAATGAGACTAACCCAGTATGCCCACTGGTCATGCATGAACAAGATGGGCTGAAGAGCCTGTTTACTGTGCAGCTCTATCTATCTTCTATCTTATATTACTAAAAGTCTGATCTTGACCGCTTTTGGGCCACTGTGCTGCGATTTCCGAGAGAACGCCACCACCTACGGCCGTTATCTTTGGCCACTTCGCTCAGAGCCCCCCTCCGCCTTGCAGGACCAGAGGATTTTTCCCATCGATGAAAAATTAGAGAGATATGTTTAAAAACAATTCCCCATTCTCTCTGTTCTCTCTGCTGCCCACGCTGGCGGCAGGGAGGAGGGGGGAGGGACTATAAAACTCGGAAGTGTCGTGGCTCACTCAGCCTCTGCCAGACCCAGGAAACCAGAGGGCCACAGCTCTCTGAGCTGTGAATAACACTGAACGGACGTCTACTCCATGGTGAGCCCTTGATGTGGCTGCTGCCAAATTGTTTCCCTTTTTTTTTAAAGTTTATGTTCACAAAATGAATTTTGGTTGTCAGGTGGCTGATTGCTGCACAACTGTTTGCCTCAGCTTTTATTCAAAAAGTTTGTGTTCACAAAATGGATTTTGGTTGTCATGGGGCTGCTTGCTGCCCAATTGTTTGCCTTACCTTTTTAGAAAAAAGTTTGTGTTAACACAATGAACTTTGGTTGTCAGGTGGCTGTGGCCCAATTGCTTGCCTCACCTTTTTAAAGAGTTTGTGTTCACAAAATGGATTTAGATTGTCAGGTGGCTGCGGCCCAATTGTTTGCCTCACCTTTTTCAAGAGTTTGTGTTCACAAAAAAGATTTTGGTAGTCAGGTGGCTGTGGCCAAATTGGAATAATAAAATTGTGTTCACAAAATGAATTTTAGTTATCTGGTGGCTGCTTGCTGCCCAATTGTTTGCCTCTCCTTTTTAAAAAAAAAGGTTGTGTTCACAAAATTTATTTTGGTTGTCAGGGGGTTGCTTGCTGCCCAATTGTTTGCCTTGCCTTTTTTTTTTAAAGTTTGTGTTCACAGAATGAATTATGGTTGTCAGGTGGCTGTGGCCCAATTGTTTGCCTCGCCTTTTTCAAGAGTTTGTGTTCACAAAATGGATTTTGGTCGTCAGGTGTCTGCAGCCAAATTGTTTGCCTCACCTTTTAAAAGAGTTTGTGTTCACAACATGGATTTTGGCCGTCAGGTGGCTGCGGCCAAATTGTTTGCCTCGCCGTTTTAAAGAGTTTGTGTTCACAAAATGGATTTTGGTCATCAGGTGGCTGTGGCCCAATTGTTTGCCTCGCCGTTTTAAAGAGTTTGTGTTCACAAAATGAATTTTGTTTGTCAGTGGCTGCTTGCTGCCCAATTGTTTGCCTCGCCTTTGAAAAAAGTTTGTGTTCACAAAAAAGACTTTGGTAGTCAGGTGTCTGCTGCCCAATTGTTTGCCTCGCCTTTTTGAAGAGTTTGTGTTCACAAAATGGATTTTGGTTGTCAGGTGGCTGCGGCCAAATTGTTTGCCTTGGCTTGGCTTTTAAAATCGTTGCAATAGTTGGCTTCCAGCCCAAGAATGCATTCAGCCCACAATGTCTATACTATCCCTCTGGAAACCAGTACCTTCGGCCCGCAACACCCATACTAGTGCAACAGATACCGCCCCCCCACTGGTGAGTAATATTGGAATTGGTGGAATATTACGTCGGTGATCAGCCCTCCCGTGTGATGCTGGGACCTAACGGGTCCCACTTAGTCTAGTGAATATCTAAATCCCCAGTGCAACCTCCTACACTTGGATGTGTGTAGGGGCCCTCCTCACCAAGATGACGGATCTTAAAGAGAATGCAAGGGCAGCACGATGTTGCAGCTTCACAGCACCAGAGACCCGGGATGACCCCGACTACGGGTGTTGTCTGCGTGGGGTTTATATGTTCTCCCTGTGACCACGTGGGGTTTTTCTGGATGCCCCGGTTTCCTCCCACATTCCAAAGACCTGCAGGTTTGTAGGTTAATTGGCTTTGGTACATAGTCCCTCGCGTATAGGATAGTGCGAGTGTGAATAGGTGATCAATGGTTGGCATGGACTCGGTGGGCCGCAGGGCGCATCCCTGCTTAATCGATAAAACTAAAAACTAAACGGCTGCACGAACTAAAGGCGAGTTGCCGCCGTGCGTTGAGGAGGACGGTGAGCTCTTACCTGCAGTACTTGACCTCCGAGCCAAAGGCGGCCGTGCCGTTGGACAGAGGCTGGGAGCGCGCTTCAAAGTCGGTCACCAGGAAGACGGAGAGGCTAGCGTTCACATAACCCACCATACACCTGGGAAGGAGCGGCAGACAATTCAATGATACTTCATTGTTACATGTATCGAGGTACAGTGAAATTCTTTATTTTCACCCACAACACACAAAGTACAAACGTCACCAGGTTTCTGGTGACGACAAAGTTACAAAAGTACAAAAGTTGTTGCCTCACAGCGCCGGAGACCCGGGACTGATCCCGACTACGGGCACTGTCTGTACTTTCCCACTGTGACCTGCCTGGGTTTTCTAAGAGATCTTTGGTTTCCTCCTGCACTCCAAAGACGTACAGGTTAATGTACAATAGTGGCCAGAACTTGGGAAGTCTATGATTAAGCTGAAACTACCAGCACTAGTTTACGTCATGCCTGTAGGTTAATTGGCTTGGTATGAATGTAAATTGTCCCTAGTGTACGATAGTGTTAATGTGCAGAGGTTGCTGGTCGGTATAGACTCGGTGGGCCGAAGAGCCTGTTACCGCACTGTATCTCTAAACTAAACGACTCTTTGGAATTATGTTGGTCCCTCTGTGCTCTCGGTGGTTTCCGTGCTGCATGACTCCATGAGCAAGTTTAACGTGCAGGATAAGCATAGACTCACCTTTCCTCTGCAATTCCTTGCCCAGCACAAGGTCCGTACTTGAAGGCGTACACCAAGCGGGGGATGAAGTCGGAGGTGACAGCGATGACGAAGGCGTTGGTAATGACCGACAACACCCCGATGCTCTCCAGAATGTCGTACCAGATCCCTGGGACATGCGAGGCACACACAGCTCAGACCCCTCACCACCTGGTTCACCCACCCACCCACAACCCCAGCCCACCTCCCGCCGCTTGTCACTGCATCCCCTCACACCCCTGGCCTCTCACCGCCCACAGGCCAACCACCGGCGCCCGCCGACACAGTATCGACGCACCAAGGACTAAATGCTGAGGGTTTTATAAGGCACGGGTCGGACCGCATGTGGAGGACTGCGAGCAGTTTAGGGCCCCATAATCTGAGGAGAGATACGCTGGCATTGGCAATGGTCCAGAGGAGGTTTACGAGGCTGATCCCAGGATCGATTGGTTTAACGTATGATGAGCTCTTGAGTGCACTGAGCGTATACTTGCTGAAGTATGCAAGGATAAGGGGGGAGGGGGGGACCTCATTGAAACTTACCGTATAATGAAAGGCCTAGAAATAGTGGATTTGTAGAGGATGTTTCCAGTGCTAGGACCAGAGGGCACAGCCTCAGAATAAAAGGACCTTTTTAGAATGGAGATTTTGAAGGAGGAATTTATTTCGCCAGAGGATGGTGAAGGTGTGGAATTCATTGCCACAGACAGTAATGGAGGCCAAGTCATTGGATATTTTAAAAATGGAGATTGATTAATACGGGCGTCAAAGGTTGTGGGGAGAAGGCAGGAGAATGAGGTTGAAAGGAAAAGATAGATCAGCCAGGATCGATTTTCGCGGAGCAGACTTGATGGGCCGAATGGCCTAATTCTGCTCCTATGGCTTGTGAAGTCATGACAGTCTCAGAGGCTACCCTTCATTGGGAAAGGGTTTGGAGGTCCAAGAGGCTATTCGGCCCATTGAGAGCCTGTCAGCTCCAAGTGTATTCCAGCCAGTTCAACTCCCTTGCCATGCACTTTTCCACACCTCCTGCTGCAGTTTTTCATTCAGAACTCCCCAGCTCTTTTCTGAAAGCAGCCTTACACCCTGATGCACGTTAGCAATCGGGAGCCATGCTGTAGTTGAAGGTCACATATTTAAAAAAAAAAAAATCCAGACTCTGGAGAACTTTTCAAAAGTCAAAAAATATCGTGAAAAATGTTAGGTACATGCAGTGTATTTTCCCCGAGGGTAGGGAAATCCAGAACCAAAGGACTAGGGTTTTAATGAGAAGGGGAAAGATTTAATCGGAACCAGAGGGGCAACCTTTTGCACACAGGGGATGGTGGAGATATGGAACGAGCTGCCAGAGCAGGTAGTTGATGCAGGTACTATAACAACATTTGAAAGATATTTGTACAGATGCATCGATAGGAAAGGTTTGGAGGGATGTGGACCAAATGGAAGCATGTGGGCCTAGTGTAGATGTGGCATCTGGGTCAGTATGGACGGGTTGGGCCGAAGGGCCCGTTTCTGTGCGGTTAGACTCTGTGACTAGGTCTGTGATGGAGAGCCACAAAGTTGTCATTAGTTGATCCAAATAGTTTTGCTTAAATGTAGCTGTGGATGTGTTTGCATTTCACACCCAGCAAGTTGCAATGAGGGGGACACTGCTCACTTTTGTTCTATCGCTGCTGTCCAGAGGAACAAAAAGCACAAATATTCCGTTGTAAAGTGACCAAGGGAGGAGGTGGCCAACGTCCATTCCACCTGCACCACGCTGCCTTGGAAAGCAGCCTCGTCGGGTGGGATTAGTGTAGATGGAGCACCTTAGTCGGTCTGGATGAGATGCGCCTAAGGACCTGTGTCCGTGCTGTATGACTCTGTGACTAAGCCGCAGGGTTGCAGGGGGGTAGTGCGGTTGTCGTGCGTGTCCAGTGATCCCAATTCAAAGCCTGACCTGCGGTGCTGTTTGTGTTGCCCTGTCATCACCCGTTGTGTTACCCAGCGCGGGGGGTTCAGCCGACCCTCACCGATGTCCTTGGCTCTGGCAGCCAGGGGTCTCCTCCACTGCGTGATAAACTTGTACGCGTCCAGCCGGATCTCGATGATGTTGTTGATCAAGGCGAGAAGAGGGGCGAGGGGGAACGCGGCCACAAATATCGTCGTGAATCCAAACTGAATAACTGGAAGGGGAGAGAGAGAGAGAGAGAGAGAGGTCAACCCCAGTGAGCCCATGACATGGCAGCACCCAACGCACCACACAGCAGGGAACATCTGACGCCTACTTACTCATCTCCAAATATTCATCAAACATGCCGTAGGTGTTCATGGGCAGTAGGTTGTAGTCCTTCTCCCACTGAGGAAAGGAAGACTTGCTGGGATCGTGGTGTTCTTGCCTCAACTTTCTGTTCGTCATCCAGTTCTGAATCAGCCTTTGGCAGGAGAGAAATAGGCCTCATTATGTACACACCCCCACGACTGGTGAGATGATCAAGACCTCCAGATCCCTGTGTGTCACCTCCCCCAACCCGAACCACCCCCTTAATTACATAAAGTGCCGGAGGAACTCAGCGGCTCAGGCAGCATCCCAGGAGGACTGCGCCATGTTCGTAAATTCATAACTTCATCGGATATAGGAGCGGAATTAGGCCATTTGGCCCATCGAGTCTACTGCACCGTCCAATCATGGCTGTTCCATCTTTCCCTCTCAACCCCATTCTCCTGCCTTCTCCCCCTAATTCCTGACTAATCCAGAATTTGCCTTTCAAGAGATGCTGCCTGACCCGCTGAGCTACTCCAGCACTTGGTGTTCTGTGCCGGATTGCAGCATCTACTGTCCATTGTCCACATTCCCCCTTAATTAAAACTGGCACGATTCTGTCAAATTAACCCATGTTAAAAGCTTGGTCAAAGGGATGGTTTTACAGACGCACCTCGAGAAGGAGAAGGGGGAGACAGAGGTTTTGGCAAGCCAATCGAAGGTTTGATTCCAGCCTGCTGAAGGTTTTTTTTTTTGTGTTTTCTGGGGACACAGCATGGAAGCGGGGACCTTCAGCATCCACGCTGACCAGCAATCACCCATACACTACTTCTATCTTACACACAAGGATCATTTTTCTATTGTAGGTTAATTAGCTTTGGTAAATTACTCATAAATTCGCAAGTTCCTCGAACTTATGAACAATTTGCCCAAAGCCAATTAACCTACAAGCCTGTACGCCTTTGGAGTGTGGGAGGAAACCGGACCACCTGGAGAAAACCCACACAGTAACAGGGAGAACATGCAAACTCCACACAGACAGCACCCGAGGGCTGGATCAATCCCGGGTCTCTGGTGCTGAGGGGCAGCAGCTCTATCCGCTGTGCTGCCCAGATTTAGTCGGGGTTGTAACAGCAGCAATTAAAATCTCAGTATAGACCGGCCGACAGTGACTGGAACCGAGTGTAAACCTGTCTGCAGTGATTGTAGCCCAGGATAAACCTGTCTACAGTGCATGGAACCCATGATAGACCGGCCTACAGTGCGTAAACCAGCCGACAGTGAGCATTACCAGGAAAAACAGTTTGACCAACCATTGCCCAGAGTGCAAGTGAATTATTAAGTTTCATATTTGGCATAATTCAAAGGCAGCAGGAGGTTAATGGGGGAAATTGAGAAAGGACAGCAGAAGACACTAACCAGAGTTTTCCAAAAACCTTTTTGAGAGCGCGCTGGAACCTGGCGGCAACAGAAAGAGAGGGAGAGAGAGAGAAAGAGAGATAGGGTTTGTGTGAGAGAGAGAGCCTGGGATGGTGAGACAAGAGCATGCAAATGACAAGATGGTTTGCTCGTGGAGGGGATGGAAAGTTTTCACAGTGAACAGTTGCTCTCTCCGTCTGCAAATCGGGAGCCAGGGATAGAAGACCAAGAAGTATAGAAAGGGTAGATCTGAGGAGCAATCTCCAACTGATGGGCTGAATGGCCTTTGCAGATGTGTTTAATGGCTGCCGGGCCTTGCAGGAATTCAGTTTCTAAACATCTCTGCTCCTATCTCCCTACCCGAGACCCAACTCTTTGGTCAAGCCTTTAGCGACCCTGCCAATATCAGACTTTTTCTATGATGAGCTTTGTGAGGGCATTTTCAGTACCTATTCAACTTCTTGGGGGTGTTTCGGGTGCTAAATAAATGCAAGTTACTGCACTTCCTATTCCTTATCTTTGGTTACTGTTTAAGGGGACCATAAGTGGACTATTTCCGCCTCTGCCACACAAACTGCCCTTTGAGCTCTGGACCTCACCCACATCCCTGGGACACGGGTACTCCCCATGCCACCAGCTCCGCCATCAGGTGTGGGCATGTGCCCAGGGAGGGCATGGTCTGCCTGCCCACAACTCCAACTCTCTACTCTGCCACCTGTACCTCACCCAAGAGCTGGAAAACATGTACCACCAGATTCAGGAACTGCTTCTTCCCCATTGCCCTCAAACTGCCGACCAGGACTCCCAGAAGCTAAGGTGTAGTCCCAATCTTCCAACCTACCTCATTGTAGCCCTTCACGTTTTCTCGGTAACTGTAACGCTATGAGACTATATTCTTCACTCTGGTATTTTTCTCTTTGCACTATGTGTTATAGCTGTGTGGGGCTTGAATGCATTAATGTATAGCATGGTGTGACTGGCTAGCGCACTTACAAGGCATTGCACTGTATCTCGGTACACGTGGCAATAATAACCATTATCAATCACTTTAGCCTTGAGAGATACAGCAAGGAAACAGGCTCTTAAGCCCACGCCGACCAGCGATCACCCCGTACACTAGCACTATCCTACACACTAGGGATCATTTACTTTTTTTTTTTACTGAAGCCAATTAACCTATAAACCCGCACATCCTTGGAGGGTGAGAGGAAACCGTGTCCATGCGGTATCTCTAAATTAAACCTCTGGAGCAGGGAATTCTAAATGTCCGTGATGCCCCAGGCACAGAAAATACTCCTTGTCTCTGTTCCCAATGGCCTGCCTCTGCTTCCAAGTCCCTTTAATGCCCGTGTCTCTCTGTCACAGCCCACTGACTGCAACCGCTTGGCTATCTCGGGTGGAGAGTTCCAGCAGCTCGCCACTCTCCCAGTGACGATGATACTCCGCATGTCCTGAATGGCCAACTTCTTGCTTTGAGACCACGAGACACAAAGAACTGCAGATGCTGGAATCTTGATCCAAACACAAATTGCTGGAGGAACGCAGTGGGTCAGGGAGCTTCTGTGGAGAGAATGGACAGATGACGTTTCTGGTTGGGACCCTTCAAACCCGAAACGTCGTTTGGCCAAACCCTCCAATGGATGGTGCCTGACTCACTGTGTTCCTCCATCAGTTTGTGTTTTGGTTTGGGACTGTGGCCCTGGTTCTGGACATCAGACCCAGGGGTAAGCACCCTCCCTGTGCCTAGCTGGAAGGCCACTGGACATTTTGCTTGGTAGTTAGAACGTCCTACATTCAGATGATGGAATATCTGAGGAGGACTACAGAGTTTACGGAGTGAGGTGATTTAATTGGACTCCTTCGAGGATGGGTGGGGGCAAAGAAGATCGGGCTCACGTGGAACACACAGTAGGTCAGGCAGCATCTGTGAAGACGGGGACAGAGCTGATGTTTCAGCGAAGTATTAGCCAGTGCAGGTCACAGAGAGGATCCTGGGTGAGGTAGAGGCTTCTGATTCATTACTTACTCAATTACCACCTTCCCCACGCCAAAACTCATTGGCACAGCGGTAGAGTTGCTGCCTTACAGTGCCAGAGACCCAAGTTCAATCCTGACTTCAGGTGCTGTCTGTACGGAGTTTGCACGTTCTACCTGTGACCGCGTGCGTTTTCTCCAGGTGCTCCGGTTTCCTCCCACACTCCAAACACGGACAGGTTTGTAGGTTAATTGGCTTTGGTCAATTGTAAATTGTCCCTGGTGTGTAGGATAGTGCTAGTTTACGGGACGATTGGTGGCCAGCATGGACTCGGTGGGCCAAAGGGCCTGTTTCCGGGTTATATCTCCAAACTAAACTTCTCTAAATGCGGGAACGCCGTGTTACTCTTGTGGACATCCCCGAGCGAGCCCCTACACTTGTGGAGGCATCTTGACCATTCAGTTGGCCCAACTGGGAAACAGCCCACACGGAGACGGGATCTGAGGGTCGGTCGGGAGAGGGGGAGGGGGCTGGAGCAACGCTTGCTCGGACACGACGCCTTTACTCACGGGTAGCCGAGCTCTACGATGTTATTCCAGATCTGCTTCAGCACCATAATGGTTCCCATTTGCACGCAGAGGTCAATGATGCAACCACTCGGATGACACTGTGGATGGGACAAAGAGCAGATGGTGAGATGGGTGAGAAGGGGGCCGTGTTACAGAGCCGTTTCGAGCGACCCGGAACGCCACCCATTCCTTCTCTCCAGAGATGCTGCCTGTCCCGCTGAGTTACTCCAGCATTTTGCGTCTATGAAACAGTAGAGCACAGGAACAGGCCCTTCGGCCCACAATGTCCATTACGAACATCAAGTTATACTAATATACTCTGTCTGCACGTGATCCATGTTCCTACATTCTCTGCATATCCACGTGTTTGTCCAACAGCTTCAAACGCCACTATCGTATCTGCCTCCACCCCCACCTCTGGCAGCGAGTTCCTGGCCCCCACTACCCTCTATGTAAAATTAAATTGCCCTGCACATGTCTTTTAAGCATTTCACTTTAAAGCTATACCTTTTTATCTTTGACATTTCCTCCCTTCGAGACCCTCGGACTATTTTTAATCAAACTTTACTAGACTATCTTGCACCAACGTCATTCCCTTTATCCTGCATCAGTACACTGTGGATGGCTCGATTGTAATCATGTATAGTCTTTCAGCTGACTGGTTAGCATTCAACAAAAGCTTTAGTACACTTGACAATAAACTAAAGAAACATTCCGACCGTCTACCGGTCATAATTGTATATACTTCTACCAGGTCTCCCCTCAATCACTGGCATTACAGAAAAAAGAATCCAAGTCTGCCCAACCTCTCCGTACAGCTGGTTCCCTCTAACCCAGACATCATTCTGCCATACCTCCTCTGCATCCTCTCCAAAGCCTCCACATCCTTCCTGTAACAGAGAGACCAGAACTGCAAGCAATTAAACTTAATGTCCATTTTTGTCATTACGTCAAATAATGTCACTTTAACTAGACAGTGACTAAAAATCAAAACAGTGCAGATGTTGGAAATCTGAAATAAAAACAGAAAATGCTGGAAACACTCAGCAGGTCAGGCAGCCTCTGTGGAAAAACAAGGAACTGCAGATGCTAGTTTATTTAAAAAAAAATATATTGGATATTAGTGTCTTCAAAAGCACTGGAGTAACTCAGTGGGTCAGGCAAGAGCCCTGGAGAACTCTTCTCCAGTCTCGTCCTGAAGCGTCGCAGATCCATGTTCTCCAGAGGTGCTGCCTGACCCGCTGAGTTACTCCAGCACTGTGTCCTTTTTACAGGTTGAAGATTCTTCCTGAGAAATGCATTTGCAGCATTCGCAATTCTACTCCATCGGGGGTATTTCTGACAGTGTTGCACCCCCACGGCAGCCTGGGGATCCGAGCACGCCCCAAACACAGCAGAATGCAGCGAGACCATGCGACACTCTGCATGAATCCTCACCTCTTCCAGCCGCCACCTGTCCAGCACGCGCAGGTACGATCCGGGACGCCCGGTCAACCTGAGAGTGAAGAGGAGACACCAGTGAATGCAGCACGTCACAGACCCGCTCTTACCCCACGCACGATTCCCTCAGAGAGCCGGAGGAGCGAGGACGGAGTCATACGTCCAGCCACAACATCAACGGCCTGCCACATGCTCACCAGAATCCAAGCAGGACCTGCTCCCTCCCATCTGCCCTTCACCTGTCGCAGTGGTCCCCATCATCACCTCCCTTGCACATGAAATGGGCACGCGGTGCCCCCACTTATACCCCCAGCTTCTGCCGCCCAACTCACCATTGGTTTGCCGGGCCCTTTTATTGCTTGTAGCAGTACAGTGACGCAGTGATGGAGTTGCTACCTGACAGGGTCAGAGACTCGGGTTCGAATCGGACCACGGGTGCTGTCTCTACGGAGTTTGTACGTTCTCCCCATGATCCGGGTGCTCCGGTTTCCTCCCACGTTCATGGTCGGCATGGATGGGTTGGGCTGAAGAGCCTGTTTCCATGCTGAATGACCATGACTTCCTGTAGCTGGGTGACCAGAACTATACACAGTACTCCCAACTTTTGTGCTGAAGAAGGCAAGAGTGCCAAAGGTCGCCTTCATCACATTTTCTGCCTGACGCCACTTAGAGTTAAGAGACCCCAGAATCTGAGGAATGGGGGTCTGAACTTATCCTGCATTCCAACCCTTCCCCCACCCCCACCCCCTAAAAGGACTGGATAAGCTAGATGCAGGAAAAATGTTCCCAATGTTGCGCGAGTCCAGAACCAGGGGCCACAGTCTTTGAATAAAGGGGAGGCCATTTAAAACTGAGGTGAGAAAAAACGTTTTCACCCAGAGAGTTGTGAATTTACAATACAATACAAAATTTAATTTGAACCTCATTGAGTTTCAAACAAAATTTAGTTTCTGCAGTCATACAAACAAAAGAACCAAGACACAACACAATTTGCACAAACATCCATCACAGTGAATCTCCTCCTCACTGGTGATGGAAGACAAAGTCTTATCTCTCCCCTGCACTCCCCATTCTCCTCCCGATGTCAGAGTCAAAGCCCCCGGCGGGCGATGGTAAATAAGTCCCGCGGCCATTCAGGCCGTGCCGGGCGATGTAAGGCCCCACTCCGGGTCTTGATGTTAGAGCCCCCGGCGGGCGCCAGCAAATCCTGCGGCCATTAAAGCCGCGCCGGTCAATGTAAGGCCCTGCTCCAGGTCATTTTCAACCCCGCAACTCGGGCGGGGGAAGTTGCCGCCGCAGGAGCTCCGAAAAGCGGTCTCCCACCAGTTCCCGATGTTACCGTCCACCGGTCTGCAGCTGGAGCCTCCGAATCTCCAGGGTCGAGCAGCAGCAGCACTCCACCACAGCTCCTCCCGTTCTGAACTCGGCCAGCTCCACGATGGTGAGTAGTCTGCAGGCTCCGCGACTGGAGCCCCAGGTCCGGTTGGAGGCCGCTTCACGGTGCTAGGCCCCAACGGCAACGGAGACCCGACAGAGAAAAGGTCGGGTCCTCCGTACAGGGAAAATATTTTAAAGGTCTCACAAACCACGACTCACAACAGATGCCTCTCCCTCTCCCTCCCTCTCCCCGGCAAAGTGGACGGAATATACCTTCCCAGGAGGAAGGCGATGTAGAACGTGGAGCTGTTCAGATTAACAAACTGGAACAGGAACATCTTGAGTGTGAAACTGCTCTCCCATTCCAACTCCGTCCTGGGCTGTTCTGCAAGAGAACGAGAGGGAGTGATGGTAAATTTGTCGTACCCTTTCCCAAACCGCGAGATGAACCGCCTCTTACACCTGCCCTTCAATTAAGCCGGGACAAAAACGCTGCAGGTGCTGAATGTCCAAAACAAAAACGCCAGCACGCCAGGCAGCATCCGTGGAGAGAGATGCAGAGGGCGCAGTGGTAGAGCTGCTGCCTCACAGTGCCAGAGACCCGGGTTCGATCATGACTACGAGCGCAGAGTTTGCACGTTCTCCCTGTGACCACGTGGGTTTTCTCCATTTTCTTCCCACACCCCAACGACATGCAGGTTTGGAGATTAATTGGCTTCCGTAAATTGTCCCCAGTGTGTAGGATAGTGCTGGTGTAACCGGTGATTAGTGGTCGGCATGGACCCGGTGGGCCGAAGGGTCCGTTTCCACACTGTATTTCTAAAGTCAAAGACATAAAGTCACAGACTCACCTAAGTTGGTCAGCAAGAGTGCCACCTTCTCGTACAGCTGGAAAATAGATTCATACAGTGAGTCACGGGTGCACAGGGTTTTAACTTTAAGGTTTCACAGGTCTTTTATTGTCACATGTACCAATTAAGGTACAGTGATGTGCAAATTACCATACAGCCATATGAAAAAAAACCCACCAAGACACACAAATACATGAAAGCTAACATAAACATCCACCACAGCAGATTCCCCATATTCCTCACTGTGATGGAAGGCAAAATCTTTTTCCTCTTACTTGACATATATGGTATTACCTACAACTAAGAGCAGTTCGAGTCATACAGCACAGTAACAAGCCCTTCGGCCCAACTAGTCCATGCTGACCAAGATGCCCCATATAGACTAGTTTGGACCTATTCCTCTGAACCTTTCCTGTCCATGTACATGTCCAAATGTCTTTTAAATAGACAATAGGTGCAGGAGTAGGTTATTCAGCCCTTCGAGCCAGCACCGCCATTGAATGTGATCATGGCTGATCTTCCCCAATCAGTACTCCGTTCCTGTGTTCTCCCCATATCCCCTGACTCCGCTATTTTTAAAAAGCCCTATCTAGCTCTCTCTTGCAAGCATCCAGAGAACCTGCCTCCACTGCCCTCTGAGGCAGAGAATTCCACACTCACCACTCTCTGTGAGTAAAAGTGTTTCTTCGTATCCGTTCTAAATGGATTACTCCTTATTCTTAAATGTTGTTATAATATTAGACTACAGTAGACAGAGACCATTCAGACTTCGACTTTTTCCTATTTTGCAAACACAGTAAAGCTGAAGCTCCCGAATTCAAACTGCAGCCTCCAACTATTCCTGGGGCCAATTCAAACTCAATCATGCACACACATCGACTCAGCGTCCTTACCCCTCGCGTGCTGGAGCCCGAAGATTGCAACCCTCCGAGTGAAAGCATTTATTCTGATCTTTGTCATAAACAGATCTACACTGACACCAGTCCCACCTGCCGGCCTTTGGCCCATATCCCTCCAACCCTTCCCATCCATGAAACAAAGTCCGAGCCTGCCCATCCTCACCCTATAGCTCAGGCACTCGAGTCCTGGCAACATCCTCGTAAATCTTTCCTGCACTCTCTCCAGCGTGATGGCTTGATAGCAGGGTGACCAAAATTGAACACAACATCCAATAAAGTGCAACCTCACCAACGCCTTGTACAACTGTAGCATAACGTCCCAACTTCTAGACTCATTACCCTGACTGATCAAGGACAATGTGCCAAAAGCCGACTTCACTGCCCCATCATCCTTCTTTTTAAATCTCTGCCTTCAACGGGGATGCGGCCTTTTCATTTTGGTATCTCCGTCTCCGCTGAGGCCTAATATCGTGGAGCTGGCGGCCTCCAAGTGGAGTCGACTTTGGGGGCTCCATGGGCAGAGCCTGTGGACTCACCATCGCGGAGCTGGCTGACTTCGGAGGCAGTGGTGGCGCTGTGGCTGCGACCCGACTTCGGAGCTTCGGAGGCTTCGGCCGCGAGCCCTGTGCACGGTAAGATCGGGAGCGCGCAGGTACCTTTTCGGCAGCTCCCGCAACAGCAGCTTTGTCCGCTGGACTGGAGGGTAGCGGCTTCGTCCGCCCCGGGTCGCAGAGTTTGAATCGGCCCAGTTCGGGGAGATTGGAATAGACCGCGGGATTTACCAACACCCGGCGGGGGGCTTCAACATCGAGAGCCTCGATCGCCTCGACGCAGCGGGAGAACAAGCAAGGAAGCGATAAGACTTTTTGCCTTCCATCACAGTGAGGAGGTACCTGCAGATTCACTGTGATGGATTATTGTGTTCAATTGTGTGTTTTGTTGGGTTTTTTCTGCAATGTACGCAATTTTGTTCAAACTATTGTTTGAATGACAATAAAGGAAATTCAATTCAATCTGAAACACCACTTTAATCAACCATTCTACATTTCCTTGGTGATCGTCTGCTTTGATCTGTCATTTTCACACCTTACCCTACCATATCTCTAGTCTCTCTCTCTCTCCCCTGACCCTCAATCTGAAGAAGGGTCTCAATCTGAAACTTATTCCTTCTCTCCAGTGATGCTGCCTGTCTCGCCGAATTATTCCAGCATCTTTTAGGAATCTACTTTTAGGGATCTGTACACCCATACTCCACGATCGCTCTATTCACCACAGAGCCCTGCCGTTCACTGTGAAAATTCAAGTGTTTAAGAAGGAACTGCAGATGCTGGAGAATCGAAGGTACAGAAAAATGCTGGCGAAACTCAGCGACATCTATGGAGCGAAGGAAATAGGCAACGTTTCCGGTCTGAAGAAGGGTTTCGGCCCAAAACGTTGCCCATTTCCTTTGATCCATAGATGCTGCTGCACCCGCTGAGTTTCTCCAGCATTTTTGTGTACCTGTGAAAATTCAAGTATTAGGGGGTCCTTCAATAGGATGGTTAATAGTGCTTTATTCAGACCTCAGAAGTGGACCTGTTCTCTTCCAGAAAAAAAACTAATTGCTTTCTGCAGTGAAAAGTTGCCTCAATATTGTCCACTGGCTTGTACCTCAGTTTAATGTTTACGTTTACGGGTAGTACACGTTTGGTCTGGAAAGATTTATTGACGAGATAATTTGGGCAATGCAGTGACAACATGATTACAGCAGCCACACGATCATATAAAATTGAACATAACCCCACCATAATTTGTCTATTATAGAGTGAGCTGCTGGTCGATAAATCTCATTTACTTTCACTTTTCCCAAAATGAAATTAAATCTGGTCCATTTAAAACTTTAAACAGCAGATTTACTGCAATCAATTTTACAGAAATCCTCAGCAAGGTTTTCAATAGAATCCAGTCAAACAGATGTACAACGCAAGGAACCCCATCCACACTGTGCAGAGACTGAAACAGCGGATAGGGTGCAGAAGAGATTCACCATCATGTTACCTGGGCTTGCGGGCTTGAGTTATAGGAACAGATTGGATCGGCTGGGACTTTTCTTTTTGGAGGATTGAAGTCTGAGGGGTGACCTTGTGAGGTGTACAAGATCATGGATAAAGTGAACGGGTGCTATCTTTTTCCAAGGGTAGAGGATTTTAAAACTAGAGGGTACATACAGGCTTAAGGTGAGAGGGGAGAGAGATTTAAGAGGCACCTCAGGGGCAATATTTTCACTCAGAGAGTAGTCCATATCTGGAACGAGCTGCCAGAGGAAGCTAAAGAAGTGGATACAATTACGATGTTTAAAAGACATTTGGCTAGACATATGGGTTGAAAGGGTTTGGAGTGATATTGGCCAAATGGGACTGTGCCTGTATGCCAAATGGGTTGGCATGAACCAGGGGGAGGAAGGGGCTGTTTTTCGGTACTACATAGCTCTGTGACTAACACCTTGGTCTGTGTTACTGCAACGAGCACCTGTCTCCACTGTGGGACTTACCACGTTGAGGAGCATGATGATGCAGAAGTTGATAAACACGGCTGTTGCCGTGGTAGCGATCTGCGAGTTGTTGCGAATCAGCCCCCACTCGAAGGCGGCAAAGGTGCTGACAGTCACCACGCGGTAAATCACGATCCCAAACACAGCGACAATCACCACACAGATCTACAGAAGCAACGCACAGACACGCGTGTCATAGAAACATAGAAAGTAGGTGCAGGAGTAGGCCATTTGGCCCTTCGAGCCAGCAGCACCATTCAATATGATCGTGGCAGATCATCCAAAATCAGTACCCCGTTTCTGCTCTTTTCCCAATATCCCTTCATTCCGTCAGCCCCAGGAGCTAAATCTAACTCTCTCTTGAACACATCCAGTGAATTGGCCTCTACTGCATTCTGTGGCAGACAACGCCAGTGATCTGCAACTCTCTGGCTGAAAAGGTTTATCCTCATGTGTCAGACCCAGCGCTGCTCAAAGGCACGGAGCAAAGGCCTGCACCCAGAGGCCGGTGAATCTCTGGAACATTCCGTCTAGGAGGCCAAGCTGGCTGTAGATCTGTGAAGATTTAATTTGGGGAAAAGAAATGTCTAAACTGTATTGATCAATTTGTATAGCCTCCGAAAATGTCGGATGGATTTTCCGCAAGGTTCATGAAGAGTATATATTTATCATTTGAATAAAGTCTATTTTGAAATTAAAAAAAAAAAAAAAACATTTATGTGGATTTGCGAAGGAAGTCTGGAGAATGATACAAGTTTGGCACGGTTTATCCCAAACAGCTCCGTGAATCAGAGGACTGTTCCCAGAGACACATTTAGAGATGGACATCAAGTGCTGCTGGAGGGTCATCAACACTTTAGCCTGCCCAAAACTTGCTGATCTCCCGGCAGAGAGATGTCTGTCAAGGAATGTTGCCGACTGGCTCACTCCGGACTACAGGGGTCCATGTTGGGGAACGCACTGAAACTTGCCGGGCACGGCTGTGGTGAATAACAAAGACGATTACAGAACCAAGCTGGACGAGTACAGTATGAGCAGCACGGTGGCACAGGGGGTAGAGTTGCTGCCTCACAGCGCCAGAGGCCCGGGTTCGATCCCGACTACGGGTGCTGCCTGTTGCACGTTCTCCCTGTCACTCTGAGGGTTTTCTCCGGTTTCCTCCCACATCCCAAAGACGTGCAGGTTTGTAGGTTAATTGGCTTCTGTAAATTTTCCCTGGTGTGTAGGATAGAACTAGTGTGCGGGATGATGACTGGTCGGCATGGGCCGAAGGACCCGTTTCCACGCTGTATCTCTAATATAATCACGCACATGAGAGGCCAGCAGAGGGAGGGGACAGGGTCTCCGGCATAGTATCAGACTGGGCAGGTTGAACAGCCACAGAAGGCTGTGGAGGCCAAGTCAATGGATATTTCTAAGGCAGAGATAGATTCTTGATTAGTATGGGTGTCAGGGGTTATGGGGAGAAGCCATGATTGAATGGTGGAGTAGACCTGATGGGCCGAATGGCCTAATTCTGTTCTTGTCACTTATGAACATATGAAGTGTACACTGTACCCCACCCCTTTGACTAACCATGAAGAATATTCCGGAAGCGGACACAATGATTCTGCTGCACTTGTCCGAGAAGGCTTGGTAAGGCTCGGCTTTTCCTGATATCGGGTTCACTCGCTCCTCCTTGGAGTACTTCGCCTCGAACTGCGGACGGATTTCCTCCTGTGGGGAGAAGGCAAGTCAAGGGCAGGTGGCCAGCGGGACAAGGGCAGGCCAGGTACCTGCTGAGATGTGACCCAGGGCAGTGACTGGGGCAACAGCCAAGGACATGTAATCACCCATGCGGACAAACTTTCCAAGAGGTTCCTCGGTCGTGATGCCCTTCCGAGTCCGATAGTCTGTTCCAACCTCCAGATTCCCCCCCCCCCCCCCCCCCCCCCGCTCTACTTTCAGTCTGAAGATGGGTTCCCACCCGATATGTCACCCTTACATTTTCTCCAGTGATGCTGCCCGGCCTGTTGAGTTACTCCAGCACCTTCAGTATAAACCAGCATCTGCAGTTTCTTCGCACACCAATAGTTGGTACGTTGTCCAATCATAGTACTTTTATTGGCATTGGTTTATTAGTCATAGATTCATGGCCCTTCGGCCCATCTTGCCCACACTGGCCAACACGTCCCATCTACACTAGTCCCACCTGCCCGCATTAGGATCATATCCGTCAAAACTTTTCCCTCAGGTTCCTATTAAATCTTTTCCCTCTCGCCATAAACCTACTGTATCTACTCTGGTTCTTGATTCTCCGACCCTGGACAAAAGTCCGTACATCAACCCTACATATTCCCACGATAGACCCAAAAAGCTGGAGTAACTCAGCGGGTCAAGCAACAACAAGCGTGATGTTTTGTGTCAAGACCCTTCTTCAGACTGAGAGTCAGGGAAAAGAGAGACGAGAGATATAGACAGTGATATGGAGAGCGATGTAGAACAAATGAATGAAGAAGGGTCCCGACCCAAAACATCGTCTGTCCATTCCCTCCTCATACTCTGCCTGACCCACTGAGTTCCTCCAGCACTGTGTGTTTTGCTAAAGACCTGAGTGTCTGCGGTCTCTGGTGCCACCGGTTCACTGACCTCTTCTTCTTCCCAGTCTATCAGGTCCCAGTCGTAGGCGATGACAGCTTTCCGGCGCTTCCAGAACTCCAGGAAGACAGTGGCTGGGGTGAGAGAGAGGAGAGAGGAGAAAGAGAGAGAGGAGGTGAAGGTCATAGAATTACTTGGCATAGGGCGGTGGTTCTGTTCAACTGCACATTTTGCTAATTGACTAACGTTATGGTTGAACGGTGGTCGATTAGGAAAAGGGGAGATGCAATGGGACCTGGGTGTCATAGTACACCAGTCATTGAAAGTAGGCATGCAGGAGCAGCAGGCAGTGAAGAAAGCGAATAGTATGTTAGCATTCATAGCGAAAGGATTTGAGTATAGGAGCAGGGAGGTTCTGCTGCAGTTGGACAGGGCCTTGGTGAGACCACACCTGGAGTATTGTGTACAGTTTAGGAAAACTGAGGAAAGACATTCTTGCCATAGAGGGAGTACAGAGAAAGTTCACCAGACTGATTCCTGGGATGGCAGGACTTCCATATGAAGAAAGACTGGATAGACTCAGCTTGTACTCGCTAGAATTTAGAAGATTGAGGGGGGGGATCTTATAGAAACGTACAAAATTCTTAGGGGTTGGATGGTCTAGATGCAGGAAGATTGTTCCCGATGTTGGGGAAGTCCAGAACACAGGGTCACAGTTTAAGGAGAAGGGGGAAGTCTTTTAGGACCGAGATGAGAAAAACATTTTTCACACCGAGAGTGGTGAATCTGTGGAATCCTCTGCCACAGAAGTTAGTTGAGGCCAGTTCATTGGCTATATTTAAGAGGGAGTTAGATGTGGCCCTTGTGGCTAAAGGGATCTGGGGGTATGGAGAGAAGGCAGGTACAGGATACTGAATTGGATGATCAGCCATGATCATATTGAATGGTGGTGCAGGCTCGAAGGGGCAAATGGCCTACTCCTGCACCTATTTTCTATGTTTCTATGTTATACAAATCAAGAAACAGGATGTTTAATTGGGACGGCACAGTAGCGCAGCGATAGAGTTGCTGCTTTGCAGGGCCTGAGGCCAAGGTTTGATTCAGACTACGGGTGCTGTCTGTACAGAGTTTGTACATTCTCCCAGTGATTGCATGGGTTTTCTCCGGGTGCTCCAGTTTCCTCCCACACTCCAAAGATGTAGAGGTTTGCAGGTTAATTGACCGTGGTAAAATTGTACATTGTCCCATGTGTAGGACAGTGCTAGTGGAAGGGGTGATCGCTGGTCGGCACAGACTCGGTGTGCTGAAGTGCCTGTTTCTGCGCTGTCTCTAAAGTCAGTGGTAAAAACCAGGGCCTGATTCATCAGAGATTTAAATGCCCTCGGTGCCTCTGCACGGCACAGTGGGTAGAGTTACAGCATCACATCGCCAGAGATCGGGGTTCAAACCCAACCTCGGGTGCTATCTGTGTGGAGTTTGCACGTTCTCCCTGTTACCGCATAGGTTTCCTCCCGCATTCCAAAGATATGCAGTTTTCTAGGTTAATTGACCCTCTGAATGGCCCCCTAGTGTGTAGGGAGTGGACGGGAAAGTGGGATAACATGGAACTAGTGTGTACAGGTGATCAATGCTTGGCATGGTCTCAATGGGCCGAAGGGCCTGTTTCCATGCTGTATCTTTCAATCAATTGATGAATGAACACCTACCCCAGACCGCCATGAAAACAGCAAAGAATACTGTTGCTTGATTATCAAAGAAATGTGTCACCTGCAATTGGAAAATGGAAGTGAGTTAGTGCTGCCAAACAAGGCCACACCACCAACACCCTACCCACCGCCCCTCTTATATAGAACAGTACAGCACACTAACACGCCCTTCGGCCCGCAATGTCCATGCCGAACATGATGTCAAGTTCCACTAATCTCCTCTGCCTGCACGTGATCCATATCCCTCCATTCCCTACCTATTCATCTAAAAGGCCCCTAAACACCCCTATTAATCTGCCTCCACTACTACCCCCAGGCAATGTGTTCCAGGCACCCACCACCCTCTGTGTAAAAAAAACTTGCCCCACACATCCCCTTTAAACTTTACCCCTTTTCACCCTAAAGTTATGCCCGTTAGTCTTTGACATTTCCATCCAATTGCTCAGCCAAAGATGCGCACAGTAAGTTGGCACTCCCCCAGCTCTGATATTCTGCAGAAATAAAAAGGAAAACAGGGTCTACAAAATCTGTAAGAAGGAACTGCAGATGCTGGTTTAGACCGAAGATAGACACAAAAAGCTGGAGTAACTCAGCGGGTCAGGCAGCAGAGTCTGAAGAAGGGTCTCAAACCAAAACGTCACCCATTGCTTCTCTCCAGAGATGCTGCCTGTCCCGCTGAGTTACTCCAGCTTTTTGTGTCTATCTTTGGCTCAAAATCCGATCATTCTGTTCAGACCAATCCGTGATGCGGCGGGTTTGAAGTGTTGGGTGGTGTGGCAATGTGGTGGGTGGGCACAGCAAACCCAGCAGGCTCACAGACCCCCTGCCATAGATATGGCCTCCAACAAGGACACTTCCTGGGTTAAGGGGGTATTGGCAATGGGGAGAGTTTGGACAGACTGGGATTATTATCTCTGGAATGCCTGAGATTGCAGGGAGACCTGATAGACCTTTGTAAAATGATGAGGGGCCTAGATAAGGGAGAGTCAGAATCTTTATCCCTGGATGGGAAAAAAATAAAAAATACTAGAGGGCACAGCTATAAGGTGAGAGGAACAAAGTTTAACGGAGATGTGCAGGGCAGGTTTATTTTTTGAAATACACACACATAGGCTGGTGGGTGTCCAGAAAGCGCTGCCAGGGGTGCTGGTGGTGGAGGCGGCAGATACGCTAGTGGCATTTAAGAGATTTTTGGATGGGCACTTGGATATGCAGGCAATGGATCAGGTGCAGGCAATGGATCAGGTGTCCCAGCTGCTACGGTCAGGCCTCCGTTGCCATGCTGTGAGAACGGAGAGGTTGAGAAAGAGTTTCTTCCCAGAGGCCATTAGGACTGTAAACTCCGATCTCACCAGCGACTAACTTTACTGGACCACTCTACTGCTTTTTTAAAAATTGCCGTTTTCCTTTTTCCTTCCACAATATGTAATATGTATAAGAATATGTGATTCTATTTGTAGTTTGTTTGTTTTTTGCACAAAGTCCGTGAGCACGGCCACTTTTCATTTCACTGCACATCTCGTATGTGTATGTGACGAATAAACTTGACTTGATTTGATTCGTTTAAACTTGGCATCATGTCAGCACGGACAATGTGGGCCAAGGGGCCTGTTCATGTGCTCCCGTCCCCTCCGCCCATCCATCCCTCCGTCAGGCACGATCAACAACCCCTTGGGCCTACCTTGGAGTAGGCACAGCTGTCCGACAGCCGCATGTAGCCGCAGTGCTGGTCACACAGTGGGCACATGACTGTATCTGTTGCATGGCAGATCTCATTGCTGGGGTAAGAGAGTAGAGGCACAGTCACAGGGACGTTACGTCGAGCGGGTGCGGACACTCCAGCAGAGATTTATTTTTCCCTCAATTTCCAAGAAAGTGGTCATCCGGATCATCGAACAGGTACTGGCCCCCTGGAGCCCTCCTCACCCATCCCCTTTTCCAGGAACCTTAGCTTGGTTAGTTTAGAGACACCAGCGAGGAAACGGGCTCTTCGACCCACTGAGTCTGCGCTGATCCACGATCATCCAGTACGGTAGCACTATCCAACACACTGGGGACAATTGACAGTAGCCAATCAACCTGCAAATTGGCACTTCCTTGGAATGTGGGAGGAAAGCGGAGCACCCGGAGAAAACCCACGCGGTCCCAGGGAGAACGTATAAAACTCCACACGGAGTGCACCCGTAGTCAGGAACGAACCTGGGTCTCTGGCGCTGTGAGGCAGACACTCTACCTCTGCACAACATTGCCACCCTACTCACTCCCACACGCCCGTTCACACCCACCGACTCTGTGACACACACCCACAATGGAAGCAACCCGAGGCAGAACGTCTAAATGGCGACAGTGGAGGGTGAAGGAGGACAGTAGGCGGCTGTGAACAGTGCACGTCCCGCCTCCCGTGCCCTCGGAAAGTGCCCAATAGTCCCGGGACCAGATTGGGAAGTGGGACAGAGTGACCACGGGGAACGGAGGCAGAGGAACGGCTGATGGAGGCAACGGACGGCAGGTTTACTGTGGTCACGGGTCGAACTCCCTCATTCTCTGCTGCTGCATTCTACGCTAAACTGGGCAGAGAGTCACAGAGCAGTACAGAGGGAAACGGGTCCTTCAGTAGATGGTTTTGTGGTCAGGCAACTGAACCAGCCTACCAACAAGAGAGAAATCTCAATCTACTATCTTTGATCGGATTTTATCGTGCACTAAACGTCATTCACATTATTCCCTTTATCGTGCAACTGTAGATGGCTCGATTGTAATTATGTACAGTCCTTCCGTTGACAGGTTAGCAGGCAACAAAAGCTTCCCACTGTACCTCAGTACACGTGGCAATAAACTAAACGTTGTTGATGCAGACCTAGTGGAGATGGAAGGCCAGGACCTTGCCCATCCTTACCCTGGATGAGCCCAATGGTCTATTTTTGCTCCTACGCCTCGTGTTCTTACCTGACTTGGCAGTGTTCCACCGTGAGGACTCCGTAGAGGAAGACCATTAAACCGACAGCAGCGGCTGGGAAGAGCATTCCGGTGTACCAGCCCAGCCAGGCAAAGTAGAGACCAATCTTCTCCCCAAAATAACGCCTACGAAGCAAACAGCCAGTCAACAAGGGAGCGTCATACAGCGTGGAAATAAGCCCTTCAGCCCAACTTGCCCATGCCGACCAACGTGCCCCATCTACACTCGTCCCACCTGCCCACGTTTGGCCCATATCCCTCTAAACCTTTCCTATCCATGTACCTGTCCAAATGTTTTATTAAACGTCGTGATAGTACCTGCCTCAACTACGTCCTCTGACAGCTCGTTCCATACACCCACCACCCTCGGCGTGAAAGGGTTGCCCCTAAGGTTCCTATTCA
Source organism: Raja brachyura (assembly GCA_963514005.1). Next base: position 27,118,340 of record OY740800.1, on the reverse strand, counting down.
GTCATCCACCCCCCCCCCCCCAATCTTTAAAGGCGGACAACCCCTGACAGTGAACGCCCAGTCACAGGTTCAACGATGAGATAATGGCCAGTGAACCCGGGGAATGGGGATGGTGGAACTACCTCACAGTTACTGTTACTTATTACTGTTACTTCACTGTGGCTGTGAGATCGCGTACGCTTTGGATACATTAGCCTTCATTAGTTAGGGTATAGAGTGTAAAAGGTGGCACATTATGTTGCAGTTGTACAAGATGTTGGTGAGACTGCACTTGGAGCACTGTATTCAGTTTTAGTCACCCTGCTATAAGAAGGAGGCCGTCAAGCTGGAAAGAGTGCAGAGAAGATTTACGAAGATGTTGCCAAGACCAGAGTGCCTGAGCTATAGGAAGAGGTTGTGCTGGCTAGGACTGCATTCCTTGGAGTGCAGGAGGATAGTGTATAAAACCATGAGAGGGAACAGCTAGGGTGAATGCATCGGATGGGAAATAAAGCACCAGAGGACATAGATTTAAGGCGAGATGGGAAATAAGAACCTGAGGGACATCTTTTATTGACAGAGAGAGTGATGGGTATATGGAACGAGCTGCTAGAAGAGGTAGTTGAGGCAGGTACAGTAACCACACTTAACAGGTATTTGGACTGGTGCATGGATAGGAAAGGTTTAGATGGATATGGGGCAAGTAGCTTGGATGGGGCATCTTGGTTGGCATGGCCCAATTCCAGACTCCATGGTGTGTTTTCTTTATTGACAAAAAGGTGCCGGTACACAGATTAAAAATGACTTATTATTGGATTTTTTTTCCATCAATATTCTCCCCTCATGTTTTGATTTGTGTCCAATCAATTCTGGATTTTATAAATTGATAACGAAAATGTATAGAATTGCGAGGAAAGATTAAACATATAACTAAAATAACACAGACTGGAATTTGAAACGCTTGTCTGAGGTGCGGGTGCCTTGCAGGGGAGCGTTGGGGCCTGACGACAACCGGCCTTTGCCCCTACGACGTTTCATCAGCGAAAGATACAGAATTATGCCATTCGGCCCATCAGGCCTACTCCGCCATTCAATCATAGCTGATCTATCTCTCCCCTTCAACCCCATTCTCCTGCCTTCTCCCCATATCCCGTTACACCGGTATTCATCAAGAATCTATCTACTGTATCTCTGTATTAAAAATATCCATTGATCGGGCCTCCATACCACGGACAGAACAGTGCCCGACTCACCGAACGAGGTCAAGAGGCTGGAATTTGTACCACACCCCCCACCAGGCCCAACATTCATAGAGCAGATGCCGGTGGTTCATGGCCCCGTGGGTCTTGACCGACTTTTTGCTTTTGTAACTTCCCTGAAGCAAAGACAAAATAAGTCACGGGTTACACAAAAAGCTGGAGAAACTCAGCGGGTGCAGCAGCATCTAAGGAGCGAAGGAGATAGGCAACGTTTCGGGTCAAGACCCTACTTCAGACTGGTCAGGGATCAGGGAAATGAGAGACGGTGATGTGGAGAGATAAAGAATAATGAATGAAAGATATGCAAAAAAGTATCGATGATAAAGGAAACAGGCCATTGTAAGCTGTTTGTAGTGTGAAAATGAGAAGCTAGTGCGACTTGGGTGGGGGGGAAGATAGAGAGAGAAGGAATGCCAGGGCCCGAGGGCTGAGGGAGAGGTGGGAAGGGGAAGGAGGCAGCCTGGGTTAACAGAATTGAGAAAATTCAATGTTTAAGCCCAGAGGATGCAGACTCCAAGCAGAATATGAGGTGCTGTTCCTCCAACTTGCGGTGTTGCTCACTCTGGCCGTGGAGGAGGCCCAGGACCGAGAGGTCGGATACGGAATGGGAGGGGGAGTTGAAGTGCTGAGCCACCGGGAGGTCGGGTTGGTTATTCCGGACCGAGCGGAGGTGTTCGTTGAAACAATCGCCCAGCCTCCGCTTGGTCTCACCGATGTAGATCAGCTGGCATCTGGAGCAACGGATGCAGTAGATGAGGTTGGAGGAGGTGCAGGTGAACCTCTGTCGGACTTGGAAGGCCTGCTTGGGTCCCTGAAAGGAGTGGATGGGGGAGGTGAAGGGACAAGTGTAGCATCTCTTGCGGTTGCAAGGGAAGTGCCCGGGGAAGGGGTGGAGCGGGAGGGAAGGTTAGTTCTCTATGCCTTGGAACACAGGAGGAATAGGGGCGATTTTATAGAGGTGAGAAAAATCAGTCGAAGAATAGATTGGGGAGATGCACAGAGTCTCGTGTCCAGAGTAGGGACATCAAGAACCAGAGGATATAGGTTTGAGGTGAGGGGGGGAAAGATTTATTTGGATCTCGAGGGGTAACGTTTTCCACACAGAGGATGGTGGATGTATGGAATGAGCTGCTGGAGGAGGTAATTGCATCAGGTACTATCACAACCTTTATGAAACATTTAGGCAGGTACATGGATAGGCCAGGTTTAGAGGGATATGGTCCAAACACAGGCAGGTGGGACTAGTGTAGGTGGGACATGTTGCCTGGTGTGGGCAAGTTGGGCCTGTTTCCACACTGTATGACTATCTGTATCTCGTGGGGTGACAAAGTGGCACAGCGGTAGAGTTGCCACCTTAGAGCACCAGAAATCTGGGTTCAATCTAGACTACGGGTGCTGTCTGTACAGTTTGTACATTCTCCCTGTGACCTCTTGGGTTTTCTCCAGGTGCTCCGGTTTCCTCCCACACTGCAGACGTGCAGGTTTGTAGGGTCATTTGGCTTCGGTAAAAATAGTAAATTGACCCTAGTGTGTTGGATAGGGTGATCGCTGGTCGGTGCGGACTCGATGGGCCGAAGGGTCCATTTCCACGCTGTATCTCTAATCTAAACGATAAACTTGGCTGTGTTCACAAAGTGTTGTTAAGTCCCATAGCCGAGGCTTTCAGCTCAGTGTGGAGGGTCCCTGGAGGCTCAGCCTTCCCCAGTAACTTATGCAGTAATCATGTCATTTGGCCCATCAAAAACAATCTACACCATCATTCAAGCTTGGCTGATCTATCTATCCCTCTCAACCCCATTCTCCTGCCTTATAACCCCCGACACCCTTATTAATCAAGAATCTGTCAATCCCCACTTTAAAAATACTCAATGACTTGGTCACAGTTGTCTGTGGCAATGAATTCTAGATTCACCACCCTCTGGCTAAATAAATACCTCATCTTCTTAGTAAAGGTTTGTCCTTTTATTCTGAAGCTGTGCCCTGCTGCACTGTGTCCTACTGTACATTTTCCCTCTAGTGGAAACATCCTCTCCACATCCACTTTGTACAGGCCTTTCACTGTTTGGTAAGTTTCAATAGGATAATGGCTTGAACGTCGTCTCACAGCGTCACCCGGAGCTCAGCTGGAAGCAGGAGACGTCTCCCACCCTCTCACCTGCCCCACCAGTCTTTCACCTCAGCCCCACCGTGCTGCACTTACCCCATAAACTGCGATTCTCCCCACCGCCTCATTAAACTTGCAGTCTTTTACCCAGGGTAGAGGATTCTAAAACTAGAGGGCACAGGCTTAAGATGAGCAGGGAGAGATTTAAGAGGGACCTCGGGGGAAACTTTAACTCAGAGGGTAGTCTCAATCTGGAATGAACTGCCAGAGGAAGCCATAGACGCAGATACAGTTACAACGTTTAAAAGACACTTAGACAGATATCGATAGGAAGGGTTAAGAGGCCAATGGACTCAAACACACAAATGTGAGTAGCCCAAAGTGCCAACTTGGTCAGCATGATTAGGTGGGCCGAGGGCCTCCGTTCTTGTTGCATAGCTCTATAATTCCAAACAAAAAATCCAAATATCTTGCGATTACGATGGTAATGATGAAGAGAAGATTTAGGAGGATGTTGCCAACCTCGTAACTCAAGAACATAGGTGTAAGAAGAGAGCGAAAAGATTTAACAGGAACCTGAGGGGCAACATTTCCACTCAGAGACTGGTGGTGGGTATATGAAACGAGCCGAGAGTGGAGGTGGTTGAGGCAGGTACTAACAGCATTTAGAGGACATTTAGACAGGTACATGGATAAGAAAGGTTTAAAGGGATACGTACGAAATATCGGCAAGGGCCGAGTGCACATGGGACATGTTGGTCAGTGTGGGCATGTTGGGAGGAAGGGCCTGTTTCTGTGCTGTATGACTATGGCATATCTCCCTTGTTCAAAGCAAACCTGGTATTTGAAACAGCATGTTTACAGGGAGAGTCACAGGTAGGATCGAGTCACAACGTTAATTCGCGTTTACCTCGTGAAGGGGGAAGGCTGCTTCATAGGTGCTCTTGCCAAGTAAAGAATTGAGACCTAAAGAAAAGAAACAGTCAGTACAGCTCCAGTTTGGCTTAAAACACACTTGCAGCACTGCTTGCATCAATACCGCAGCACTCCCAGAGAGGGACCCTGTTGTTAATATATCTGTGGTGGGTCTTGCACACCGCAGGCAGCGAACCCTGCCATATCTCCAGAACCATCCACAAGCTGAGGGCGCAGATCAGAGGATGTTCCACAGCATGTTAAGGCCCACAGTCAGAAACCTATTCCCAGGGTGGAAATGTTAAAGACTAAAGGGCATGCAAAGCCTTCAAAGTCAGATGGGAAAAGTTTAACAAAGATGTGCAGGAATAGTTTTTTTGTTTAACACAAAGGGTGGTGGGTGCGTGGATCGTGCTGCCAGGGGTGGTGGAGGTGGAGGCAGATGCATTACTGGCATTTAAGAGGCTTTTAGATAGGTTCATGGATAAGCAGAGAATGGATTACGTGTGGGCAGAGGAGATTAGTTTAACTTGGCATCATGATTGACACAGAGGCTTCTTCCAAGGGTAGGGAAATCAAGAACTAGAGGGCACAGGTTTAAAGATTTAGTCGGAACCCGAGGGGAAACGTTTTCATACATAGGGTGGTAGGCATGTGGAACGAGCTGCCGGAGGAGGTAGTTGAGGCAGACATTATAACAATATTTAAAAGACATTTGTACAGGTACATGTGTAGGAAAGAACGGCAGATGCTGATTTAAATCGAAGGTAGACACAAAATGCTGGAGTAACTCAGTGGGACAGAGAGATCCTGCCGGTCCCGCTGAGTTATTCCTGCATTTTGTGTGCACAGGTACATGGATAGGAAAGGTTGAGAGGGATATGGACCAAATGCAGACAAATGGGACCAACTTTAATGGGGTACCATTGATGCATCAGGCCGAAGGGCCTGTTTCTGTGCTGTAGTGCTATGAAAGAACGTTTACAGGTGATGATTGGTTGTCTGGTGGATGTTGAAGAGATCATGGCATACAATACGAACCGTAAAGCCTACATTTCTATTATGAGCCATAAATATAATGTACAATGTGTGCAGTCCTATCTATTACATCTCCCTGTTCTTGCCCCCATCCCAACAGCAGAGGTAGATCACACAGTAGGTTAACATGAGGAACAGGTTATATAGTCAAAAGGCTGGCAAGGAGTAATTGCAACTTAACGTTTAAATAGGTTTGTATTGAAAATGGTAGGAAAGGTTAGAGGGCCATGGGCCAAATGTAGGCAAATGGGACTAGGCCTAAACATCGAAGCCCAGTAGGTCAACTAAGTCAGCATGGACAACGTGGTCCAAAGCTGTATAACTCTATGACTCTAACCATGGCATATGACATTTCAAAGTAAACAGCAGCTCTTCACAACACATCTATCGACTCATTGCCTGGATAAAACGGTGAGCAATGACATACACACAGAGAGTGAACCAAATTGACGTACCCACTGCACTCTTCCCCTCTTCGAATTTAACTCTCTGCAGGATGTGGTGAACGATCCTACTCCTTGTGGAGTTGTGGAAGAACGTGTCGGTGTTGTTTATGATGAAGCTGAAACGAGATGGAACGGGGTTACCTTTCGCTTCCCCGTCGCTGTGCTCAACGTTACATGCAGACGTTGGTTGCCAACCCCTCGACTCAGCTGGTGCCTGCATCTGGAACGTCTGCTGAAGAAACCCCAGAGAGTGGCACCATCACTCCACTGATGCCACGATGCCCATGCATTGGCAGGGTCAACACCCAAAGGTCCACCCCTTTGGTGCGAGCTTTGCAACCTTAAGTGTGCTTACAATTTAGTTTAGAGATACAGCATGAAATCAGGCCCTTCGGCCCAACTTGCCCATGCCAAACCAGATGCACTAGTCCTGCCCGCCTATGTTTGAACCATGTCCCTCTAAACCTTTCCTTTGGCAATAGGATGTGGTAACATTTCCATGACAGTAAACTAAACTATCCATGCACCCTGGTTCGATCCTGACCACAGGTGCTGTCTGTACGGAGTTTGAAAGTTCTCCCTGTGACTGTGTGGGTTTCCTCCGGGTGCTCCGGTTTCCTCTCACCTTCCAAAGATGTGCAGGTTTGTAGGTTAATTGGCCTCTGTAACTTGTCCCTACTGTGTAGGATGCAAAAATGGGTAACATAGAACTAATGTGGCCTCGACTCAAAACGTCACCTATTCCTTTTCTCCGGAGATGCTGCCAGACCCACTGAGGTACTCCAGCTTTTCATGTCTAATGCAAATGGGTGATCGTTGTGGACTTGGTGGGCCAAAGGACCCGTTTCCATGCTGCATCACCAAACTACGAGCCAATCATTCACCCACCCCTTTGAGAATACTTTAACCAAAGTGAAGCTTACTGGTGTATTCTCTGCTGGCTGAAAGGAGCAGTGTAGCAGTCGGTGTCCTCCAGATCTGGCAATACATCCTTGTCCAGCCTCATGGGCTTCCTAGGAAACCACCTTCGGATCTTCCTCAACCGTTTCTCCATCCTGTGAAAAGCATGGAGCAATTGTTAGTGAATAAACGGCAATCCTGGCAGCTTGGAGCATTGCGTACAGTTCTGGTCCCCGCACAATCAAAAGGAGCCGGCCATGCTCTCATCTTGCCGCTACCATTGTGAGGAAGGTAGTTGAGGCAGGCACTGTCGCATCCTTTAAGAAACATTTAAACAGCTACATGGATAAGACAGGTTTAGAGAGATATGGGCCAAATGCAGGCAGGCGAGACTAGTGCAGATGGGACATGTTGGGCAGTGTAGGCAAGTTGGGCCGAAGGGCCTGTTTCCATGCTGTAAGACTCAATCACACGAAGGTACTAAAATAGTGACCTCCAGGTTCAAGGACAGCTCCTTCCCAACAACCATCAGGCTCTTGAATGCCGCACACTAGCCTCAGCAACTATGATTTACCATGGACTCGGTTTTGGTTGCACTACAGACTTTGGTTTTTGCACTATAATGGTCTGGATAGCTGGTATTAGTTATTGTCAATTTATTATACTATTGATTAATTTATATTTCTTTGTGTGAGATTTATTTTATGGGCTGGTTAAGCTGCAGCAAGACTTGCTTGTGCAGAGAAGGTGCAGAGGAGATTCACCCGTGCCTCGCCTGGAGTGGGATATTTCGGTTACAAGAGAGACTGATGGAGGGAGCTGCAAGAGGCAACAGCTCTCCCATTTGTTTCCTGGGTACTTGCTATGGTAATACAGACTGCACACCTCAGTCATTAGTCTATTGTCACATGTACCGAGGTACAGTGAAAAGCATTTGTTGCGTGCTAACCAGTCAGCGGAAGGACAATACATGATTACAATCGAGCCATCCCACAGTGTAGAGATACATGATAAAGGGAATATCATGAATGACAGTAAGTGCAAGATAAAGCCAGTAAAGTTCAATCAAAGATAGTCCGAGGGGCTCCAATTAGGTAGATGGTAGTTCAGGACTGCTCTCTGGTTGTTGGTAGGATGGTTCTGTTGCCCGATATCAGCTGGGAAGAAACTGTCCCTGAATCTGGAGGTGTGGGTTTTCACACTTCTTTACCTTTTGCCTGATGGGAGAGGGGAGAAGAGGGAACGGCCAGGGTGTGACTTATGCTGGTGGCCTTGCTGAGGCAGAGTGAGGTGTAATTGTAGTCAATGGAAGGGAGGTTAGTTTGTGCAATGGTCTGGGCTGCATTCACATTTCTCGGTGATTTCTTGCGGTCTTGGATGAAGACATTCCCAAAACATGCGGTGATACATTCCGATAAAAAGCTTTCTATCGAGCACAACACACCCGCCATTAGAACAGTGCCTGCACTTCAGGAGATCTCTGTTGGCTGTAGGACGTTCGGGGACCTCCAGAGGCAAAAGGTGCTGCAGAAACCTCTTACAGAAGATGCAATTGACAGGATTAATACGGAGAGGCTGCAGCCCTCACCAGAGAGACGATGGGGTATGTTCTACGCAACTCCCCCCTGCTCAACCCTCTCAAAGTGCAAGTTGTTGATGAGACCACACGGAGTATTATACACAGTTCTGGTCGCCCAGTAGGACGTCTACACATGGCCTGGCAAAGCCGACCCCTGCAACTCCAACCCATTGCCAAGGCAACGGACCTTTATGGCCAAGACGCAGAACTTTTTTTTTTAAACTTCAGATTAGAAGGGAATGAGGGGCATGGACAAGTCAATAAGTCATAGGAGCAGAATTAGGCCATTCAGCCCATCGAGTTTATTCGCCATTCAATCATGGCTGATCTCTCTCTCTCAACCCCATTCTCCTGCCTTCTCTTTCTAACCCTGACACCTCTTACTAATCAAGAACCTGTCAATCGCCGCCTTAAATATAACCATTGACTTCCATTAATAACCATTAATTCCCGATTCACCAGTCTACGGATAAAGAAATTCCACCTCATCTTCTTTCTAAAGGTTCATCCTTTTATTATGAGGGTGTGCCCACTGTTCCTGGACATTCCTACTAGTGGAAACATCCTCCCCACATCCACTCTATCCAGGCCATTCACTATTCGGTAAGTTTCAATGAGGTCCACCCTCCTCTGTCTAAACTCCAGCGAGTACAGGCCCAGAGTCATCAAATGCTTGTTCGGGGATAGAGGCAGGGGAATGGGGTTGAGAGGGAAAGAGATATCAGTCATGATTGAATGGCAAAGAAGCCTCAATGGGCCGAATGGCCTAATTCTACTCCTATGACTCATAAACTACAAGATGGCGCTCAAAACGTGGCGACTCTTGTGAACCGAGTCAGTGAGATCGCCCTTCTCACACTCTTGTACTTAGTAAGATTGTACCTATTGTAGGATTGTAACTGAACTGTGTAGGAGGAAGGAATTTCATTGTACTGAGGTACACGTGACGGTAAAGATCCACGGAATGATTGAGCCCAGTTATTGGAAGAATGTCATTTCTTTGGAATGCATGGAGAAGGGCTTCATCAGGATGTAATCAGGACTGGAGGGCTTTCGTTATAAGGGGAGTTAGTTCGGCTGGGACTGTTTTTCCTGGAGTGTACGAGGCTGAGGGGTGGCCTTACAGAGGTTTATAACACCATGAAGGGTGTAGATAAAGGGAATATTCACCATCTTTCTCCAAGGGTAGGAGAATCTAATACCAGAGAGCCTACGTTTAAGATGAGAGGGGAAAGATTTATCGGAGGTGAGAGAGACACTTTTTCTGCATTGAAAGTGAATAAACTGCCTGGGGAAGTGGTAGAGTTAGGTACAGTTAAAATAAAGTGGGACAGATGCATGGATAGAAAAGGTTTATAAGGATATGGACCAAACGCAGGTAAATGGGACTAGCTCAGGTATGGATGAATTGGGCTGAAGGGCCTGTTCCCATGCTGTATGACTCCACATCTCTAAACTACTAAAGGGTGACCTTCTGTGACCCAAGGCTGTCTATGCATGACCTGCAATAATAAAACCACTGCCAGCTTTCCATTATAGGGGTATTTTCAGCTTTACTGGTGATGGGAATGGGTGCCTGCTGATACAAATAGAGCTCGATGGGCTGAATGGCCTAATTCTGCTATGTCCTGTGATGTCCTGTGATCCTAGAGGTAGAATACAAACATATCCCTTGATTCCACCAGCCCCAAGAGCTCTATCGAACTCGTCCATGCCCCATCTATGCTCAATAGTGCTTTCCAATCACATTTGCAAAACACAGTGTAATTACGTTTGAGTCGCCTGGTTTGACGTAATTTCTGACTCCGGTTCACCCACATTCATCTAAACCTTTCCTGTTAATGTACCTGCCTAAATGTTGTTCAAATGTTGTTGTTGTAACTGCCTCAACTAACTTCTCCGGAAGATCGCACCATATACCCATCGAGTGAAAAGGTTTGCCACGCAGGTTCCTATTAAATCTTGCCGCAGTCATCTTAAACCTACATCCTCTGGCTCTTAATTCCCCTTCCCGGGGTAAAAGTTTCAGTCCATTCACCCCTTCTATTCCCCTCATGATGTTCTGCATCTGGAGAGTTGCTGCTGGCTCTGCTGCAGTGAGGGGTAGGGTAGATGGGGAGTGAAATGTAGAACCAGGAGGAAGTAGAGAGGGGTGTGAGGAGTGGGAGATGAGTGGGAATAAGTAGTAGGAGATGGGAGCAGGGAGAGTGGGAAGATCTACACGAGGTCAGTGGGGTGGGGTGGGATCTGGGAAGAGGTTGGATGAGAAGGGTGGGCTGTCACCTGAAATTGGAAAAGTCAATGTTTTCTTTGTCTGCAGCCTCTTGTATCTCCATTAAAACTAAAGTGTCTTTATGGCCCCCACCCACAACCAGTCATGCCCATTCTACACAGCCCAGCACCAACAGACAACATTTACACTCGGTAGCAAGGGCCGTCCGCAGTTCCCAGTGAGCTCACGTTGTTAGCTTCTAAACATTATTGGATACATGCGTCCTCATCGAGAGCTGAAGTCCCCTCACCTCACTACAAACAGTAAACGGGAAAGCAGTCAGGAATGTTGATGAACAGTGATAGAAAGATTCATGTCCATTGATTGATGCAGAAGGCATGCGGCATGCTTGCCTTCATAGATCTGGGCACAGTCATGCATGCAGCAGAGTCAAGCAGCAGGGGAAAAAGGCCCTTCACCCAATTCATCCATGTCGACCAAGATGACATAAGCAAGTCAGATTTGCCCGCAATTGGCTCATATCGTTCCAAATCTTTCCTATCTGGGTACCTGTCCAAATATCTTCAATACGTTGTCATTGTATCTGTCTCAACTACCTACTCTGGTAACTCGTTCCATAAGAGTTGGGATGTTACATTGAAACTTTATGAAATACTGTTTGGAGTACGTGTGCAGTTCTAGTCACCTTGCTACAGGAAGGATGTCATTAAGTTGGAAAGGGTGCAGAAGGATGTTATGGGCTTGCGTTATAGGGAGGAATTGGATTGGCTGGGACTTATGAGCTTAGGAGGCTGAGAGGTGGCCTTAATGATCATGAGGGGCATGGATACAGTGAACGTTCGCAGTCTTTCTCAAAGGGTAGAGTTTTTTAAAACTAGAGGGCATGGGTTTAAGGTGAGAGGGGAGAGATTTAAGAGGGATCTCAGGAATAACTTTCCACTCAGAGGGTAGTCTGTTTCTGGAATGTGCTGCCAGAGGAAGCTATAGAGCTGGATCTTAGAATAAAGGGGAGGCCATTTAAGACTGAGGTGAGAAAAACCGTTTTCACCCAGAGAGTTGTGATTTTGTGGAATTCCCTGCCACAGAGGGCAGTGGAGGCCAAATCACTGGATGGATTTAAGAGAGAATTAGATAGAGCTCTAGGGACTAGTGCAATCAAGGGATATGGGGAGAAGGCAGGCACGAGTTATTGATTGGGGACGATCAGCCATGATCGCAATGAACGGCGGTGCTGGCTAGAGGGGCCGAATGGTCTCCTCCTGCACCTATTTTCTATGTTTCTATGGATATAATTATGACTTTTAAAAGATATTTGGATAGATATATGGGTAAGAAATGTTTGAGGACCCAGGATGTCACTGATAGACACAAAGTGCTGGACTAACAGTGAGTGCTCAGGCACCATCTCTGGAGAAAAAAAAGATGGGTGACATTTTGGGTTGGGACCCTACTTCAGACGGACTTTCAGTATGAAGAAAGGTTCCAGCCCAAACGTCATAAGTTCATAACTGATAGGAGCAGAATTAGGTCATTCGGCCCATCAAGTCGTACCCCGCCATTCTATCATGGCTGATCTATCCTTCCCTCCTAAACCTGACACCCATACTAATCAACTAGTCAGCCGTCCTTTTTCTCCAGAGATGCTGCTTGACCTGCTAAATTACTCCAGTTACTTTGTGTCTATCTTTGGTATAAGCCAGCGTCTGCAGTTCATTGTCTACATTTAGCCCAGTAAGCCGGCTTGGTTGGCATGGACAAGGTGGGCCAAATGGCCAGTTTCCGTACTGTACAGCCCGTTGACTCCGAGAGGAGAGAGGGGCATGCCGGCAGTTCATGCAGAGCTGGGTTGAGGCAATGCTCGGAGGCACCAACCTGCTCATGAGCTTGTAGCGCCGATGCAGGTAATAGATTTTTCTCCTGGAAGAACAGCAAAAATGAAGCCAGTCGAGAAGAAAACCCATCGTCAGTTACAGTATGAACTAGCAAGGAAGGAAAGGGAGATTGAAGATATAAGCCTGCAAGAGGTAGAGAAGAAAGACTAAAAGGAGAGATTAACAGATCAAACACAAAACTCAAAAAGACACAGGAACAGAGGAGACCAGCACACAGCTCACCAACATTAACGCACCTTTATCATTCATTTCCAGCGCTCCACGTTTCAAAGAGATAGAAATTTTAAAAACGGCAGATGCTGGGCATCCGAAATAAAATTAAAAATACATGAAACATTTACTACTTTCAAGAACAGTTTGCTCCCAACATCCATCAGGCTCTTGAACACTGCACAACACTAACCTCAGCAAGTGTGATCTTCCGGGGACTGTGTCTTTGAAGGCACTACGGACTTTAGTTTTGCACTATTATGGCTACCTAGTTACTACTGGTCAGTAATTTATTGTATTTGTTATCATTGTATGTTAATGCGTTTGTGTTAATGCGTTTACGGGGCCTGTTCGGCTGCAGAGTTCCATTGATGGTACCTGTGATAATCAAGCACTCTCAACACCCAGCAGGTCAGGCAGCGTCCGTGGAAAGGGAAACAGTTGTTATTTTAGGTCCTAGATCCTTCGATGGAATTTCAAACGAGGGTCCAGGATCCTGGATGTTAGAACAAAAGCTTCTCTATCCACAGATGCTGACCGACCTGCCGAGTGTTTCCTGCATTTTCGGTTTCTATTTCAATCTGGATGCGGTGGGGTTTGGCCAGAGCGAGTGACCAGGACAGAGAACGTTGCGTCTTTTGTGAACAAGACAAGGCCCTCTGCCACCTTTGGCTGGGCCCCAAAGAACAGGCATCGACCCAAACGTGGGAATGACCTGCTGATCAGGAACAAACAGTGGAGGGTTTTTTTTTAATTTAAAAAGAGCTCCTACAGATTATTGAGAGATTGAAACAAGAGAGATGGTGACAAATAGGGCAACGAACAACATGCACATTGGTATCCTTCACCTGCTGATCCTCTCAAGCTCCAACTTAATTTCATTTCGGAGTCACGTGAGTGACTTCGTGAAGAGCCCGCCGGCGCGCATGCTCGACATATCGTCGTACCGCGTTGCTGCGACGGCTGGCGGTGGAGCGCGCTCCTCGCCAGCCCTTCAGAAGGGGCCACGGAGGTAAGTATTCTACCTTTAGTTGGTGGTCCTTGTTGTTGGTTTTGTCTTGCAGCAAGGACATGGATGGGAGTTCCAAGGGCCGGAGGACGTCAGGACGAGTTCGCCGGTCAACAGTTCCGGGGCCTTTACCATCGGCAGTACCTGCATCGCAGGCCGGGACTCAGGCGGAGATGTGGGTAAGCCCTGTGTTTACAGGTCCAGATCCGCCAGCACACCACAGCTCGGAGGAGTTCGACGAGGAGGAGTGTGGTGTGCCGCCAGAGCAGGGGGACCCTGCCATGGCAGTCAGGTCGTCAGCGGGCTCGCTGGCGACCTCGAGCTGGGTGCGTGCGGCTGCACGGCCTGTTCCACTCCGAGAAGGGGAAGGGCAGGAGCCCAGAAGCCTAACCCTACCAGGGCTAAGGCATTGCCTGACACGGAGGAGCGGTCAGGTTCCAGGGAAAGACCCGGGGCGGCTGCGAGGTCCAGCCGGCACGCCCCGACTCTCGACGCCGGGACGGGTCGGTCGAGTCGGGTCTCGTCACGGTCGCCGAGCCCCCCATGGATGGGTGGGCGAGACCATGCGTCGGCAACGTCCACGATGTGGGCAGCCGGCAAGACTGCGCGGGCCCCAGGCAGCCATGCTTCGGCTGGTGCCGACACCTCGCCGCAAGTGCCCTTAGTGGCAGCGGCTTCAGCTCCCGCTAAACGGAGGCGGTTGAACACGCCCGCGCAGGAATCGCGCAGTTCGCCTCGGCGGCTGTTAGCGACAACTACCGGCACCGGCAGGGCCTCGACGAGGTGCGGGCCGATGACAGGAGCCCGGTTTTCTTTTCAGAGCCGGAGGACTCCGACCACCTGAGTGTTCAGGGTGAAGGGCGTATTGACCGTATGGAGCGGCTGCTGGAGCTCCTGCTTCAACGTCAACAACAGCAGGGCAGCAACAGGCACAGGGCGTCTTCACAAACATCTACTATCAGCCTGGAGCAGCAGGAAGAAGTCCTCATCCAGGCAATGAGCCGTCACAAGGCTCCATCCAATTGCAACTCCCTCAACGTGCCTGTGGTCAATACGCCGATATGGGGCAACATCAGTGCGGCTATCCGTCAACAGGAGGTAAAACTGCAGCGGATCCTGAAGCTCCTCACGGCCGGTATTACCGCCTTTGTGCGGTCGGTGGACGGGGACGAATTGAATTTGGACCAGGGAGATGCCCTGGCCCTCCTGTGCGCGACCCAGCACGAAATTAACGGGTTTCGCAAAACCAGCATCCGCCCAGCGCTCAATCCAAAGTTTGCAGGAGTGTGCAAACCACCGCCGCCGCCCCCGCCCCGTCAGCTCTTTGGGAAGGACCTCTCGAAGAGAGTCAAAGAGCTTGACGAGCAAGCCAAAACGGTGGGGATCATGCGCCCTCAGAGTGCCCCCACACCGTCAGGCTCAAAGTCTCCATACATTCGATCATGAGGGTCTGCCACTACCTCGACGAGGACCCACCCTCAAGCTCCACAACGACAGCAACATCAGACCCAGCACCAGGGGTCTTTTTTAGGACAGGGTCGGCAGAGACCCTGGTGGAAAACGAAGACGCCGCGCCTTCAAGCCAACCCAGCACCTCCACGTCCACACACGCGTGTCAAGGACCGCCGGTAACCACGGAGGTGAGGGGGTCTGGTTCTCTCTTTTCTCTCTGTTTAACTTCACATGTTGGTGGTCACCTTCGGTGGTTTTTTGGGTGCATGAGGTAATTTCACTGGTGACGAGTATGTGTTGCAGAATATTCAGGGGCATAAAATTGAGTTTATTAATGGCGACATTCCTCCATCCCAGCACATGCCCGCTCGAACATTTAAAATTATCTGCTGCAGAACAGGCAGCCGGCTATAAGGAATTGTTAAGTCTTGAGCAAAGGAGTGATTAAGAGAGTGGTGCATGAGCCAGTTGAATTTGTTTCGAACATATTCACCAGACCTAAGAAGGATGGAAGTTGTCGTGTCATTATTGATCTAACCCGTTTGAATACTTTTGTAACATATTCTCATTTTAAAATGGATACGATGAAACAACCAAATCATTGATTTCTCATGGTTGTTTTATGGCATGCATCGATTTAAAAGACGCATATTATTCCGTATCCGTCCAGAAATGTGACAGAAGGTTTTAAAAATTCATCTGGATGGGGCAACTCTGGCAGTACAAGGCTTTGCCTAATGAGCTCACCACAGCCCTAGATTGTTCACTAAATTAGTGAAGCCAATTATGGCTTATTTGAGACAACGACACCATATAGTATGGCCTATTTAGATGATGTCTTAATTGTGGGCCACACCCTGGAATTGGCTGAACAGGGTGTTGCAGCTGCTGTCAATATATTTCAACAATTGGGGTTTATTGTCCATCCAGAGAAATCAAAGTTCTACCCTGCCCAGGTGATTAATTACCTAGGGTTCACGGTGAACTCTATAAGCATGAGGGTTACCATTCCAATTAACAAGATTGAGGAGGTTACCCAGGTGTGTCAAGATTTAATCCGCACCAATATACCATCGATTCGGCACTTAGCTACAATAATTGGGAAGCTGGTAGCTTTGTTTTCGGCAGCGCGATATGGACCTTTGCATTATCAGAATTTGCAAAGAGCTAAAATTGCTGCGTTAAAACAGAACGCTGGTCATTATGATCGGTCCATGCAGCTGCCGCCCGAAGCGATAAATGAGTTGCAATGGTGGGTGTGTCACATTAGCAACTCATTCAAGCCTATTAGGGAGGCTAATCCGGTGGTATATTTGCAAACTGATGCAAGCTCCAATGGTTGGGGATCCACGAATAATTGCTCTAGTTGTGGTGGCAGATGGGACACCCTTGAATCAACGATGTTGTTAACTCAAGGGATTAACTATTTGGAGTTGCTGGCAGCATTCCACGGACTTCGTGCGTATTGTTCTAAGCTTGTTGGAGCACATGTCCGTCTCCAAATAGACAACACCACAGCAGTAGCATATTTAAACCATATGGGTGGTACCAGGCCAGTTTCGTGTGACAAATTGGCAAACTCAATTTGGCTCTGGTGTGTTCAAAGAGACATTTGGATTTCAGCTACCTATTTGCCAGGTGAGCTTAATACTGTGGCGGACACCAGGTCACGCAAATTTAATGACAATATTGAATGGATGTTGCATCCTGAGATCTTTTCTAAAGTCACAGCCAAATTTGGTAAACCGGACATTGACCTCTTTGCGTCACGGTGGAACCATCAGGTACCAACCTACGTTTCATGGGAACCAGATCCTGGGGCAATAGCGCTAGATGCATTCTCGCTGGACTGGGGGAAGTGGTTTTTCTATGCCTTCCCCCCATTTTGCCTCATCAGTCGGGTATTGGGAAAGATTCAGGCAGATGCTGCCAAGGGCATCCTTATTATATCCGACTGGCCCACACAGCCTTGGTATCCGGTGGTCTTTGACATGCTCAACGAACCTTGGGTCCTTTTGAAGGGTTGCCCACAATTGGTTACTCACCCCGTCTCAGGGGAGCCGCATCCCTGCCATGGCTATTTAAATTTGTTGGCTTGCAGGTTCTGAACAGGCCGTTAGTCCAATACGGCCTCTCGGCTCGGACCATGGATACCACCGGGGCGTCGTGTCGAGAGTCTACAAGGCGAAGATACCGCTCGCATATTAAGAAGTGGGAAGCCTACTGCAGCCGCTCTCGCATCACGTACGATGACGTGACAACAACCGACGTCCTGGAATTCCTCGTGGGGTTGCACCATGATGAACACTTAAGTTACAGTGCCATCAACAGCGCCAGAAGTGCGCTATCATTCTACCTCAGTTTGGAGGTAGGATCCAACAGGCTAGTGTCCAGACTCATGCGGGGTATATTCAATATGAATCCGCCTACACCACGCTATAATATCACCTGGGATGTCAGGGACGTATTAACCCTGCTCAGGACGTGGTCACCCATGGAAGGGCTCCAACTGGACCAACGCACCATGAAGCTGGTGATGTTACTAGCGCTGACTTCAGCTCAGAGGGTACAGACACTACACAAACTTCGTGTCGACAGAATGACGTCTACCCCCACAGAAGTAGTCTTTTTCATTGACGAGCTACTAAAGCAGCATAGACCTGGGTGCACAGGGCTGCAGCTGAAGTTCCCGGCATACCCCGCAGATGCTAGGCTATGTGTAGCCTCACATATCCGCCACTATGTCAAGGTGACGGCACGCATCAGAGGAATGGAGAGATACCTGCTTGTCACTCATAAGAGACCTCATCATCGAGTGACAGTCCAGACGATATCCATGTGGCTTCCAGTCGTTTTGGGTAAGTCAGGTATCGACACTAATGTGTTCAAGTCTCTTTCCAACAGGGCTGCATCGACGTCAACGGCGAGGGTCATGGAGGTGCCCATGGACCAAATTCTCGCCACAGCAGGATGGGCTAATGAAGCTGTGTTCCAGCGTTTTTATAACAAGCCTGTTGCTGCTCCTCTACAGTTTGCAGAAGCCGTGCTGAATGCAGGTCACGAACGTGGAGATGTCCCCGCATGAGGGGTTTTGATTTGTTATTAATAACTCTGCTCTTGTTTTGCAGTATGAACTATTGAGCAAGTTTGTTCCTCCCATCCATCCCTGGTAGTGGTGTGTCAGCATGGACGTGGTCCAGGGCGTGTAATCACAGAAGCTTTGAAGTCTTCACGAAGTCACTCACGTGACTCCGAAATGAAATAGTAAGACTGAACGAGAACTTACCAGTTCGAAGGTTGATCTTTATTTTATGAGGAGTCGAAGTGAGGGATTTCGTGTCCTCCTCGCCCAACCCTCAATCACCTTCATCTGGTAATCTTAGTCACTTCAATCTTACTATGCGAAGTCATTTCTTTGTTGGTTTCTGTGATTCCACGCCGCTACTTTGAAGTATGTCGAGCATGCGCGCCGGCGGGCTCTTCACGAAATCCCTCACTTCGACTCCTCATAAAATAAAGATCAACCTTCGAACTGGTAAGTTCTCGTTCAATCTTACTATTCCTCACACCTCGACCAGGGAGATCTTTATCAAATCAATTGGCCAGTCACTGCGTCTTCTCCAACCCTCCAATGTTCTGGGACTCCTCTCTAAACGAGCTGTTTAACGCATGGTCTCGGTCGAATATTTCCTCGGGTGGAAGGCAACCGGGAAAGGTCAAACTACTGCGGGGTTGGAAAGGGCAAGGCCGGCACACACGGAGGGAGCTGCACCTGACCTATGGGACCTGGAGCGCCAAGTGGACATTCCCAACGTTGCGCCCCACAGGCAGCAGCGGCCCAAATATCGAGGCCAAACGTACAGAAATAAAACCACCAACAGATAGTGAGGGGAAAGCCGACTGTAGCTTACCTGAAGGGCATCCGTACATTCATTAATTCTGCGTATTTACAAAGGACCTCCCACGGGGCATGTAACTTCACAAATATTATATCATCATTGGTTAATGATGCCTGCAAAAATAAAGCACAACAGGCACGGGGAAAAAATGTAATGAATGAGATTTTGAATAATGCTTCATCTAAAATATCCCTTCTGAATTTTGTAGTTGGCAGGGCAGTACTCTGCATACCGCCAACTTGGACTATTTTACATTTTCATCAAGCTAATTAATCAAGCCAATTAAACTACAAACGTACGTCTTTGGAGTGGTGGAGGAAACCGAAGATCTCGGAGAAAACCCACGCAGATCACGGGGAGAACTTACAAACAAACGCCATCTCTTGTTAGTAACTTGCACTTTGCTTCACAAAAGCTCCTCATTATTCTCTATGCGGAATGGCTAGTTTCAGGGTGCAGCATGGAGACAGGTCCCTTCGGCCCATCGAGTCCATGCTGACCAGCAATTATCCGTTCACACTAGTTCCACGTTATCCCACACTCTCATCCACTGCCCACACACAAGGGGGGGATTTACAGAGGCCTGTTAACCTACAAACCTTTGGGATGTGGGAGCAAACCAGAGCACCCGGAGGAAACCCAGGTAGTTACAGAGAGAACATGCAACCCCCACACAGACAGCACCCAAGGTCAGGATCATGCTGTGAGGCAGCAGCACTGCCAGCTGTGCCAGGAGGCTTTGAGGATGTATAATGCCGAGAAGATTTACGAGGATGTTGCCAGGATTTGAGGGCATGAGCTACTGGGAGAAGTTGGGCAGGCTAGGACTTTATTCCTTGGAGCGCCGGAGGAAGAAGGGTGATCTTATAGAGGTGTATAAAAATCATGAGGGGAATAGATAGTTATTTAAGAAGGAACTGCTGGAATAGATGCTGGAAAATCAAAGGTAGGCAAAAATGCTGGAGAAACTCAGCGGGTGCAGCAGCATCTATGGAGCGAAGGAAATAGGCAACGTTTCGGGCTGAAACCCGGCCCGAAACGTTGCCTAGTTCCTTCGCTCCATGCAACTATCTCAGTTCCTTCTTAAACAACCCGAAACGTTGCCTATTCCCTCCGCTCCATAGATGCTGCTGCACCCGCTGAGTTTCTCCAGCATTTTGGGGAAAAGTCAGGGTGACCTCCTCTTCTTCCTGCAGCTGCCTTATGCTGGATCCAACACATGCATCCAAACAGATGCGTTTCCCATGGGCTGATCGTCACAGGAGATACAGGAATGACTATGGTGCCAGAACCAAAGGGCGAGGGACCAGAAGACTCCAAGATGTTCCTGGAATCTCCAGGATTCGATCTTTGGCCCGGGCTGGCCGATCAACAATCAAGTACAAGACGCTGGAGAGATGGGATGCCGATGGAGGCTGCCAACCTACCTCCTTCTCCATCTGCAGCCCTTCCGCTCGCAGATTCCTCTCAAACATCTCCCGCTTCCCCATGGGTAAACTGGACTTCCTGTAGACCAGGATGTAGTCAATATGACACTTGCCGTCTCTGAAGAACATGCCTTTCCCTTTATTCTCATTGGCGGCAACCTGCAGGGGAACAAAACACATGAGTGCGCACAGTTCTACAGCACAGCGGGAGCCAGTCGGCCCATCATGTCTATGCTAGCGCTTCAAAAGATCTGCACAGTCAGTTCCCCTCCCCTTGCTCGCTTCCCATTGCCTGTAAAGTTCTCCTTTTCATCCATGTCATCAGATATGGAGTCATACTGTGTGGAAACAGGCCCTTCGGCCCAACTCATAGAAACATAGAAACATAGAAAATAGGTGCAGGAGGCCATTCGGCCCTTGGAGCCAGCACCGCCATTTATTGTGATCATGGCTGATCGTCCCCAATCAATAACCCATGCCTGCCTTCTCCCCATATCCCTTGATTCCACCAGCCCCAAGAGCTCTATAACTCGTCCATGCCCCATCTATGCTCAATAGTGCTTTCCAATCACATTTGTAAAATGCAGTGTAATTACGTTTGAGTCGCCTGATTTGACATAATTTCCGACTCCGGTTCACCCACATTCATCTAAATTTCCTGTTAATGTACCTGCCTAAATGTTGTTCAAATGTTGTTGTTGTAACTGCCTCAACTAACTTCTCCGGAAGATCGCACCATAAACCCATCAAGTGAAAAGGTTTGCCACGCAGGTTCCTATTAAATCTTGCCGCAGTCATCTTAAACCTACATCCTCTGGCTCTTAATTCCCCTTCCCGGGGTAAAAGTTTCAGTCCATTCACCCCTTCTATTCCCCTCATGATGTTCTGCATCTGGAGAGATGCTGCTGGCTCTGCTGCAGTGAGGGGTAGGGTAGATGGGGAGTGAAATGTAGAACCAGGAGGAAGTAGAGAGGGGTGTGAGGAGTGGGAGATGAGTGGGAATAAGTAGTAGGAGATGGGAGCAGGGAGAGTGGGAAGATCTACACGAGGTCAGTGGGGTGGGGTGGGATCTGGGAAGAGGTTGGATGAGAAGGGTGGGCTGTCACCTGAAATTGGAAAAGTCAATGTTTTCTTTGTCTGCAGCCTCTTGTATCTCCATTAAAACTAAAGTGTCTTTATGGCCCCCACCCACAACCAGTCATGCCCATTCTACACAGCCCAGCACCAACAGACAACATTTACACTCGGTAGCAAGGGCCGTCCGCAGTTCCCAGTGAGCTCACGTTGTTAGCTTCTAAACATTATTGGATACATGCGTCCTCATCGAGAGCTGAAGTCCCCTCACCTCACTGCCCAACTCTAGCCCACTGGCAGTGCCAGAGGCGCTGGTATAACTGCCGGGGTGAAGTAGAGAGTCGTCGTCTTTCGAAGGACTATCCCTGCCTTCGGAATCGCCCAGGTAAACATTAACGTCTCGAGCCACTGCAACAAAGGAGGGATGAGAGTGAGGGTCCAGAGAAGAGAGGACAGGAGGGGGGAGAGGGAGCTCCAACCAAGAACGATGCTCCAGACTCTGTACAGGCAACCCGCGCCTCAATGTAGCAAGGCTTTAAATACTCCGTGAAACTTGCCAAAGTGCAAGACCCACGATTAGATGCATTCAACCTTTAAATAAAAGGAGGATAGATAAAATGCTGGAGCAACTCAGCGGGTCAGGCAGCATCTCTGGAGAAAAGGAACAGGTGACGTTGGGAGTCGGAACTCTACTTCAGACCAGAAACATTACCTATCCACGTTGTCCATGGATGCTGCCTGACCTGCCAAGTTACTCCAGCACTTTGTGTCTATCCTCAGTACAAACCAGCATCTGCAGTTTCTTCCTACATCTTTTGATGAATGGATTGAGAATCACTTCCAATTAACGGATACCAAGAACTGCAGATCCTGAGCAAAACGCAAAGTGCTGGAGTAATTCAGTCGGACAGGCAGCATCTCTGGAGAGAGGGAATGGGTGATGTTTTGAGTCGAGACACTTCAGACCTCCACAGTCAGTTTGATTTCAGTTTAAGTGTTGTTACAAATCCACCTTACGTTCTGTATTTTTGGAGATTGGTCCAGATTGACCCAAAACAGAGGGTAGACAAAGATCCTAACAAAATGAGGTTTTGGAAAAATATTTATACCATATTTTTGTACAATCTGATTAAAACAATGTTTAAAAATAAAATTTGAAACATTTTTAAAAAGGGTCAGCGCTGCGTTAGAGTTGCTGTCTTACATTGGCGGAGACCCGGGCTCGGTCCCGACCTCTGGTGCTTGCCTGCACAGAGTTTGTATGTTCTCCCCCGGGACCTGCGTGGGTTTTCTCCGGGAAACTCCAGTTTCCTTCCACACTCCAAAGATGTAGAGGTTTGTACACCAATTGGCTTGGAATAAATGCAAATTATAAATTGGCTTTGTCTGCTGCCCTGAAGTATGGCACGGGATGTCCTGGTCTTCATGAGCCCAGGGTGGCAATGTGGAGGTAGAGATGCCAGAGATCCAGGTTCGATCCTGACTATGGGTGCTTGTCTGTATGGACTTTGTATGTTCTCCACGTGACCTGCTCCGGTATCCTCCCACACTCCAAAAACATACAGGTTTGTAGGTTAATTTGCTTGGTATAAATGTAAATTGTCCCTAGTGTATGTAGGATAGTGTTAGTGTGCAGGGATCGCTGGCCGGCACGGACTCGGTGGGCCAAAGGGCCTGTTTCCACACTGTACCTCTAATCTAAACTAAATCACTTATTCATGTTCTCGAGAGATACTGCCTGACCCGTTCAGTTACTCCAGCACCGTGTCGTTCCTCATTACTACTGTACAATGACATTCTTTGTCCCAGGGTAGGGGAATCTAAAAGTAGAGAGCGTAGGATTAAGGTAGAAGAGGCTTTTCAGAATGCTGCCTGGATTAGAGGACATTAGCTACAAGAAGAGGCTCAACATGCTTGAATCATTTTCTAGAGAGCATCAGAAGCTGAGAGGAGACCTGATGGAAGCATATACAATTATGACGAATAGATAGGGTAGACAGTCTTTCCCCAAGGTGGAAATGGCAAAGACTGGAGGGCATGGTTTTAAGTTGAGAGGGGAAAGGTTTAAAGATGTGTGGAACTTTTTTTTATTTTTTTATTTTTTTTATTACAGTGACTGGTGGGTGCCCAGGGATGGTGATGGAGGCAGATAGGACAGTGGCATTGGAGAGACTTCCAAATAGTCACATGGATATGCAGGGAATGGAGGGATATAGATCATGTGCAGGCAGAGGAGACCAGTTTAACTTTCCTTCATGTTCAGCAGGGCCATCATGGGCTGAAGGGCCTGTTCTTGTGCTGTACTGTCCCATGTTCAATAACCCCCATCTCATGGGAAAATGTAAGTAAAGGTTTGGTCATTTCTGCCCAAGCTGTGGACAGTGATAATTCCTTAATTTAAGGTAGTCAATATTTAAAACCAATGGTTCACCAAATACTAACCCCACAATATCGGAAAGTAGATTTGTCAATGGCTGCTTTAGATGGATCAAGCTGATAGAAGCTGTCCCCATTCACAGTCAGGGGTCATGGACTTGTATTTGGGGACGGGACCGAGCAGGATAAAGAATAAAGAAATATTTTTGCCAAGGATGGCTCTGATCTGGATGGCACAGCCAGCAAGGATGGTGGAGACTGGAGGGAAAATGCTTCAAAGAGGGAATTCCCTTCAAAGAGAGAATTGTATGGACATGTGGGAGAATAATATGCAGGGTTCTGGAGCGTGGGATTCAACCAGGAGCCAGCACAGACTGGATGGGCCGAGAGGCCTTCCTGCAATTGTGGCATTTCAAAGTGACGAACGCAGCAATGGTGATAACTGCAACGAGAATCCCGTTTTTGAAAAAAAAAAGCAAAGAATCTACAAAGGGGTTGCTCTGATGATTGGGATGGTTCCAGCACCAGGAGTGGCTGGCAGATAGAAGAACAGATAGGCATTGTTATTCCAAGGAGAAATTCTGGAAACGGGGCCGAACTATAACACAGAGCCACTTTGGGAATGAACACCAGCATAGAACAGCTCTGAACGAGCTTCAAATCCAGCCAGTTAATTACTCTCAGCAATGCACCTCACTGCACAACTCAAGAGGAAGTCAAGATTGTTTTATTGCCTTATGTAATGACAACGAAATAATTAAATTCTTATTTACTGCAGCTTAACAGTCCTGCACATGCAATACGATAATAATGCAATCAATTATTAACTGTAATAGTAGGTAACCATAATAGTACAAAACCAATGTCCATAGTGCTACCAAAGACACAGTCCATAGAAGACCACAGTTGCTGAGGTTAGTGCCGTGCAGTGTTCAAAAGCCTGATGGTTGCTGGGAAGAAGCTGTTCTCATACCAGGAGGTCACAGTTCCCAGACTCCTGTACCTTCTCCCCGGTGGTGGCAGTGAGATGAGAGCATTGCCAAGGTGATGTGGGTCTTTGACGATGCTGGCTGCCTTTTTGAGGCAATGCCTCCTGTAGATCCCATCGTTGGTGGGGAGGTCAGTACCTGTGATGGACCTCCAGGCAGCATCCACCTCTCTCTGCAGTCTCCTTCAAACTCATCTTTTGTTTGACCAATTTGTGTGTTCTGTACTTCAATGAAATGAAGCAAACTGGAACAGCATATTAACACATCGTTAAAACGTTTACACCGACAGACATTTTAGATCAAAGGCGTGATGTTGCCACCTTGACAACTCCATGCAGCGGGGAGAGGCGGTGGCACAGTGCCAGATACCCTGGAGAGAAGGATTCAATTACCAGCCACTGACAGATGCACTCACAACTGCAAGCTCTCCAAGGTGGAAACAAGGATTGCAGATGCTGTTTTACAAATGTGTGTGCAACTTTTCCAATCCAGGCTAAATAAATGGACAAGTTCTAAAACCGAGGGCTGCAGGAGACTACAGATAAAGTATCTACAATGTCCCTGGTACGTTATTTACGTCATCGATGGCATTTGACGATTTTTTAATTGCCAGATAATAAGGATGCATCAACGGTGGCACAGTCGTGCAGCGGTAGAGTTGCTGCCTCACAGTGCCAGTGACGGGATCGGTCCCGACTGCGGGTGCCGTGTGTACGAAGCTTGTACACTCTCCCTGTGACCATGTGGGTTTTCTCCGGGTGCTCCAGTTTCCACCCACATTCCAAAGACATACAGGTTTGTAGGTTAATTGGGTTCTGTAAATTGTCCCAAGTGTGTGGGATAGAACTGGTGTACGGGGATCCCTAGTTGGTGTCGACACAGTGGGCCGAACAGCCCGTTTCCGTGCTGTATCTCGACACAAACAGTTTCTGCGGCCTCTGACCAATCAGTGTTCAATTCTGACCTCAGGCACCTTCTGTGTGGAGTTCGCACTTTAAAAAAAAAGCAACATGGAAACAGGCCCTTCAGCCCATGCCAACCATAAATCACCCATTCACGCTAGTTCCATGTTATCCCACTTGCACACCCACTCCTGACACACTAGCGGCAATTTACAGAGGGCAATTAACCTACAAACCCGTGGGAGGAAACCCGAGCACCCGGAGAAACCCACATGATCACTCAGCAATCTGAGCAACCATGGAAGTTCCATAGTTTATTCAGAGATTCAGTGAGAAGCCTGTTCTCCTCTCCTGTCAAGTCAGACCATGAACAGTGCAATAGATCCTCCTCCGGAACAGCACGCAGAGGGCCCTTCAAACCAACTTGCCCACACTGACCAACATGTCCCATCTACACTCGTCCCACCTGCCTGCTTTCGGCCCGTATCCCTCTAATAATCCCATCCATGTACCTGTCCAAATGCCTGTTAAATGTTATTAATGTACTTCCCTCAACTACCTCCTCTGGCAGCTTGTTCCATACACCCACCACCCTCTGTGTGAAAAGCAAAGTGAAGTTTTGTTTTTTTGGAGGTCAGCCAAGGTTGTTTAATACAAACACGACTCTTAATATCCTGAAATGTTTAGCTGAGACTTTAATGAAGACTATGCAATGTGTTCACTTCACCAAAGCAGCTGAAACAATCTCATTATTAGACTTGTCATGTCACTGTGAAAAATGAAAAGGGCAATCAAATTATGGAAAGATTCCATGATTCAAGGAGGCATCCGGAGCAATGTCATCGGCTTAGTTTAATTTAGAGATACAGCGAGAAAACAGGCAGTTCGGCCCACCGAGTCCGTGCCGGCCAGCGATTCCCACACACAAACATTAGGGACAATTTACATTTATACCAAGTCAATTAACCTACAAACCTGTACGTCTTTGGAGTGTGGGAGGAAACCGGGGCTTCTCGGAGAAATCCCATGCAGGTCACGGGGAGAACATACAAACTCCGTACAGGCAAGCACCAGAGGCCGGGATCGAACCCGGGTCTCTGGCGCTGTAAGGCAGCAACTCTACCGCTGCGCCACCGTGCCGCCCTGGTTTGATGAAGACCAGGCCCTCCCGTGCTATACTTCAGGGGAGCAGACACAGCTATAGCGAAGGTAGCAAGATGGCTGATGAAGCACTCAATTTGGTGAACACTCCCAAGCAGTCTCTACACTCACAACAATTCCATTACAACCACACAGAGGTGCCGCAAATGTTATTGGGCATGTGTAGAAGGAACTGTAGATGTTGGTTTACATCAAAGATAGACACAAAATGCTGGAGTCCCACGTGGTCACAGGGAGAACATGCAGTCTTCATACAGTCAGCACCCGTAGTTGGGATCTAACCAGGATCACTGAGAGGCAGCAACTCTACCGCTGCACCACTGTGCCGCCCTAGCATCGCTCTCCCAGGTGCAGAGAGAGTAGTCCCACCCTCTCCAGCCCGACCCTGGAGCCGAGACACCTGATCTCAAAGGCCACTCTACGCAGCAGTCCCACTCACTGACCTGGACATGGAGGTTGTCTATTGACCGTACACTCAAGCGAAGCCATCGAGGAGCCGTCGAGGGTTACAGAGCTGGAGACAGGAGACAGCGCAGAGTTCTTGTATAAGCGAGGGTTGCGTTGATAGCTAGATACAATTCTTCGATGATAAA
The DNA here is from genome assembly GCA_963514005.1 of Raja brachyura. The sequence continues at coordinate 27,090,903 of OY740800.1, read as the reverse complement.
CCTGAACACAGTTTTCTGTCCCATGAATAGGTACGCTCATTCCTGGAAGAAAGCACGCACGTTACTTTGGCTCGGTCCGACGTGGTTATGAATAAATGAAGACAGAATAAACTGCAGATGCTGTACTCTTGAGCAAAAGACAAAGTGCTGGAGGAACTCAGCAAGTCGGGCCGTATCTGTGGAGGGAATGTACAGAAGGGTCTGGACCCTTCTTCAGACTGATGTAGGTTTAGACCCAAAATGGTGTCTGTCCATTCCCTCCATATATGCTGCCTGACCTGCTGAGTTCCACCAGCACTTTGTGCTTTGCTTATGAATAAATATTAATTACGAGCGAGTGATGGGATTGTGGCAGACTTGATGTGAGGCAGGGAGTGGGGCATAGTACACCCCTCCCACACTCAAAACACCCCTCCGAACTGACTACAAAGACCAGATGCTGGACACTGGGTTTTTAAGCATCCCCCCTCTAGCTTTAGAATCCTCCACCCTGGGAAAAAGACTGAACGTTCATTTCATCCACAGCCCTCATGATCTTGCACACCTCAATAAGGTCAACCCTCAGCCTCCTACGTTCCAATGAAAAATGCCTCAGCTGATCCAACCGCTCCCCCCAACTCAAGCCCACAAGCCCAGGTAGCATCCTGGTGAATCTCTTCTGCACGCTTTCCAATTTAGTGACATCATTAAAGATTATTCAGAGAACGCTGCATAAACAGAATTCAATTTATTTTTCAGGCCACCCACGCTTGAGTTCCAGCCACAGGCTGACTCAGCATTAATGCTGCTCACTACTGCCCACCAACTTATTAAATGGCCTTTAATAAAAGTTGTTCAGATAACAAAGCCAAAGATGGGGAATGGCCTCAGTTAAACATTACGCCACAGGGTGAGGAGGGGCAAGGCCAGTCATTATCTCACAGCGGCTGGGGGAAGCCAGACTTTACCGTAGATGGGCGGGAGACCCGTTAAGACCCAGATCACGGCTCCAAACGCCACACTCCACTCAAGAGCCAAGCGCTTTAGAGACACCGAGACTGCGGATGCTGGAATCGTGAGCAAAGCACAAGGTGCTGGAGAAACTCAGCAGGTCAGGCGGCAGCAGTGGAGGGAATGGACAGTTGACATGTTGGGTTGCGACCCTTCTGCAGACTGAAGAGGGGGGGCGGACACAGAAGTGGGGCAGGACAATGCCTGGCAAGTGATAGGTGGATTCAGGTAAGGGGGGGGGGGGGATGATTGGCAAATGGCCAATCTAGCACAGTATGATCAAGGCGGGCCAAAATGCCTGCTTCCATGCTGTATATCTCTGTAGACATCTAGCCACAGTGACCCTTCAGCACATGAACAATCCCAGTGCTCCCTTGTTAGTACATATGGCAATTAAACACTCTTCCCTTGATGTGTAGGAAGGAACTGCAGATGCTGGTTTACATCGAAGATACAAAAAAAAAATGTTGGAGTAACTCAGCAGGCCGGGCAGCATCTCTGGATAGAAGGAATGGGTGATGTTTCGGGTCGAGACCCGGGTCGGGTCTGAAGAGGGGTTTTGAACCCGAAACGTCACCCATTCCTTCTATCCAGAGATGCTGCCTGCCCCGCTGAGTCATTTTGTGTCACTCTTCTCTTGACTCTTGGTGACATCTTTGCAGGCAGTGGCAGACAAGCCTCCGTCTCTGCCCGAAGGGGGATTCAAGATCAGGCCAGCTGACAGACCTTCCAGCAAGGGGTGGCTCTAGTGGTGGGCCAGTCATCTGCACCCCACCATCCAGCTTCAGTACAAAAGCAACCTTTACAATTGAAGGAAGATACACTGTGTTGGAGTAACTCAGCGGGTCAGGTAGCCTTTATGGAGAACATGGATGGGTGACGTTTCAGGTCGAGACTGTTCATCAGACCCGAAACATGGCCTATCGACGTTCACCAGAGATGCTGCCTGACCCACTGAGTTACTCCAGTATTTTGTGTCTTCTTCTGTTCACCAGCATCTGCAGTTCCTTATTTCTTCTTTACAAATGATGACTGTGCATTAAGCAAATGTTGCTGATTGGCAAGTTCATATGCTCATATGTTCTAGGAGAAGAATTAGGCCACTCAGCCCATCAAGTCTACTCTGCCATTCAATCATGGCTGATCGATCTTTCCGTCTCAACCCCATTCTCCTGCCTTCTCTCCATAAGCCCAGACACGCGTACTAATCAAGAATCTGTCAATCTCCACCTAAAAAATATCAATAGACGGCCCCCACAGCCTTGGGTGGCAATGAATTCCACAGATTCACCACCCTTTGACTAAATACATTCCTCCTCATCTCCTTTTTAAAAGGTACGTCCTTTTATTCTGAGGATGTGGCCTCTAGTCCTAGACTCTCCCGCTAGTGGAAACATCCTCTCCATTCTATCCAGGCCTTTCACTATTTGGTAGGTTTCAATGAGGTTCCCCCCCCTCATCCTTCTAAATTCCAGCGAGTACAGGCCAAGTGCCATCAAACTCCTGAGATAATTCTCATAAACCTCATCTGGACCCTCTCCAACACCAGCACATCCTTCCTCAGATATCGTGCACAAAACTGCTTACAATACTCCAAACGCAGTCTGACCAGTGCCTTATAATGTCTCAGCATTAAAACCCTGTTTTTGTATTCTAGTCCTCTCAAAATAAATGCTAGCATTGCATTTGCCTTCCTTACTACTGATTTGACTTGCAAATTAACCATTTGCGAATCCTGCACCAGTACTCCCAAGTCCATTTGCACCTGCGCATGTGGTCTTTGATGGCGAGCTCACTTGACCAGCCACCTTCTTTAAAAGTTGCACTTCCAATAAATACACCACAGCATTGCAGTGAAATTCATCAAACCTATCACCTTCATGTTTGAGCCAGAGGCAGGCGAAGGCCATTCAGCCCACAATAGAACGAGACACGGTCCAACCTGTGGTCCTCGCCTTTCATCAACCAACCTACAGATTTAAAAATCTACAATTGACTGGGAAACAATTGCTTTACAAGGCAGTTTGGCAATCGAGCACCCTGCAGTGGTAGCCCTGGCTGGTTTCCTGGCCAACCCAGGCCTGTCCCCAACCCCAGACTTGCCAAACAACAGAAATCCTCCCAGCTTCATCAATCAGCTCTTTTAAATAACTTAACCCAGTAATCTTTATATTCCAGGAACACAGAGTCATAGAATCAATGCAGCCCAGAACCAGGCCCTGCAGTCCACATTATCCATGTGGACCAAGGTGGCATACTGGGCTAATCCACTAAACCTTCCAAAACCCTTCCTATCCATATATCTGTCCAACAGTCCAAATGCCTTTTAAAATAGACATAATTGTATCAGCTTCAATAGTTTCCTCTGGCAGCTGGTTCCAGATCCGGACTACCTTCTGTGAAAGAAATGCCCGTGAGGTCCCTCTTAAAACTCTCCCCTCTCACCTTAAGCCAGTGCCCTCTGGTTTTAGAATCCTCTACCCTGGGGGGAAAAAGACTGCGAGCGTTCACTTTATCCATGACCCTCATGATCTTGTAAACCTCAATAAGGTCACCCATCAGCCTCCTGCACTCAAAAGAAAAAGTCCCAGCCTATCCAACCTCCCCCTGCAACTCCAACCCAGGTGAAGCTCTGCACCCTTTCCACTTTTATGACAACCTTAATTACAAGCGTCTGAAACACCAGATTACAAATGTAGACTAATCAACCAATTAGCTGTTGTAAAGTCAATGCACCAAAATGCTTAAAATTAATCTGATTTTTTTTTTACACATAATCATATTTATACATATACATTCGTGTAATACATTCTCGCCTTGCCAACCGATGCGAAATTCAAACGCTGGGTCCGGATCCCGAGACAGTACAACATAAATTACAGCATCGAGCCGTCAGTCAGCTTGGTATAACATTGTTAGAACATTACTGCAAACCCAAGCCGGCTGTAACAACACCACGATATACTCAACAATGGAAGAGTCTCACACGCTCCTGCTCGGTAATGATTCGGTGTCGCCCGGAGCCTGCAAGCGCTGCAATGCACCAGGATATCTTCTGTGTGTGCAACTAAGTGCCGGAGATCCTTGCAAGATCGGCTCGGGCGGGGGGAGGGAGGAGGGAATGAGGTATTTTAGTGGCACGGGCCTTTAATTGATTGCCTTGCTGGTAGCTGTCAGTGTGTGTATCACAGTGCTGGGAAGAGAGGGGGAATTTATCCTGATCACAATGTTCGATTAGATGAACGACATTGGAGATGCAGGGAAGGGGAGATTTAGTAATTAGCTTCATGCATTAAAATATACACGAGGAGAGCTGGGATTTCAAAGTTTCTGCCTTCCGCCAATAATTTAAAGATGGTTTTGCAGAGGAGGATTGTAAATGCGTTTAAGATGCAGGGTGCAAAGCACAGAGCGCTGGAGGAACACACCCACACCTGTATCCACCTATCACTTGCCAGGCTGTGCAGATAGGATGTGGAAACCTGCTCTGCTAAAACACCTGCATTTGGTGCCCCAGATTACACCGGCAAGACCAAGGAGAGACAATTGCGCTCGGTCCACCTGGTCCTGTTGGACCTCCTGGTTGCTGACTCCCCTTCCCATTCCATTACTGGCCTTTGTTGTCAGAACCAGGCCCCACTCCATGGCCAGAGTGAGGCCACACGCAGGACCAACAAGGCCCCAAATTCCCCTTGGGTAGCTTGCAACCCAAAGGTATGAACATTGGATTCTCCAATTTTAGGTAACAACCCCCCACACCCCCTCCCAGCTCCCACCTCTCGTTTCCAGCTTTATTCCCCTTCCCACTCCATCAATCTGAAAAAGGGTCCCAGCCTGAAACGTCACCTGTCCATTCATTACTCAGACGCTGCCCGAGTTCCCCTGAGTTCCTCCAGCACTTTGTGTTTTGCTCCAGATTCCAGCGTCTGCAGTTCCTTGCGTCTCCAATCTATTTATTGCTGACCACTTGGGCTTTGGTTCTGAAGAAGGGAACCGACCCGAAATGTCACCTATTCCTTTTCTCCAGAGATGCGGACTGACCCGCTGGATTACTCCAGCACTGTGTGTCTATCTTTGATGCAAACCAGAATTTGCAGTTCTTTCCTGTACATTTTGTAGGCTCGGGTTTAGTTATACCCAAGTCTGCAAGTGTTCTCTTGTTTAAAGGAATGCTTAACTGAGCCAAGAATTGTTGGGTTTGCGTGGACTTGTACCTTGGGCAGTGCTGACCTACACATTATGATATGAATGCATCCAACATACACTGGTGGAAGAAATGGTTTCCCTTCTGCTGAATCGGTGCCAATGGTTTCAGCTGACGTCACTCTCAGAGCTCACTGCCCCTCCACACAGCAGAAACCTGATCTCTGCAGGAAAGTGCCGTCCATTTGTGAATATATCTATTGTGAAATATTGGACAACAACCTTCACACAAATTACGATCAGCTCTGACACTTGGCCAATTGGAGTTTAACCTTCTTCAACCACTTCAATGTCCAAAGTGCCTGAGCAGAATATGCCAATGGGTTAACAAGAGGTGCTTCATCAATATGTCAATTGGTATTTGATGTCCCCAAACACAAACATAGAACAGTACGGCACAGGAACAGGCCCTTCAGCCCACAATTTCTGTGCTGAACCTGATGCAGAGTTAAGCTAATAAATTAATGTGATCGGAGCAGAATGAGGCCATTCAGTCCATCATCTACTCTGCCATTCAATCATGGCTGATCTATCTTTCCATCACAGCACAATTCTCCTGCTTTCTCCATATAAACCCTGACACCTACCTACCTAATTCTACCACCTACCTGAACATGGTCCATATCCCTCTACTGAAGTGTGAAAACAACACACACTTCCAGTTTCTTGAGTGAATGAATGGGCACTTTATTGCAACATGTGACAAGTCACTGTGAAATTCTTTGCTTGCATACCCAAGGTATGCAAATAGACGCCATATAAAGGGCACGTACAAAGTTACAAAGTATGTGCGCCAGGTCTCCCTTTGTTTCCCCTCCCCCTCCCCCCCATCCTCCACCTCCCACACGGCAGTTCCCCCATGCCAGGTCCCCCATTGTTCTTCCCCTTACATCACGGCGATTCCCCCATGCTGGGTACTCCTTTGTTTCTTCACCCAGTGGCCGTGTTCCCATTCCCACGTGTCCGTCCTCGCCCATCGGTCGGCGCCCTCACTGATTGCTGCACCGACCTCTCTATTATCACTACCAGGTCCTCTCCGGACACCTCAGTGGCTCCGACCCAGGCCCCCGCCACGGGCTCCGCAGACCCAGGCTCCGTTGACTCTGTCAGGCACCCGGTCCCATCTACACGAGTCGAACCTGCCTGTGTTTGGCCCATATCCCTCTAAACCTGTCCTATCCATGCACCTGTTGAAATGTTTCTAAGGCATTGCGATAGTACTTGCCTCAACTACCTCCTCCAGCAGCTCGATCCATACACCCGCCACCCTTTGTAAGGAATTGGCTTCTGTAAATTGCCCCTGGTGTGTGGGGAGTGGATGAAAAAGTAGGATAACAGAGAACCTGTGTCAACGGGTGATCAATGGTCATCGATCTCTAAAACTAAAACTAAATGAACATGTGATTGAAAAGTTGCACTGCTTCCAGTGAGCTAAATAATTGAGCATGTCCTGGTGATACTCAGCTCATTAGGAAGTACGCTCTTAGTGAAGTCCACAGGATTAATCCCACAGAGGCAATGTGACCGTACATTGATACAAAGATACACGAGAAACGAATAACAGGCAGTGGCCACTCATAGAAATATAGAAAAATAGGTGCAGGAGTAGGCCATTCGGCCCTTCGAGCCTGCACTGCCATTCAATGTGATCATGGCTGATCATCCAACTCAGTATCCCGTACCTGCCTTCTCTCCATACCCCCTGATCCCTTTAGCCACAAGTGCCACATCTAACGCCCTCTTAAATATCGCCAATGAACTGGCCTCAACTACCTTCTGTGGCAGAGAATTCCAGAGACTCACCACTCTCTGTGTAAAGAATGTTTTCCTCATCTCGGTCCTAAAGGAATTCCCCCTTATCCTTAGAATGTGACCCCTTGTTCTGGACTCCCCCAACATCGGGAACAATCTTCCAGCATCTAGTTTGTCCAACCCCTTAAGAATTTTTTACGTTTCTATATGATCCCCCCTCAATCTTCTAAATTCTAGCGAGTACAAGCCGAGTCTATCCAATCTTTCCTCATATGAAAGTCCTGACATCCCAGGAATCAGTCTGGTGAATCTTCTCTGTACCCCCTCTATGGCAAGGATGTCTTTCCTCAGATTTGGAGACCAAAACTGTATGCAATACTCCAGGTGTGGCCTCACCAAAACCCTGTACAACTGCAGTAGAACCTCCCTGCGCCTATACTCAAATCCTTTCGCTATGAATGCTAACATACCATTTGCTTTTTTCACTGCCTGCTGCACCTGCATGCCTACTTTCAATGACTGGTGTACCATGACACCCAGGTCTCGTTGCATCTCCCCTTTTCCTAATCTGCCACCACTCAGCCCCTCAATCCCTCCAATCATGGTTGATCTGCCCCGGAATCATCTCCAGTTTTAGCATTTTGTTTTGGAGATACAGCGTGGAAACAAGCCCTTCGGCTTAGTGAGTCCACGAGATCACCCATTCACACTAGTTCTAGATTACATAGAAAAATAGGTGCAGGAGTAGGCTATTCGGCCCTTTGAGCTTGCACCGCCAATCAATATGATCATGGCTGATCATCTAAAATCAGTACCCCGTTCAGTACCCCATTTCTTCCCCATATCCCATGATTCCCTTTGCCCTAAGAGCTAAATCGAACCCTCTCTTGAACACATCCAATGAATTGGCCTCCACTGCCTCCTGTGGCAGAGAATTCCACAGATTCACAAATCTCTGGGTGCAAAAGATTTTCCCCTTATTCTTAAACTGTGACACCTGGTTCTGGACTCCCCCAATATCAGGAACATTTTTCCTGCATCTAGCCTGTCCAATCCTTTAAGAATTTTATCTATACTATTACTAAAACTCTCATCTTGACCACATCCCGTCTGTGTTGATTTTAGATTTGCGCAAAAACAGTACCCAATATCGCTAGGATTTTTCACTACCTTACTCACTGTTCTCCTCTGCTCCACGCGCACCAGGTTTTGTTCAAATCGGTGGAATATTACAAAAGTTATGAAGGTTTAACAAAAATCGTGAGATCAGCAGATTGGTCTTCTCGCCTGCCGGTCACCATGAAGTTAACGCTCCTTCCAGCACCCGCTGGAGAATAAAAACCCCGAAGGCGGGGCTGAGTCCATGAGCATGTCCAGAAGCCGCCCGTCCAGAAGCCGCCAAGAATAAACCTGAAGCAGCGGAGTGTGGGCTGTGTTCCACGGGCGGGGGCGGGCTGTGTTCGCATGCGGGGGCGGGCTGAGTTTGCAGGTGGGGGTTGTGAGTGCGACAGGTGTTGGGGACGGGAGCAGCTGAGTAAGTCCGGAGCAGGGTCCTGGAGAGCCCACACACCCTCCTCCCACACCCCCCTCCCACACCCCCCCCTCCCCTACACTTCCCTCCCCTACACCCCCCTCCCCTACAACCACCCACCCCTACACTTCCCCTACACCCCCCTCCCCTACACCCCCCTCCCCTACACCCCACCTCCCCCATCCCCACCTCCTCCACCCCCCTCCCCCACCCCCACAGCTCCCCTCCCCTACCACCCCCTCCCCTCCACCCCCATCCCCCACCATATGTCATTCCCGCCATCCCGAGAATTAACCTGGTGAACCTACGCTGCACACCCTTAATAGCAATAATGACCTTCCTCAAATTAGGAGACAAAAATTGCATACAATACTCCAGGTGCAGTCTCACCAGGGCCCTGTACAACTGCAGTAGGACCTCCTTGCCCCTAAATTCAAATCCTCTCGCAACGAAGGCCAACATGCCATTAGCTTTCTTCACTGCCTGCTGTACCTGCATGCATACTTGCAGTGACTGTTGTACAAACACACCCAAGTCTCGTTGCACCTTCTCTTTTTCCTACTTTGACACCATTCAGATAATAATCTGCCTTCCTGTTCTTGCCACCAAAGTGGACAACCTCTCATTTATCCACATTATACTGCATCTGCCCACTCACCCAACCTATCCAAGTCGCCCTCCTCGCGTTGGGGTGCTCACCCAGCTTTGTGTTATCCGCAAACTTGGAGATGTTCTCATCTAGATGTCCTTGCGGCCTACCAGCGGGCCTGGAGCGGCGTTTCCTGAGGGGGCCGCCCAGAACCCCAGCTTCGGCAGCGGCTCAGCGCTGGAGGACCATCGGGAGCGGAGCGGGCGAAACCTTGCCTGGGTCGCCGCGCTGGAGCTGCAGAATGCTGAGACCGCAGGTGAACATCGCGGAGCTGCGGGACTGTGGAGCGCCTGGCTGCGGGCAGCAGCGTTGAACTTTAACATCAGGAGCCTGGGATCTCTCTGCGAGATCACCAATTGTGGAGCTCCATCCAGCGCGGCCTTGTCACCTTCGGAAGCCACGGACTCCGGTAGGGAAGCGGCCGTTCCAGGTGTCCCAAGCCACTGTGAGGACTCCCCTGACGCCGGAACGCCAACACCCGGCAAGAACGGCCTGGAACATCGGGCCGCCCTAGCGCCGACTGCGGAGGCCTCAATAGGCCTGACTATGGGTGGACATGGGGATGGGACTGGACTTTGTGCCTTCTCCCACAGTGGGAACCATTGTGGGGGGATGATTTTATGTTCATTGTTAATTCTTTAGTGTTGTGTCTTATCTTTAATTGTGTGCTGCATGGCAAGTCAAATTTCACTACACCAATTGGTGTATGTGACAATAAATGTCCTTTGTCCTTGTCCTAAATCGTTAATATATATTGTACATAGCTGGGGACCCAGCACTGAGCCTTGCGGCACTCCACTAGTCAATGCCTGCCATTCTGAAAAGGACCCGTTAATTCTTGCTCTTTGCTTCCTGTCTGCCAACCAGTTTTCTATCCATGTCAATACTCTACCCCCAATACCATGTACTGTAATTTTGCCAACTAATCAAAAGCTTTTTGAAAGTCCACACTCGGGACAATTTACAGAGGACAATTAACCTACAAACCTGGCCTGCTTGTCTTTGGAATGTGGAAGGAAACTGGAGCACCCGGAGAAAATGCACGTAATCACAGGGAGAACATACAAACTCAGTACATCACCCATTATCAGGATGGAACCAGGGTCTCCTTCGCTGTGAGATAGCAATTCTACCACTGTGCCATTGTGCTTTGCTTCAGTGCTAGTTCCCCTGAGCACTCAATTCATGGACCTTACAAGAAGGTATCTGTCTCCTGTTTGCAAAGAGGGCCGTTCCAAAGAGGGAAGTGCGATGGATGGACAGCAAAAGACGAAGGAACAGTGAGAGGGCTTGGATTTATCTTGGGGATGGGGACGGGCAAGGGGGGGGGGGGGGGGGGGGGAATGTTGTGGGGAGGGGATTGTTCTCTGGGGGATTGGTCGAGTAGTGGATCAGGAAGAGGCTAGGAAAGTCAACGTTCTTGACTGAGTCATAAGCATCCCAGTCTCTGCCTCCATGGAGATAGAATTGTGGAATGGTTATAGTGAATGGGTCCTGCAGAATTGCGGGTGTAGCCCAGTCCATCACACAGACCAGCCTTCCCACCACCGACTCCATCTACACTTTCCGACCCGAAACGTCACCTACCCATGTTCTCCAGAGATGCTACCTGACCCGCTGGTTTACTCCAGCACTTTGAGTCTTTTTGAGTCTCTTTGTGTCTCCTTGTAGGTTTGGGAGATGCTGTCAAAAAGATGCAAGATTAGGGCCGAACAAGGTGATTATTGATCGGACTTCATTGGCTTTATCTTGCACTAAACGTTATTCCCTTATTGTGTATCTATACGCTGTAAATGGCTTGATTGTAATCACGTATTGTCTTTCCGCTGACAGGATAGCTGGCAACAAGAGCTTTTCACTGTACCTCGGGGCACGTGACAATGAACTAAACTGAGCGGAGTGTGCGGCAGGGGTCCTACCTTCAGTTTCCTGACTGAGGGTTTCTTGGCTGCTGCTGCAGTAGGAAGGCACGGGGGTGATGGAGATGGAGGCTGGGCAAGAGGCGGCTGCTGAGAAGTCAAGCTGCGAGGCGAAGACCTTGGAGGGAGGCAGCCTGAAGTCCGGGTGTGGGTACTGGCATCGATGAGGGGACTGGGGCCCATCTTGAGAGGGCGGCACTGAGCATCCAGAGAGGCCGGGAGCTAGCTGCCCTCCAGCGTCAAAACCTGTGAGGGGGAACAAGAGAAAGTGAATGCTGTTCATAACCACTGGACCACTACCAACACTAGATGGCTGTCCCGAGCTACGACCAACCTCAGTGGAGACCCTCGGACTATCTTTCATCTGACTTTACTGGGCGTTCCCCCATCTAAACTCTTGCGAGCATAGGCCCAGTGCCGCCAAACACTCATCATACGTTAACCCAATCATCCCTCTCTCTCTCTCTCTCTCTCTCTCTCTCCCTTCTCTGTATCTCTCGCTTTTTCTCTCACTCGTTCTCATTTTCTCTTTCTCCTCTATTTTTCTTTCATTCTCTCTCTTTCAGTTCACCATACGTGAATCCAATCATCCCTCTCTCTCTCTCTCTCTTTCCCTTCTCTGTGTCTCTCGCTTTTTCTCTCTCTCGTTCTCTCTCGTTCTCTCTCGTTCTCATTTTCTCTTTCACCTCATTCTATTTCATTCGCTCTCTTTCACTTATTTTCTACCTCTCTCTCTCTCACTCACTTCCCCTCTCTTTTTCTTTCTCTCTTTCTCTCTCTCCGAGACCCCCCGTCTCTCTTTCTCTCTCTATTACACCCCTTTTCCCCTCTCCCCGCTGCAGCGTCTCTCCCTCTCCCTCTGTTGTTCCCCCTCTCTTCCATCTCAATCAAAGTCTTACACCTACGCTCTCAAATGCACCTCAATCTGTCCGGCCGTTCTATACTTGGTCTCAATCTCACCTCATTGCCCCTCATCTCCCCCCTCCCTAGTTCACTCCCCTCTCTTTGGTTTCACAAGCCACCGATCTCGGATTCTTCCCACTGGTAATTTCTTCTCGACATTCTGAGCTATCTTCTTAATCCCTCCATTCTGTTTCTAAACCCTCCCTGGATACAAGTCCCATAAACATTTAATTCACAATTGATTTCATTTTGGGTATTGAGTGTTGAAGTTCCTTCTAAACATGTATCCAATCCAATGTTGTAAGATTTTCATTCCTCTACCTCATAAATAACAGGAGCAACGAGCCCAGGAGGAGCGGGAATAGCAGAAAGGCTCCGAGCAACAACATAGATTAAACAAAATAAATTGTTTCAGGTTAACTGGAACAAACACTTGGGGGAAAATTAATCGAGTTAACTGGTTCTTTTTAGAAGGTAATTTTTTTTAATACCATTCATTCTTGGGAAGGGTTGTAGAGGGAAGAAAACTGATTGCACTATAACAAAAGATACAAAATGCCGGAGGAACATTTGTATGGGCAAGTCGGGCCGAAAGGCCTGTTTCCATGCTGTATGATTATGTGGCTCTGACTTCTCAGTGTTATGGAGCTGCATTACATGGAAACAGGCCCTTCGACCCATCTCCTCCATGCCGACCAAATTGCCTGACCTGCTGAGTTACTCCAGCACTCTGCGTCTTGTATTGATTGTTTGCCTTTGCAGAGAATCATAGAGTTGTACAGAGGGAAACAGGCCCTTCAGCCCACCTTGTTCATGCTGACCAAGTTGAAGTGAAATATTGCACTGAAGGGAGATATTTGGTCCATCGAGTCTACATTGGTTCAATGAGATACTTGACCAGGTTCTGCCCTTGTTTGTTATTTACTTAGAACATGGATCAGAATATCTCCTTCACTTCTCATAGGCATGGAGCTGTACAGCATGGAAGTAGGCCCTTTGGCCCAACTCACCCATACGGACCAAACTGCCTGACCGAGCAAGCCCCAGAGAAACAATTCCATCTATCCCATACCTCCCACTCCTTCCCAAAGGCTTGGAAACTTAGCCCCTTTCAAATACATGCCCAGTTTTCTTCAGTAATCCTTGATTCTGCCCCCGACAGATAGTAAACTGTTCTCTCCGTATCAAAACATTCTCCCTCACATTGCCTTTGTATCTTCTGCCCAAGACGTTTCAACTGTCCCACGTGCTTTCCGATGTACATGGATAATAAAGGTTTGGACGGATGTGGCCAAATGCAGGCAAATAGGATTAGCACAGTTAGGTAACTCCAATGAGGTAGATGGTAGCTCAGGACTGCTCTCCAGTTGGTGATAGGATGATAACAGCTCGGAAGAAACTGTCCTCAAATCTAAGTATCCCGATCACATCATAAATTATAAGGTCATAATGACATAAGGTCATAAGTGATAGGAGCAGAATTAGGCCATTCAGCCCATCAAGTCTGCACCATTCAATCGTGGCTGATCTCTCTCTCCCTCCTAACACCATTCTCCTGCCTTCTCCCCATAACCCATAACACCCATACTAATCAAGAATCTATCTATTTCTGCCTTACAAATATCCATTGACGACCTCCACAGCCTTCTGTGGCAAAGAATTCCACAGATTCACCACCCTTGGACTAAATAAATTCCTCCTCATCTCCTTCGTAAAGGAACATCCTTTAATTCTGAGGCTACGACCTCTAGTCCTAGACTCTCCCACTAGTGGAAACATCCTCTCCACATCCACTCCATCAAAGCCTTTCACTATTCGTCGTTTCAATGAAGTCCTCCCTCATCCGTCTAAACTTTAGCGGGTACAGGCCCTGTGCCGTCAAATGCTCATCGTATTAAAAGTTTCTTCTGTGTTTATTCACTGCCGAGTTTAATGGAGATAAATTGATGGAGGATAGAAGTTGTCCCTAACAACCAAACTCAATACCTATTGAAAGCATCACTGAAATGTAAATTCATTGGATGCTTTTAATCTGAGTCAAAGGCAGGAGATGTTGTGTAACCCAATAACCAGGGGACGAGAACTCTGGAGAATAGTTTTAAATTGCAAGCTTCATTTTGTTTCATTATTTTCAAAGGAATGGCCAAAAATAAATTGGTTCATATTATGCGTTTATTGGCTTCATTATATTTATCAGATTAAATTACTTGAGTTAATTAATATTCATTGTTCGGATAGGCTCCATGTCCACTTCTCATGATGTGGAGCAGAGAAGACTGAGAGGTGACCTTACAGAGGTGTATAAAATCATGCAGGGAATAGATAGGGTGAATGCACCGAGTCTTTTACCCAGAGTAGGAGAATCAAGAACAAAAGGACATGGGTTTAAGATGAAAGGAGGGAGATTTAACGCGAACCCGTGGGGCAACTTTATGACACAGAAGGTGGTGGGTATACGGAACGGGCTGCCAGATGAGGAAGCTGCCTGATCTGCTGTGATACTCCAACATTTAGTGTCTTTTTTTTGCCAGAGGAAGTAGTTGTTGAGGCAGCTACAATAACAACCATTAAATGACACTTGGACAGGTACATGGATAGGGGAGGTTTGGAGGGATGTGGGTCAAAACACAGGCAACATGTACTATCATAGATGGACGAGTTGGGCCGTAGGGGCTGCGTCCGTGCTGTGTGACTCCTTGTTGTAATTTACACTGAGGTAGTGAGCGCCTGAACAATTCTGCTGGTGGAGGTGGTAGAAGGTACAGGAGCCTGAAGACTGCAATGACCAGGTTCAGGAATAGCTCCTTCCCCATAACCATCGGGCGATTAAACATGGCTCGGACAAAACTCTGAACATTAATACCCCTTTATCGGTTATTTGCACTTTATCAGTTTATTTATTCATGTGTGATTTACATAAATAATGGTATATGGACACCCTGATCTGTTTTGTAGTCAATGCCTACTATCTTCTGTTGTGCTGAAACAAAGCAAGAATTTCATTGTCCTGTCAGGGACACATGACAATAAACTCTCTTGACTCTTGACTTGAAACAGGCCTTTCGGCCCACCAAGTCTCATGCCAACCAACGACATGCACTAGCATTATCCTACACACTGCGGAGAACTTACAAAAGCCAGTTGACCTACAAACCTGTACATCTTTGGAATGTGGGAGGAAAGTAAAGCACCTGGAGAAAACCCACGTGGTCACAGGGAGAAGGTACAAGACAGCACCCGTAGTCAGGATCGAACCCAGGTCGCTGCAGCTATGAGGCAGCAACACTACCGCTGCACCATCGTGCCACCAAACAGCATTCTGTTTAATTTTCAGATCCCTTTGGGTTAGACCCTGATTCTGTCGCCTGCAGAGTTGCAGCTTCTGCACACACACACACAGACTGCATGTGTCCACCGCAGACATCCCTGGGCAGCAGCCCCACCTGGTGGAGGTGTGATGTTCCTTCAGGTTAAAGCACAGCCTCCCACAGATTCAGGCCCAGGCAGCGGGTAGTCGACGGCTGCTCCGGGGTTGACTGCCTGCCCCTTTTCCGGGCCTACGCTCGTTACCGCGTGTTCCTGGATGGGGAACACGGGGTGTCCACGGGGACTTTGGAGGCCTTCCGTGAAGGCTGGTCACCGTGGGAAGTCGAGTGTTTTATTGATATTAATTTGATGATCGTTTGTTTGTAAACTGTCAACATAGGCAGCTTTTGATTGTGTTAATACTCTATGTTTACTTTTATTTTTTGAATAAAAGTATTCGTATAATAAAAAAAGTTAAAATAAAAGTAAATAAATAAATAAATAAATAGTTAAGACAGATACCGGCTTAAGCTTCACTGGAACATAAAAGAGTACAGCACAGCAACAGGCCATTCGGCCCACAATGTCCATGTTGAACATCTTTTATCTGCCTGCATATAATCCATGTCCCTCAATTCCCTGCATATCCATGTGCCTATCTTAATGTCTGCTAACTGCCACTATTTGTCATCTGCCCCCTCCACCATCATAGGGCAAGTGGGACTAATGGAGATGGGGCTTCTTGGTCGGCGTGGGAAAGTTGGGCCAATGAGGCTGGTTCCTTGCTGTGTGACTCTGTGACTCTATGACCACCTCCTGCAGTCTGCTCCAGGCACTCACCATCATCTGTGTAAAAATAACTTGCCCTGTACATCTCAAACGTTGCCCCTCTCACCTCAAAGAACAAACCCTCGCAAATGTACACACGATCTACGTACATTATACACGCATTCTATAAGAAATGGCTTTGCAGAAATGGAAGACAGAGTTACAGAAATGTAGTGAAGTTCATAAGATATAGGAGCTGATTTAGGCCATTCAGCCCATCGAGTGCATCACAAAGAACAGAAGAGCCCATGATAGTCCCTTCACCCCACCTCATCTCATAGTTTAGTTTAATTTAGTTTAGTTTACAGACAAATAATCGACACAGGCCCTTCAGCCCACCGAGTCCACGCCGACCAGCGATTACCTGTACACTAGTTCTACCCTACACTCTATGGACAATATTACAGAAGCCATTTAACCTATAAGCCTGACGATCTGCCAGAGGAGGCAGTGGCGGTGGTTGGTAAGTATTTGAATAATGCTTGGATCGGAATGGTGTTGAGGGATATGGGTCAGTTCCAGGCAAATGAGACCAGTAAATGGTGTGTGACTCAGAGGCAACTTCCTGATGGTGGTATCCCTGGTCAGCATGGACAAGTTGGGCCGAAGGGCCTGTTTCCGTGTTATACTCTGTGACTCGAATAGCTAGAGTGAGGACAAACATACCAGGACACAGAATATAGTGTTACAGTTACAGAGAAAAAGCAAATTTAAAAAGTGCAAGGTCCACAATGAGGTAGGTAGGAAGATCAGAACTTTGTGTGTGTGTGTGTGTGTGAGAGAGAGAGAGAGAGAGAGGTGTGTGTGTATGTGTGTAAGGTGTGTGCCTGTGTTTCAGTGTGTGTGAGTGTGTGTTTGTGTGCGTGCCTGTGTACGCATGTCTTTGTGAGTGTGTGCGTGAGTGTGTGTGTTCATGCACATGTACATGGGTTGGTGTGCGGATCAGTGTGACTATGCAAGTGTGCATGTGTGCAAGAGGGGTGTGACAGGTAGATTAGAGGTGCGACCTACCGGCAGTAACCTGGCTGACACAGCTGTAGTAACTGGTCCCAGTGGAGAGGTTGTGACTGGTGCTGCTCGATTCTCTATCTGTAACAGATGAACAGCAGTCAGGACCCAGCACCACACCACCCTCTCCCATCCCTAACTCAGTCCCCATCCGTCTTCCATTCCCATCTCCCTCTCAACCCCCATCTCAGTCCCCATCCCTCTCTCATCCCCATCTCCCTCTCCTAACTCCCTCCAGCTCTTCCCCCTTCCCCTCCGCCCCTCACTTCTCCCTGCTGCTCCCTCACGCTTCCCTGTGGGAGCAGCTAACACTCCTGCCCCTGTCCCAGGCCAGGATTCCCATGAGTTAGTAACTGCTGCATCTCCAAGTCTCCCAGCCCCGGTCTTGCCCCGGCTGACCACAATGATCACCCCACAATCCCCAGTGCGTTAGGTTCCTCACAGAGCCCCCTCTTTGATCTTCCCCGTGGAGTAATCTCCTGGTTACTGGTCACACTCCAGTACATTTCTGCACCTTTTCCTCATCCCTGCTCTTTGTTCTGCTCTTTCTCTCTCCTGTGGAAGCCCTGGGATCGGCGAGGGCAACTATCGAAGCCTCCTGAGAGGGGAGAACCTGCAACCTTGGCCACGTGGGGCACAATGGGAGGGGTAGGCGGTGATGGGATTAGCCGCATCACCTCACTGTCACGGCACCAAGAATGGTTTCCATGGCAACATTCCTGATCTTAGAATGTCACAAAGCGTCAACATCTGATGAGATATCTCTGGGCTCTTTCACGGTCGGGTTGTGACAGCTGATTACTGCATAGCAAGTCCCCACAGACAGCAGTGCATCCGCGACCAGATTGCCTGTGTCACTGGGGGACAATAGACAATAGACAATAGACAATAGGTGCAGGAGTAGGCCATTTGGCCCTTCGAGCCAGCACCGCCATTCAATGTGATCATGGCTGATCAACCCTAATCAGTACCCCGTTCCTGCCTTCTCGCCAGATCCCCTGACCCCGCTATCTTTAAGAGCCCTATCTAGCTCTTTCTTGAAAGTATCCAGAGAACCAGCCTCCACCGCCTTCTGAGGCAGAGAATTCCACGCTCACAACTCTCTGTGTGAAGAAGTGTTTCCTCGTCTCTGTTCTAAATGGCTTACCACTTATGCTTAAACTGTGGCCCCTGGTTCTGGACTCCCCCAACATCAGGAACATGTTTCCTGACTCTAGCGTGTCCAAACCCTAAATAATTTAATATGTTTCAATAAGATCCCCTCTCATCCTGCTAAACTCCAGAGTGTACAAACCCAGCCGCTCCATTCTCTCAACATATGACAGTCCCGCCACCCCGGGAATTAACCTTGTAAACCTACGCTGCACTCCCTCGATAGCAAGAATGTCCTTCCTCAAATTAGGGGGAAAGATTAGCCTTTGGGCATGGTGGAGAATTTTCTCTCTACCCCAAAAATGTCTCACTCCTGAGAGGGCAAAGAGGTGATCAACTTAATGTCTTGTCCAATTTAGACAATATTATCAAACACTGCGGCACTCTGCCAATACTGGTGTAACACTCCCTCAGCATCCCCCCCTCCCCCGCCCCCACACATACACACAGTGCGACACTCCATCTGTACCCCACCCCCTCCCACAGTACCCCCCCTCCATCAGTACCCCCCCCCCCCCCATTCACCAGTGTGGCACTCCCTCAGTACCCCCACTCCCTCAGTACTGCCATAGCACCTGCACACAATTGCCAGCCTAATCCTACACCAAGACTGTCTGAGCTTGGGTAAGTCGTGGAACATAGAACATAGACGTACAGCAGATGAACAGGCCCTTCGGCCCACAATGACTGTGCTGAACATTATTCCAAGCTAAACTAAACTCATCTGCCTGCACATGATGCATATGCCTCCATTCTCTGAATATCATTTTTTCTATCCAACAGCCTCCTAAAAGCAATTTTCATATCTGCTCCACCATCACCCCTGTCCGAACCCACCGCTCTCTGTGTTAACAAACACTTGCCCCACACATCTCTTTTAAACTGAGCCCCTCTCACCTTAAACCTAAGTACTCTACTCTTTGACATATCCACCCTGGAAAAAAACATTTTGACAGTCTATCCTATCTGTAGCACAGTGCAGAGTGTGCTACTGTGGCGCAGGGGTACAGTTGCTGCCTCACGGCACCAGAGACCCGGGTTCAATCCTAACTATGGGTGCTGTCTGTACAGAGTTTGTACATTATCCCTGAGACCCTGTGGGTTTCCTCCAGGTGTTCTGGTTTCCTCCCACATCCCAAACACGTGCAGGTTTGTGGTTTAATTGGCCTCTGTAAATTGGCTCTATGTATACTAATGTAGGACAGAACTAGTGCACGGGTGATTACTGGTCATCACAGACTCGGTGGGTCGAAGGACCTTTCTCTACACTTTCAAAATACCTTTCATAAATATACCTTTCATAATTGTATATACTTCTATCAGATCTCCCCTCAACATCCGATGTTCCAGAGAAACCAATCCAAGTCAGATGAAAAGAAGTCTGTATCGGAGTCAAACAGATACTCTTTCTGTTTACAGATTTTGATACTGGCTCATGGAGGATAATTAAATATGCTGATGGGTGTCTCTGGTCATGCAGACTCAGCAGCTACGAACTCCTCTCTCTGAAACTTGCAAACGCAGTTACTCCTGGAAAAAAACTAACCTTGGCTCCTGTATTTAATTACAGCGCCATCAAAATTACATCTGTGAGGCAGTTTGCGTTACTCAGAAGATAAGCTAATAATCTATTCATCTATTACCATGTTCTAAACCCTTTGCACATAATGTTTTTTTTTTAGTATTAGTTTAGGAAAGACAGTGTGGAAACAGGCCCTTCGGCCCACCGAGTCTGCGCCGACTAGCAATCACCCCGTACACTATCCGACACACGAGGGATAATTTACAATTTTTACCAAAGCCAATTAACTTACAACCCTGCACGTCTTTGGAGAGTGGGCGTGAACCAGAGAAAACCCACGCGATCACAGGGAGAACATATAAACTCCGTACAGATATAGTCAGGATCGAACCAGGGTCTCTGGCGCTGCAAGGCAGCGACTCTAGCACCGTGACACCCTGCCGCCCAAACACATTTTCCAAGACCCTGCCAGGGAGGGTTAACGTCTACAAACACGAGCTGCTTCTGAAATTGTAGAAACTTGTATTTTGCCTCTTCGCAGCTCAGTCTATTAATCAAGTCAAGACTATTTAATTGTCATTTATACCACCAATGGAATAATTAAATTCTTACTTGCTGTAGCTTAACAGACCATATAGATATATAATAATCAATGATGCAATAAATGTATGATATAATAGTGCAAAAAAAAACCCTATATGTGACAAATGTCAATATTCAGTGGCTAATTTAACCCCCACTTTTGTAAATTGTATAAAAATTAAAAATTTCTGGATGGTTATTTTTTAAATTACTTCCGAAGTTGTTAATATCCAACTGGATCCCGACCCTAAAGTAATAATATTGAGAATATCAGAACAATGCCTAAAACTTACACCAAGCCAAAGAAATTCCCTTGATTATACTATCATAATTGGGAAAAAATTAATATTAAAATTTTGGAAAAACCCAACAACCCCCACAATTAAAATGTGGATTATGGAGACGTCGGAGACCCTACACTTGGGAAAAAAATGTCTTAATTGACAAACCAGAATTATTTGTTAGAACATGGTCTCCATTTATAGATTATTTGAAGGAGTAGATTGGTCCGGCACGGGAGCCTGATCGAAGCTTGAATCCAGGATTAGATGGATAGTTACGTTTTATAACCTACAGACCTATCTCCTAAGCTGTACTGTTCATAATTTACTATTTTTAAAAAATATATATATTTTTTATTTTCTCTCTTTCTATCTATAAATAAAAATAAACAATTAGAAGCAGTGTTAATACGTAATTGATAAATGAGGACCCCCAGCTATTTTGATAGCTGGGACCCCGGGACACTAGATATTAATAACATGTCATCGTTAAACAAAGTTTGTATTGGTTTGGATTATGATATGCTTCCAATTAAAATATTATACCAGAGTAATAGTGCAAAAAACACAAAGTCTGTAGTGCAACCAAAGCCACAGTCCATAGAAGATCACAGTTGCTGAGGTTGCTGGGAAGAAGCTGCCCTTAAACCTGGAGGTCACGGTTCCCAGACTCCTGTATCTTCTTCCCGATGGTAGCAGTGAGATGAGAGCATTGCCAAGGTGGTGTGGGTCTTTGATGATGTTGGCGGCCTTTTTGAGGCAGCGCCTCCTGTAGATCCCTTCGATGGTGGGGAGGTCAGTACCCGTGATGGACCGGGCATTGTCTACTACAATTTGCTTATTACTTATTATCCTTTCACCGACCTCTCCCTGAATTCCTTTGCACTATACCTCGGTACTTGTGAAAATAAACTAAACTGAGCTGAACTGACGTTTAATTATCCCCCCTGTGTTAATCCAGCTTTTCCTCAAACCCCTTTGTAGTCATTGCACTGTTTCTCTTTGGATGGGTTTGAGTAAGACTCTAGTGATGCGTCACGTCACCAACGAATATCACCAGCTACAACAGTTGCACCATAGAAAGCATCGTATCGTGATGCATCACACTTGGTCTGGCAACAGCTCTGCCCAAGACTGCAAGAAATTGCAGATAGTCGTGGCTGTAGCTCAGTCCATCGCACAGACCAGGCTCCCCACCATCGACTCCATCTACACTTCACGCTGCCTCGGGAAAGCAGTCAACATTATCGAGGACCACTCACACTTCCGTCATTCCCTCGTCTTCCCTTTCCTGTCAAGTTGAAAACATGTACCACTAGATTCAGGAACAGCTTCTTGCCCGCTGTTATCAGACTGTTGAACAGTCCTCCCATAAGCTAGGGTGTAGTCCCGATCTTCCAACCAACCTCATTGTGGACCTTGCACTTTTGAAAAAAATGTACACTTCATGTGACATTATTAATAGGCTAGGACTTTATACATAGGAGTGCAGGAGAATGAGGGGTGATCTTAGGCAGAAGTGCCTGTTTTCATGCTGTTTGCCTCATTACTAATTATCGGGGCCCTGATACATCAAACCAGCAGCAAACCCCTTCACCCCTCTAGACAACCCATAGAGCCACCAGGACCAGGATTAGAAAGATCAACCGGGGGTAAGTTTTACTGTGTGGTGGGGTGAAGCCAAGGTGATGACTGAACTTCCAGACCATTCCGATCGCTCATTCCCTCGCCGGCAGTAAGGCTGTACATCACGGTTCCAATTTATTTCAAATTACCAGCTCACAGAGAAGGGGAGAGAGAGAGAGAGGAGAGAGAGACAGACAGAGAGAGAGGCAGAGAGAGAGCGCGACACACACACACACACACACACACACACACACACACACACACACACACAGGCACAGGAAGAGAGAGACAAAAACAGATATAGACAGAGATAGAGAGACAGAATGAGAGAAAGACAGGGACAGAGAGAGACAGACAGAGATGGTGGCCAAGAAGACAGAGAGAAAGAGATAGAGATAGAGGGAGATGGAGATGGAGAGGGAGAGGGACCTTGAGTTGATAAACTGGCTCATTAATTGGTTGGGAACTCCTGAGCAATTGATTCATTTTGAAACGTGATTGCTATTTTTTTTGTCCAGGCTTTGAGCAGTTAGATTCAAGTAAATGCAAATGCAATAAATAGCCATTAACTAGTTAGAAACTTCCTTATTGTGCTGGGAACTTAGTAACCTCCCAATTACATCATCTAACTTGCTGTTTAAGAACAAGAGGTGGCATTTCAGTCCCTCAATTCTATTCTAACTGTTCCATCATTCTTCACTGACAAAAAATCTGACTTTGTCTCAAGAAGTGCTGCCTGACCCGCTGAGTTTCTCCAACATTTTGTATCTATCTATGATATGAACCAGCATCTGCAGTTCCTTCCTGCACAAAAACCTGACTGGTTTGAATTATAATACGGGTTGGGTATACTGAGACTGTTTCCCCTGGAGGTAGGATGTGACTGAAGTAGACAAGGTGAGGCACGTTTCCGGCTGGGGTCCAGTGCACATGGTGGCATCGCCTAGCCAGCCACATGGTGGCATCACCTAGCCAGCCACATGGTGGCATCACCTAGCCAGGCACAAGAGAGGTCAGGCACCGCATGGGCATGTGTAAAGGATACAGGGACTGCAGGCGGGAATGGGAATTCGCAAACGGCAAGGGGCAGGGTGAAGGTACACGAGTGAAATAGTCATAGAGCAAGGAAACAGGCTCTTCAACCCACCTTGTCCATCCCCACCAAGATGACATTCTAGGCTAGTCCCATTTGCCTGCATTTAGCCCATATCCCTCTAAACCCCTCCTCGTCATATATCTGTCCAAAAGTTGTAATTGTATCTGTTTCTATAGCTTCCTCTGGCAGCTCGTTCCTGATATGGACTAGCATCTGAGTGTAAACGTTGTCCATGAGGTCCCTCTTAAACCTCTCACCTCTCACCCGAAGCCTGCGCCCTCTAGTTTTAGAATCCTCTACCCTGTGGAAAAAGACTGTGAGTGTTCACTTTATCCCTGTCCCTCATCGTCTTGTACACCTTAATAAGGTCACCCCTCAGCCTCCCACTCTCTAAAGAAAAAAAGCCCAGCCTGTCCCTATCTCAAGCTTGCAAGCCTTGGTAACATCTTGGAGAACCGAGGAAGCTTCACCTGGCCGCAAACACGCAGTCCAGAAGCTGCAACAGCAAACTCAGTAGACAAGGCCAGCAAACCAGGCGGGAGGTTGTTTCAAGAAAAATCAATGTTCAATGTTGCATTTCATTTCCCACGCACTTGCTTCTGAGAATTAGTGGCGTGATGCTTTCCCATAAACAACATACACTTCAATTCCTTCCATGGAGGTGAAATGGAGTTTAATTGACCAACTAACTGACCTTGAAACTAGACACCCCTCTGCTTCTGGAAGCTTCTACCATCCTGGCATTTGTGCTGACGGTGCATTCCTGCCGGTTTACTAGAAGAACTCCTTCAATGTTTCTTGCTGTGATTTAGTTCTCAGTACTGGAGTACCAATGCTGGAGGCACGCAGCGGCTGCCCCAGTGACCAGGCTTAGCAGCAGCGTGTCAGATACACAGCGGGTCCGGAGGTGAGGCGACCAGACAACGCGAAAACAGGCCCTTCGGCTCACTGAGTCCGCGCCGACCGGCGAATACCTCACCTCGTACACTCGCACTATCCTACACACTAGGGACAATTTACAAGCCTTCCTGGCACACAGACTAACACTTTCAGAGCAGTGAGATATTCGAGGATGCTCTTGGCCAAACTATCAGCCGTTAGCTCCTTCAGCGAGATTATTATTAAGATGACCTGTCTCGCTTACACCATAAACACTGGCCGTGGGTCATCAGGGAGCTTGCCTACTCTTCTTGATATGGGATAGTATATGTGCCAGTGAGGGGCAAACTCCCCCCCCCCCCCCCCCCACACACTCACACACACACACACGTTCCATGGGGAGCTTCTATGATATTGCAGCACACACATGGAACTGCAACAAATTTATGTCGGAATGGGATCTGAATCCATGAAACATGATGTGTATGAGAGAGCGAGAGAGAGAGAGAGGAAGCGAGAGAGATGGTGTGTGTGTCTGTGTGTGAGAGGGAGAGAGAGCGAGTGTATGGGTGTGTGTGTGAGAGGGAGAGAGAGCGAGTGTATGGGTGTGTGTGTGAGAGGGAGAGAGAGCGAGTGTATGTGTGTGTGTGTGAGAGAGAGAGATAGATAGATAGATAGATAGAGAGAGAGAGAGAGAGAGAGAGAACGGGAGAGAGAGGGAGAGACAGAGGAAGACAGAGGGGGGCAGCGGGAGGGAGAGAGAGTCAAAGAGAGGGGGGCGAAGCGAGAGAGACAGAGAGAGAGAGAGAGAGAGAGAGAGAGAGAGAGAGAGAGAGAGTGTGAGAGAGAGAGAGAGAGAAAGAGAGAGTGAGAGTGAGAATGAGAGAGTGTCAGGGACAGAGAGACAAAGCCACGCATCCGCAGCCAACTGGACAACCTTGTAGCCGCGGACTATTCTACTCCTTGCAGAGCATTCGTGCGTTGCTCCCGTAGGGCGGTAGGTGGCAGCAGGGGAATGTTTCGGGTTGGCTTTCTCTTACACGGAGCTAGTAGTGATCCAGCGGCCAGAATGGTCTAGCTCGGCGTTGTCACATCTCAGCTGCAACCTCGCTGAGATTCGGTCATGTTCTGCCACACCATTTGCCCGGGTAGGGCTTCAACCTCCCCCCCACCCCCCTCCCCCCAATGCTGGTTTTGTGAGTCCCAGTGATACAATGATTTCATTTAGCGTTTTTTTTAAAACTGAAACGGCCGCTTCTCCCTTCCTTGTAGCAATTATTCCAATCGCCCAGAAATTTAGCCACCAATTGACACTCCACTAAACTCGCAGATGAGACAAGCAGCTCTATGAAGCTACACCCGGTGGAAGCTGCGAGCAGATGCCACAGACATAATGTATGGACACGGGCATTGAGTGGTGTGGTTCAGCAAAGCGCCCGAGACAAGACTTTTGCCCGCACAGACCGTCCCACCACAACGGCAACATTGCCCGCCAACGCCGATCCCTGCACTCAAACTTAAGTGTAACCTAAGTCTTCCCGGAGTGTAAGTCTTCCCGGAGTTTCGAATCTGGAGAATCAAATTAAAGAGCGTTGCTGGTGATCGGTGGAAGTAGGCGATCAAGTCTGCATTCCGATGTAGCTGTGAGCAGCCGCGCTTCACCTGCCTGCCTTCAGCAGCCTCGCCAAGCGCTCATTTACCTGCCGTGAATTGGACTTCAAGCACAGTTCTGGATCACATCCAAGCCATTTACTCGGCGGAGTGATTGATTTGTCACCCAAAACGCCTCCTGTACCCACTATCTCTTCTCCCTCCGCCCCTCTCAGTCTCTCTCCTTCCCGGTTCCGGAAATTTCATGTCCCCATCTATTTTCTCTCTACCTCATCTATCCCACCGTATCACTCGATTCCACAGTTATTCATCCCCCTACCCCTCTCCCCTTCCCCTCTCCCCCTTCCTCTACGCCTCTTCCCCTGCCTATCTCCCCCCTTCCCCCTCACCCCGTCCTCTCTTTCTCTCACTCTCCCATTCGTTGCACCGTGTTACTGTTTCCTGCTCCCCACCTTACATCCTTCCCTTTCTCTGCGCCAGCCTCCAGAGATCTTTTCCTGAACCTCCCACTATGCGTGCGCCCCCTTACCTCTCTCTTCCCCTGGCCCCCTCTCTCGTTCTCCCTCTCCTATTACCGTTTGTTTCTTCCATTTATTCATTCTTTTCTATCTCTCTATCCGCCTCTCGCGTTCCCGCTCTTTAGTTCATCTGTGTGTGTGTGTGTGTGTGTGTGTGTGTGTGTGTGTGTGTGTGTGTGTGTGTGTCTTTATCTCTTTCTCCCCCTGCCTCTCATTCCCTTTTCTTTATTCGTATCCCTGTCACAATCCGCCTCTCCATATCTTTCAGGTCCGGCTCTTATGTGTAGGAAAGAACTGCAGAAGCTGGTTTAAATCGAAGGTAGACACAAAATGCTGGAGTAACTCGGCGGGACAGGCAGCCCCATTCCTTCTCTCCAGAGAAGCTGCCTGTCCCGCTGAGTTACTCCAGCATTTTGTGGCTCTTATTCTCTCATTCCTTTACCTCCCACACAGACCCACACACAGACCCACGCACAGACCCACGCACAGACCCACGCACAGACCCACGCACAGACCCACGCACAGACCCACGCACAGACCCATGCACATACTGACACACGTACTGACACACAGACCCACACACACAGACACACACACAGACCCAAACAACGCCCCCATACACACGGACGGACCCCCCCCACACACACAGACGCACACACACACACAGACCCACACACACACAGACCCCCACACACACACACAAAGATCCACACACAGACTCACACACAGACCCACACACAGACCCACACACAGACCCCCCCCCCCATATACACGGACCCCCACACACAAAGATCCATACAGACCCATACACACACACACACACACACACACACACATACACACACACGAGCACAGGCGCACACACACAGACCCCGCCCCACACAGACCTATACACAGACCCACAGACCCACCCACCCACACACCAAGACACACACACACACACACACACATAGGCACAGGCACACACACACAGACCCCGCCCCACACAGACCCACCCACCCACACACACACAAAGACACGCACACACACAAACCCACACACACCTTTCTTCCTGTCGCTGACTCCATCGCCGTCTCTCTCTCCCACTCTCTCTCACACACACTCATACTGGGGGTTTATCTGTACCTTGTCCAGTGAGAGGTGAAGCTTTGGACCTGAGTCCAGGCGGACTCTCGGCCAGTGCCAGGGTCTCCCCGACAGTCTGCAGCTGCCCAGCGTTGACGCCTCTCGCCCTGTAGCCCCTTGGGTCGAGCGAGCCGCTGGCGTCGAAAGCCGGGCTACGCCGCGGGCTCCCGCTTTCAGCACCGGCGGGGCGGACAGCGCTCCACATGCCTGCGCAGGGAAACTGCCCGAGCCCATCGCAGGAGGCTGCAACCCCCCTAAACTTGGCTCATATTTCAGCCCAGCTGCGCTCACGTGGTGAGCATTATCTGGCCGCCCCTCAGATGGGTGATCCTTTGCCCCTCCCCTCCAACACTCGGCACCACCTCAGCGATTGCCAGCGCCGCAGGCAGGGACTGAACCAGTTGCTCGCCGCCCACAGCTGCTGGCTGAGGCAGCAACTGTACAGCATCACACACATGACACTCGCCCCCTCGCCTCAGGAACAGCCCCCTGAAAATAACCTGGTTATGGTGAAACATGGGCAACGCTGCATACAGAGTCATAGAGCTGTACAGCACAGAAATAGGCCCTTCGGCCAACTTTGCCCATACCGATTAAATTGGCATGCTGGGCTAATCGCACTTGCCTGCATTTGGCCCATGGCTCTCTGAACCATTGTATCCATATATCTGTCCAAATGTTTTAATTGTATCCGCTTCTACAGCTTCCACTGGCAGCACTGGCAGATACTGACCACTCTCTGAGTGAAAAAGTTGCCCCTGAGGTCCTTCGTAAATCTCTCTCCTCTCACCTTAAGCCTGTGCCCTCCAGTTTCAGAATCCTCTACCCTGGGGAAAAAGACTGTGAGCCCCTGGTGATCCTGTACTCCTCAATAAGGTGCATTCCAAAGAAAACCCGCAGACTATCCAACCTTTCCCAAGCCCAGGTAACATCCCGGTGAATGTCTTCTCCATCTTTCTGATGTTTCTAGGATTCTCGTCTCTCCAAATGCCAGACATGATCATAGCACCATCACAAAATGTGACACCAAACTAAATAATGCATATTACTTTGCAACTCACTTTTTTAATCCCACTTTCCCAAATTTGGTGAAGGATACCTGACCTGCAATAGGTGTCTGTTTCTCTCGCCACAGATCCTGCCCATCCTGGAGAGTATTTGTCGGAAGGAATTGCAGATGCTGGTTTACACCAAAGATGTCACCCATTCCTTCTCTCCAGAGATGCTGCGTTAATCCAGCATTTTGTGTCTATCTTCTTGAGAGTATTTATATCATTTTCTGTTTTTATTCCAGTATTGCAGCAGCTGCAGTTGTTTGGAGACACGTTTGAGCGATGACTGTTTTTTTTTTTAAATAACCTCCAGTAACATATTATACAATGACATCCCAAGCTCCCATAAACTGCAGTGGGCCAATGGTCAGCTCTGGGCTGGTTGAGCAGATATGGAGCGCTGTTCAGCCTGGAGGTGCTGAAGCGAAGATGACCCGGTGCTGGGACACAACACCAACTACACCACAGACTGTGGTCCCCGTGTTGTGCTGCTCCACATCTCCCAAGAAAGGGGTGCAGAGTTCTCAGGGTACTTGATCAGAAGGAATAATTTTCCTTAGAACAGAGGCTGGGAGTGACTGGTGAGGTGTACAGGATTCTGAGTAGAACAAGACCAATTTTCATTTTTAAAAAGGTTAAAAAAATGTCACGGATCGCAGTCGTAGAGTTGTACAACACAAAAACAGTCCCTTCAGCCCACCTTGTCCATGTTGTGGCTACTTCCATTTTGCCTGCATTTGGCCCACTGTTCTCTAAACGTGTCCTCCCCAGATATTTGTTAAGATAAAAACTAGAAATGACAGGAGAGTGAAGGACATGGGTTTCACTCAGAGGATGCTGCGGTTCCTGACCTCACTGTCTTGATTAGTGCAGGCGTCATGGGTTATGGGGAGATGGCAGGAGGATGGGGTTGATAGGGATAGATAAAGCAGCCATGATTGCTGCT
Organism: Raja brachyura; assembly: GCA_963514005.1. The sequence continues at coordinate 27,061,424 of OY740800.1, read as the reverse complement.
CTATCTATCCTTGATGGGTCAAATGGCCTAATTGTGCTCCTATAAAGTGATGAACTTATGACGGTACCCGCATTGACGCAGTATATGAGTGCATAAATGTTCCAATAAGCAAGGATTTTGAACTGAGCATCTTTTGACTCACTTCAGAGTCAATCACATTGTTTTGTCTGGAGTCACATATAGACTGTTGCAGGTAAGGACAGCTGATTGCCCTTCCAAAAGGACATTAGTGAACCAGATAGGAGCTTTCAACAGTCTGGTATTTTTGTGGTTACCATGTCTAATGGGTAGTTTTCTTAAGTGGCCAATAATTGAGTGCGAATGGTTGTAATGGGATTGGAACTTGAGCCCGTGCCTTGTCTGTCAATGCTCTGGATTACCAGTCCTGTCATTACACTTATTTACCGCAATCATTCTGGGTTGAAACTCCACGAGTATCACCAAGATGCTCACCAAGGTGGCAGGGTTCTGGGAAGTGTTGTAGAGTGGAGGGATCTAAGACCACATAGTTCATTGAAAGTGATGCCACAGGTAGATAGAGTGGTTAAGAAGGTTTTCAACTCATTGGCCTTCCTCAGTCAGAGTATTGAGTATAGAAGTTGGGTTGTTATGTTACAGTTGTATAAGACATTGGTGAGGCCACATTTTGGAGTATTGTGTTCAGTTTTGGCCACTCTGTTATAGGAAAGATGTTGTCCAGCTGGAAAGGGTGCAGAGAAGATTTACAAGGATGTTGCCAGGGCTCGAGGGCCTGAGCCATGGGGAGGGCATGGGCAGGCTAGGACTTTATTCCTTGAAACACAGGGGGACGAGGAGTGATCTTATGGAGTCCAGCTACTGCAGTTATGAATGGATGATAATGCAAAAAGCAACGAAGGTAGACAAAAATGCTGGAGAAACTCAGTGGGTGAGGCGGCATCTATGGAGTAAAGGAATAGGTGACATTTCGGGTTGGAAGACGGGTTTTGACCTGAAACGTCACCTATTCCTTTGCTCCATAGATGCTGCCTCACCCGTTGAGTTTCCCCAGCATTTTTGTCCACCTTCGATTTTTCCAGCATCTGCAGTTCTTTCTTAAACATGCAAAAAGCAACAATAATTAAGTAAAGTTTAGTGCAAAATGGTCCATTGTTGGCTGTGGGATGGGTGATAATGTGTTGGAAAGAGTCAACAGGACAACAGTAAAACTAGTATGGAGATTAGGGAGGAGGGGGGGGATGGAGACAGAGGGTGTGCAAGGGTTAATTGAAGTTAGAGAAATCAATATTCATACACTTGGGTTGTAAGCTGCCCAAGCGAAATATGAGGTGCTGTTCCTCCAATTTATATTTGGGCTGACTCTGCCAATGTAGTAGGCCTAGGACAGAAAGCTTAGTTTGGGACTGGGAGGGGAAGTTAAAGGGTTTGGCAACCGGGAGATCAAGTGGGCCAAGGTGGATTGAGCGAAGATGTTTAACGATACGATGGCCAAGTCTGCGTTTGGTCTCGCCGATATATAGGAGTCCACACCTGGAACAGCGGATACAGTAGATGAGTTTGGAGGAGGTGCAAGTGAACCTCTGCCTCACATGGAGGGAGTGTCGGGGTCCCTGGGCAGAGTCAAGGGAGGAAATTTTGGGACAGTGTTGCATCTCCTGCGGTTGCAGGAGTAGGGACCTGGGGAGGGGGTGGTTTAGGTGCGAAGGGATAAGTTAACCAGGGAGTCGAAGAGGGAATGGTCTCTGCGGAAAGTAAAAAGGGGTGGAGACGGGAAGATGTGGCTAGTGCTGGGATCCCATTGGAGATGGCGAGAATGTCGGAGGATTGTGTGCTGTGTGCTGAAGCTCAAAGACTGCTGATTAATTCACATCTGGGACCTGACAAAATTCATTAACTTGGCTTCACTCGGTTGAATTTTGCCAACTCCACAAGTGATATATAAAAACCCAGCAACTGGTCAGTCCTGCAAATATCAACCCTGCCGCACTCATACTTTCTCCCTAAAAGGTTTGAATAAGATTTAATAGTTTCTGACAAATGCACAAAGAGGCTTCAAGTACAGGGTGTTTTTTAAAACTTGCAAATTATAAACACAATGCACATGTCACCAATTCATTTCAATGTTTATTTATGATGAGAGAGAGTTTAATTAATTTTGTAATTACCTTTTAAATCTGTCACTTGCTGCCCTTCAGCTGGGGTTTGGCTCAAATCAATCATAATTAGGCTGATAATTAATCCATGCTGTAGGAAATGCTTACAATAATCACCTCTGACATGCCTGCCTGGGAAAGTGAAGACTCGGGGTCCAGGGAAACAGAAAGCAGCAGAGAAGGTTGGGAAGAGACGGTCGGACCTGTCAACGGTGGAGAGAGATTAATGGCTGCAGTTTGACCCATTCCAAAAAGGTCAACATCTTGTTTCAGCTGCTGAGGACCTTCTAGATATGGGCTAAGTGTCCTGTTTTAACCTTAGACTCCCAGTCCCCTCTATACATTTCCAATCAGAATGCAACCAACGCTAGGTTTTATAATTCCGTAAGAAATAGAGGTAGAATTAGGCCATTCAGCTCATGACATCTACTCCACAATTCAATCATGGCTGTTCTATTTTCCCCCTCAAACCCATTCATATGCCTTCTCCCTGTAACCTTTGACACTTTTACTGATCAAGAACCTGTTCATCTCTGCTTTAAAAATACCCAATAAAATTCCCAACTATCTGTGGCAATAAATTCCACAGATGCATCTCGCTCTGTCTAAATACATTTTTTCACATCTCCATTCTAAAGGTGCATCCCTTTATTCTGAGGCTGTGAACTCTATTTTTAGACTCTTTGATTACTGGAAACATTCTTTCCACGTCCACTCTATCCAGGCCTTTCATTATCAGGTGAATTTCAATAAGATCCCTCCGCATCCTTCTAATCTCCAGTGACTACAGGCCCAGTGCCATCAAATGCTCATCATTAACGTTAACCTGATCATTCCCGGGATCATTCTCATAAACCTCCTCTGGAATCTCTCCAATGGCAGCACATACTTCCTCAGAGATGGGCCCAAAATTGCCCACAAGACCTCAAATGTGGCCTGGTCTGCACCTTATAAAGCCTCGGCATTACATCCTTTCGTGCCGCTTGCTGCATTAGATTGGGCAGTGTTCCTGCAAAGGTGGGCAGCCATGGGCTGATGGGCAGCCTATTTACCTACCGGTGGCAGGCAGAGTACAGAGTTATCGTGCCCAATGATTGCTTTGAGAGCCAAGTGACATATTCCTCTCCCTAACCCACTGGCCGGGTCACCGAGGGAAACAGCAGCCCTGAGGATGGTAACTCCCGGCACCACATGCTCTTGGGCACAGCACTGTAGATTAGTCTGTACTTGCTGCCTAACCCCAATGCTACACACAATGATAGGCATCATCTCAGGATGTCTCCCACTGACCTATCCACTCTGGTGCCCCTTCCCCATCCACTGCACCCTGATCTAAACAGGTTGCAATGAATAGGAGATAGAGTCATAGAGTCGTGGAACTATACAACATAGGGGCGGCACAGTGGCACAGTGGAAGAGCTGCTGCCTTACAGTGCCAGAGACTTGGGTTTGATCCTTACCATGACTGCTGTCTGTACAGAGTTTCTACATTCTCCCTGTGATCGGGTGGGTTTTCTCCAGGTACTCTGGTTTCCTCCCACACTCTAAAGATGTGCAGGTTAATTGGCTTCTGAAAATTGTAAATGGACCCAAGTCTGTTGGATAGTGTTAGTGAACGGTGTGAGCGCTGGTCGGCACGGCCTGTTTCCGTGCTGGCTCTCTAAACTAAACAAAACTAAAATAAAAAGTGCATTACCTTTCACTTGTCTGAGTTAACTTTAATAAAATCTGCCATTCCCTGGCAACTTTCCCAGTTGATCTAGATGCTGTTGTAACGTTAGACAACGTTCTTCACTACCCCACCAATTTTGGAGCTGTCCACAAACGTACTCGTTCCTGTTCCCCGGCTCTCTCCTGACCTGCGCAGCTCTGGTAAAATATTAGTCCCTCAGAGAATTAGTCAGATAATGTCTCCGTATGCATCGCAGGTACTGACTTGCCCACCATCCAAGGGGTCTACTGGAGGTGCTTCCTCAGAAAGGCAGCCATTATCACCAAAGACCCACACCACCCTGACCACGCTCTCATCTTGCTGCTAGCATGGGGAAGAAGGTACAGGAGCCTGAGAACCGTGACCCCCAGGTTCAAGAACAGCTTCTTCCCAACAACCATCAGGCTATTGAACACTGCACAACACTAAACTCAGCAACTGTGATCTTCTATGGACTATGTTTTTAGTTGCATTATTATGATTAGCTAATATGACAGTTATTAATTCATGGTATTACTGGTTATTATATATTTATCTGAATGTTATTGTTTTAAAATACAACAAGCGAGAATATCATTGTCCCATTGTCGGTACATATGACAATTATACACTTTAGACTCTTCTCTCTGCCTGTGTAGGATTCTTATGGGCACTTGTTAAATTTCTTGCTCTCTCACTCTCATAAATCATTTTAATTACTTTTTTTTAGGTTTCTATAATTTTCCAGATTCCTAGATAAGCCACTAATCTTCACAACATTACATTGCCCTTCCTTTCTCATTTAACACCTTCCTTAACTTCCTAAGCTAGTCACAGATGGATCAGTCTTCTGCACTCTTTATTTCTCAGTGGAATTTATCTTTGTTAAGAATGATGAAATATTACCTCATATGTCTGCTTCTGTTTATCTAGCATCTTGGCTATTATTCTATCCTCCCCGTCCCCTCTGCCAAACTCTGCCTTCATATCTTTACGGGAGTGGGGTGGAGATTGAAGGTGCGGGCAGCAGGAAAGTCAAGGCAAGCACTACAGAGGACGGTAGGAGCAAGGAACCGCAGATGCTGTTTAACCAAAGAGAGACACAAAGTGCTGGAGTAACTCAGCAGGTCATGGAGAACATCTCTGGAGAACATGGATAAGTGAGAGGGGAGGGAACTGGAGGTAAGAAAGCTCTCCCCTCTACCCTTTGACTCTGAAGAAGAATCCCGACCCAAAACGTCACCGATCCTTTTTCTCCAGAGATGCCGCCTGATCCGCTAAGTTACTCCAGCACTTTGAGTCTTCCCACTGCAGAGGAAGGGATGAGTTCCGTAAACGGTAGCCCAATTCAAGCTGGTATTACGACATCCACCATGGTCCAACACAGTCTAATACCTACTGAGAACCAAATGCATAGTCCAGTGAAGGATTAGAGGCTTGGAGAGCATGTTTCTAGCCCAGAGAGGAATAATGCATACAACAGGAGACCCTCAGGTGCAAGGATTGGAGTCTGATGTCTCCACCAAACAGGAGCCTTGCTACAAATTCCACTGTCTATTCACCTGACTGCAGCTACCATGCTGTTAATGGACACTCCTGACGAGGTCTTGAACACGAAGGGTCTATGTGTAGATGTGTCAAGACCACACCATGTATTGTTGGTGACTATTTGTTTTGTTTCATTTATTGTCACCTGTACCGAGGTACAGTGAAAAGCTTTCGTCGTTGCGTGCTAACCAGTCAGCGGAAAGTCTATACATCGCGAGCCGTCCATAGTGTGCGGATGCAGGGTAAGGGAATAATGTTTAGTGCAAGATAATGTCTAATAAAATCCAATGAAAGATAGTCCAAGGGTCTCCATTGAGGTAGATGGTACGTCAGGCCCGCTCTCTAGTTGGTGATGGGTTGGCTCAGTTGCCTGATAACAGCTGGGCAGAAACTGTCCCTGGATCTAGAGGTGTGCGTTTTCACACTTGCCTGATGGCAGAGGCAAGAAGAGAGAGTGATGGGGTGAGACTTGTCCTTGATTATGGTGGCGGCCTTTGCTGAGGCAGCGTGAAGTGTAGATGGAGTCGATGGAAGGGAGGTCGGTTTGTGTGATGGTCTGGGCTATGTCCGCAATTCCCTGCAATTTCTTGCGGTCTTGTACGGAGCTGCTCCCAAAACATCCTGCCATGCACCCTGATAAAATGCTTTCCATGGAGTAAGTGTAGAAGTTGCTGAGAGTTGTTGGGAACATGCCGAACTTGGTTAGTTAGATAGTTTGGTCTACCGGGGTACTGTGAAAATCTTTGTTGTTGCATGCCAACCGGTCAGCGGAAAGACAATACATGATTACAATCGAGCCATCCACAGTGTACACGATAAATGATAAAGGGATTAGAGCAAGACAAAGTCCTAAGCCTGCTGAGGAAGCCGGTCTGTTTCTGAGTGCGTGATACTGTGATCAAGACACAAGAGGAGTGTGTTTCTGCGCTGTATATTCACGGTAGCTCAGACAAGAATAATGCAGCCAGCAGCTCGCAGTAAAACAATCTGCCCCCATTGTATTTGGAGCAATTACAGCTTCTCCGAGCTGCCTGCGATGAAGGGGGTAACCACGGCAACCGGATACACAGCAGGAGCAGGCTGGCTCAGTCGCTGAGCTGCGCTGCCCGGCGATGGCTGTCACCTTCCTCAGACTGCCCCAAATCGGCCGGCCCTGGGCCAGGGGGGGCTTCGACCGGCCCCTCCTCCAGCTGCAGGCTGCAGGCTCCGCAGAGGGACTGGGCTCGGCCCACTTCGATGAGGCCAGAGCGGCCACTGCACACCCGCTGCTGGTTGCCCGCGCCTCATGGCCACCAGGTGAGGGGAGGTCAGCGAACCACGCCCGTGGGTGGGGGTCGGAGTGCGTGGAATATAGGTCCTGGTGGGGGGGGGGGGGGGGTTGTCTAAACATAGCTGCCTTTCACCCTCTGTCAAAGGTGGGTGGTGGCAGTGGAGGTGAGTCAATATTGGGTCAAGTAGCACAGTGGCACAACGGTGGACCTGCTGCCCGCCCAAAGACATGAGGAGGAATTTCTTTAGTCAGAAGGTGGTGAGTCTTTGAAATTGGTCACCACAGATGGGTGTGGAGGACGAGTCATTGGGTATTGTTAAAGCAGAGCTTGACAGGGCCAGCCAGCATAGTGACGTTGCAGTAGAGTTGCTGCCTCACATCTCCAGGGACCCGGGTTTAATCCTGACTACGGGTGCTGTCTGTACATAGTTTGTACCTTCTCTGCGACCGCATGGATTTTCTCCGGGTGCTCCAGTTTCCTTCCACATTCCAAAGACGTGCAGATTTGTAGGTTAATTGACTTTGGTAAGTTACAAAATTGTCCCTAGTCTGTTTAGGTTAGTGTATCTGTGGAATTCTCCAGGGCGGTGGAGGGCAGTTCTCTGGATACTTTTAAGAGAGAGCTTGATAGGGCTCTTAAAGATAGTGGAGTCAGGAGATATGGCGAGAAGGCAGGAACGAGGTACTGATTGGGGATGATCATCCATGATCACATTGAATGGCGGTGCTGGCTCGAAGTGCTGAATGGCCTACTCCTGCACCTATTGTCTATTGTCATGACATGACGACATGACGTTATTGCTGGTTGGCGGGAATTTGGTGGGTGGGCTGAAGGGTCTGTTTCACGCTGTATCTCTAAAGTCCAAAGTCTAAAGACTGGTTCTTGATTGGTAAGGGTGTCAGGGGTTATGGGAAGAGTACAGGAGAATGGAGTTGAGAGGGAAAGATCGATCAGTCATAATTGAATGACGGATGAGACCTGATGGCCTGAATGGCCCCATTCTGCTTATGAACATGTCTGCAGGGCTCCTCAGGGTGAGTTCTGACCATCTTCAGCTGCTTCATCAATGGCCCCAAGTCAGGTTGGGATTATTATCAAATGCACAAGTGCTGGGAGGTACAGGTACAATGACAAATCTTGCAGCACCATCACAGACACAGGCTCACAAAACATATTTTACATGAATTACACAGAAAGTACACATTCATTCTGCGAGACAGTGAAAGGAAAAAGACTGTGCCTGTCACAGGACATTGGTGTTAAACACAATTGGAAAGCAAGTCCATGGCAGAGCAAGATTTGAGCCACAGTTTTTCATTGCCGGGGTGGGATTAGGGTTGTGCAGGGCGGTTCAAGAACCTGTTGGTTGTAGGAAAGTAGCTGTTCCTGAACCTAGTGGTGTGGGACTTCAGGCTTCTGTGCTGCCTGCCTGAGGGTAGCGGTGTGAAGAGGACACGGCTCGGCACGGCTTTAACACGACCTTGATGATAGATGATGCCTTGTTGCGGCAGCACCTGGTACAGATGCTCTCGATGGTGGGGAGGGCTGTGCCCATGGTGAACCCCCCTCCCGTTGTAAGGTCAGTAGTGGACTGATTGCTGATGCTGGCAATTCTGTTTCAATTCCGACTGATGAAGCATCTGCAGCAAGGCCTGCACGTCTCTGGGACATCTCTGGGACACCTTTGCTATCTGGACATCTTTGGGATTTGAGATTTTATCCACACTCCATGCGGTCTCTGGTCAAGGTCAAGGACTGGTCTCTTTGAAAGCCCAGGTTACGAACTGCACACCCATTCCACAGCCATTGTGGTGGGATCTGAGCTCCGCTCTCCCATTCACAAGTCCTGAACATACCCACCTCAACACCGTTCCCACGGGATCAGGTCCAGCAAACATTTCCCAGCGTGGAAATGGCAAAGACTGGAGGGCACAGCATTAAGGTGAGAGGGGCAAAGTTTGAAGGAGCTGTGTGGGGCATGTATTTTTTAAACAGAGTGGTGGGTGCCTTGAACACACTGCCAGGGGGTAGCGGTGCTTAAGAGGCATTTAGATAGGGTAGACAGTCAAACCCTTTTTCCCAGGATGGGAAAATCAAACACTAGAGGGCATAGCTTTAACATGAAAGGGGAAAAGTTTAAAGGAAATGTACAGGGCAAGTGTTTTGCACAGAAGGTGGTGGTTGCCTGGAATGTACTGTGGGGAGTTGTGTTTAAGACAGATATATTAGTGGAGTTTAACAGGCTTTTAGAAAAGCAGGGGATGGAGAGATATGGATCATAAACAGCCAGAGGAGATTAGTTTAATCTGACATCATGTTCAGCACAGCTTTATGGGCCGAAGGGCCTGATCCTGTGCTGTACTGTTCTATGACATTGTACCAGAAGTTGATGATGGTCACTACTGTGGCCCAGTACTTTGCTTGTTGAGAGCTGTCACCTCCACCCTGACCATGGAGTTGTGTTGATGGAGACTCGTTGGGTTGTGCTCTCCATCTCTCCGTTCTCCGTGCACACCCCTGCAACTCTCTACTGTGCAACTCTGGGCTGCTTCTGGAAATACCCGTCTTGGCACAGGTCCGTAGCCGGAAGGGCACTGCCAGAGGGATTAACACTCTGCATTTCCTCAATCTCGGAGAAAGAGGCAAGTTCCAACAAGTTTACTAATTACGGCTGATAATTTAATAGCGTTTGTGGGAATGAAATCTCACCATGTCAAATGATCGGGATTGCAGAGTTACCTCAGACCTTCTGCAGTGAACATACAACATAGGCCATAGAACAGTACAGTACATAAACAGGCCATTCAGCTCACATTTCTCTGCCGAACATATTGCCAAGCCAAACTATTCTCCTCTGCGTGTATATAACCACGTGTCCCCCCCCCCCCCCTCCCCAATTCCTGCATATCTATGTGCCAATTCAAAAGCCTCTTAAAGGCTACTATCGTATCTGCCTCCTCTGCCATCTCTGGCTTCGTCTAGTTCAGTTCAGAGATACAGCCTGGAAACAGGCCATTCGGCCCATTGAGTCCATTCTAACCATCAAAACCCCGTTTACACTAGTTTTATGCTATCCCTCTTTCTCATCAGCTCTCTGCACATCAGGGGGGGGGGGGGGGGTGTTACAATGAACCTACAACTTCGCCCATCTTTGAGATGTGGAAGGAAACCCACGTGGTCACAGGGAAAATGTGGAAACTCCGCACCGGCAGCAACAGATTTTGTACGTTCACCCTGACACCTTTGTGGGTTTTCTCCGGGATCTCCGGTTTCGTCCAAAGACGTGCTAGTTTGTTAGTTAATTGGCTTGGTATAATTGTAAATTGTCCCCAGTGCTCATTGGATAGCGTTAGTGTGCGGGGATCGCTGGTCGCTGCGGACCCAGCGGGCCAAACAGCCTGTTTCCGCTCTGTATTGGTAAACTCAACCAAACTAAAGTCAAGCTCTCCCCTCAACCTCTGACATCCCAGGGAAAACAATCCAAATCAGATAAATAAGAGTATTTATATACTCCTATCGGGAATAGCATTCTGTGTCACAGTGAGTTTGCAAAATATACGGGGCTCAATATCTTTTCTTGCTCTTTGGATTCGTGGCACCCGCTTATGTTCCTGTGGGATTGAAAGCAATCGATGCAGATGTTGCATGTTTGAAATAAAATCATTAAATGTTGCATAGGCTCAGATCGAGCAGAATTTGTGAACAGAGAGGGGCCCTGCCCTGAAATATGAACTGGCCTTCCTCTCCAATCCACAGAGACATATCTGAGATTCTGGGCTTTCGGGCAGATGAACCCTTGCCTCCGTCACCGTTTATGAAGAGCTCTTGTTCTGACAGATACTTTCTGGGGCTTCATTGTTGAAAGACAGGTCAATTTGTCAGTTGTACACCCTCACACATTAATCTCATCCTTCACTTCCCAGGTGCAGCGCGCAGTCAGCACTTTCTGTTTTTACACCAGATGCCAGCATTTGCAGATCGCCCTTTTTTTTTGGTTCAAAATGCTGTTCCGAAAGAAAGGAGGGAATAACGGGAACAAGAGAGAAGAGGAAACAATGGAAGAAATTGACGGATATATGGACAGGAAGGGTTTTGAGGGCTATGGGCCAAATGGTTCAGGAATGTGCTGTCAAGAGTGGTAGTGGAGGCAGGTGTGATATATGTGTTTAAAAGGCTGTTCGATGGGCACATGGAAATGCAGGGAGTGCATTGACCATGTGCAGGTAGAGGAGATGGGTGTATCTCAGCATCATGTTCGGCACGGACATTGTGGGCCGAAGGGCCTGCTTTTGTGTTGTACTTCCCATGATCTATCGCACCTGCCTCAGCTACATCATCCAGCAACCATATGCCCAGCAGCCTCTGAGTGAAAAAGTTGCTCCTCATGTTCCTATTAAATCTATTCAACCTTTCTTCTCTCAGCTTAAACCTTTCTCCAAGCCTGGCCTTCCCGGGAATAGGCGAGGAATCAACGAGTAATTGGAGCAAGATATTGCTCATCCCTGAACGTCGCTGACTTCTGGAAGTGGATCTGCACCTGATTCCGTTTCCCTGCTTCCCAACCTAAAACTGTTATCTGTCCATTCCCTCCACAGATGCTGCCTGACCTGCTGAGTTCCTCCAGCACGTTGTGTCCTGCTCAAAGTTCATATTGCCTGACCTCCCGTTCCTTACCCGTGTCGCGGCTGTGGTCTGGCTAATCCCGCATTTGTGTCTTCTCCTGCAGGGTTGTTGAAGAACAACGATGAAAAGTCTCGCGCCCACACTGCGATGGGCCGGTCCTCCATGGGTCACTTGCCCACACAGACGTCCGACACACCCAAGGTTGGTCCGGCCATCCTGGTCAGCTTCTACATGTCCAAGTCCTTCCCACACAAGTGGACATAGTCGTATACTGTTCGTTATAAGGCTCCCACCTCGTTAAGTTCATGGGGGGCACGGTGGCGTAGCTACTTGCCAGACAGCGGCAGAGAACCAGGTTCGATCCTGACTACGGGTGCTTGTCTGCACAGAGTGTATGATCACCCCGTGACCTGTGTGGGTTTTCTCCGAGATCTTTGGTTTCCTCCCACACTCAAAAGACGTACAGGTTTGTATGTTAATTGGCTTGGTATAAATGTAAATTGTCCCTGGTTAGTGTAGAGTTGTGTTAATGTGCGGGGATCGCTGGTCAGCGCGAACACTTTGGGCCGAAGGGCCTGTTTCCGCACTGTATCTCTAAACTAAACTAAGTTCTAGGAGCAGAATTAGGCCATTCAGCCCAGCAAGTCTACTCCGCCATTCAATCATGGCTGATCTCTCTTGCCCTGGTAACCACATTCTGGGGCCTTCTCCACATAACCCCTGACACCCGTACTAATCAAGAATCTATAAATCTCTAACTTAAAAATATCCAATGATGGTCTCCACAGCAGTCTGTGGCAATGAATTGCACAGATTCACCGCCCTCTGGTTAAATAATTTCTCAATACATATCTAATAATAAATAATAATAAATAAAAATAAATAATATATATGTATAATAAATATCTAAAGTAGCAATGTTACAAAATTTTGAGATTTAAAAAATCAAGTCTGCAATTTATCCCATCAGATAAAGCATAAAAAGAAGTTTAATTTGACACCTAATTTACTTTCATATCTTCAGTATTAAGAAAGTTATGGCCATTTTCATACTCGGAAATTAGCATCTTGCTCCCCATTGCCTTTCAATTGACTTAACTCAAAAGCTGTGATCTGGAAAAGTTAAAAGTCCATAACTTTCTTAAAAATTAAGAGAACTCAATGAAATTTTCAGTTATTATAGATTGAAGCATTCTGAAACAAATATGAAACAATCTTACTTGGATGACCTGAAATTAAAGCATATAATTAGTTAGTTATCTAATTGTAGCTAATTACAAAATTCAATGAGTAGATCTAAACATCTATCCATTTCTTAAGAAAAGATAAACTTTTTTTATAATTTTAGTATCCAAATAACATTCACACAATAATCCACAATATAACATAATTTTTAAATCTCATTTTCATGAATTTCTGGGCCAAATGGAAGGAATTTAGTGTTTGATTCCTGTAAATTAATGGCCATTTAAATCAACTAGCGAGTGGGTTTTAGTGCAATGCGGTGGATTGGAACGTTGCGGTTAGCGGTGAAGTCGGGGGGAAAAATACTGTTTGTTCATACATTTTTTGGGAGCCCATTTCGCAACATAAAAATATTATTAAAGCCTCCCGAAAAAACAACTTTTAATATAAAAATAAACTATTTACCTTTTCTTCTCCCCTACGCTAAATCCTTCCGGTTGTCGGTGCTCACGGCTTTTGAAGGTGATTTTTCAATTACTCTAGTTAATAAATAACTTAGAGTAATTTAAAAATACCTTCATTGATGAAATGTCGGAGCGATTTTTGTTCCGCAACCAAATCGCCCGACATTCATCGATTTGTCCTGCCTGTTGAAAAACGGCACTTTAAGCCCGCCCCCCTCGGAAAGGCGCCAAAATCTCGCACACGGGGAGCGGCAGAAGTGCAGCGCTGCGCAAGGTAAGTTTTGCAACATACCTATCTAAAGATACGTCAATTTATTCTGAAGCTGTGCCCTCTGGTCCTCGGCTCTCCCACTAGTAGAACATCCTCTCTATATTTACTGCATCTTTCAATAGGTCAGGTGGTATTGTTGTAGAGAGACGCAGAGCTCCAGATACCTCCAGATTTAGAAGATAAACACAAAATGCTGGTGTAACTCAGCAGGTCAGGCAGCATCTCTGGAGAAAAAAGATTAGGTGACGTTTCAGGTCGAGACCCTTCTTCAGACTTCAGAAGATTCAGAACCAACTTCTTCCCAGCTGTTTTCAAGCGGCTGAACTATCCTATCAACAACTGGAGAGCAGTCCTACCTACCATCCACCTCATTGGACACCCTCAAAATCTTCAATTGGATTTTCCTGGAGTTTATCTTGTACTATCTGTACACTGTAGACGGCTTGATTGTAATCCCATACAGTCTTTCTGCTGACTGTGTGGCACGCAACTAAAAGTATTGGACTTCACTTCGGTACACGTGACACTAAACTAACATCGAATTAGTGTCTCAAATTAATGATCTTTCATCTGAGCTAGGAAAAGTAAGACATCAAAGAGCGACGCAAAAACTCCAGATGCATTTTTACGAAAAAGGACAAAAGCGCTGGAGTAATTCTGGAGGGATGGGCAGCATTTCTGGAGAACATGAATAGGTGACGTTTTGAGTCAGGTTCCTTCTTCAGACTGAAGAAGTGGGCGAGGGTCCCGACCTGAAATGTCAGACAGCATCTGTGGAGAGACAACCGGCCAGCATTGGCGGCTTTACATTGGAGCTGGAAGAGTCACTGACTTGTAACTGAATGTTGCAGGTTTCTGCTTTATCAACAACATTACTGCCGGACACTACAGTTAAAACGGGATAGATACCTACCCTGTAGACTGCTAATCTCTTCAAAGCCACTGGCCAATTGGACAAGAAAGCCCAATGTAAAAACAAATTGCTTATGTTGCATTATAGTTGAATGTGTGTAAGTGAATGGCTGTATGCATGTATGCATGTGTGCATTTATGCATGCGTGCATGTGCATATGAATGCATTTATGCATATATGCGCGTCTGCATATGTGTGCGTGTATGCATGTGTATATTTATGCATGTGTGCATGTGTACATGTGCGTACGTGAACATTAAGCATCTGTACGTGCGTATGTGTGAGCATCTGTGCATGTCTGCATATGCCCCTGTGTCATGTATGCATGTCTGCCTATGTCTATGTGTCATGTGTGCACGAGTGCATGCGGAGGATGCTCATTTCTCTGCACTTTATTAACTGCAGTCTGTAACGCAGTGTGCTCTGCTCCTTTGAACACCAGGTTAACGCGTTGATCAGGGAGAAGCTGTACTCCAATTTTCCTGCTGTTCGGCATATGTTTAAGGCGAGTGATCCTAAGGGAAGAGGCATAGTTTCAAAGTAAGTCACACATTCTACAAAGACCTTCCTCTGGGAGGGAGGCAAGTGGTTTGAATGATGGTCTTCCACCTGCCTTCAGCGCAGCAAGTTTATTTTGGGCTTGGAGCGTACCAACTGTTTCACAGCCAGAAAAACACATTTGGACTCCTCAATGTTGCTGTTGGTGATTCCCGTTAATCAGAAATGATCGTTGTAACTGCGGAACATGTCAGCATTTAACAATCACTACTTATTGCTGATGCTGATTGTTATATTGAGTAAAAAATAATTAGTATTTAGAACATAAATACTATTTAGAACATAAGAATATAGAACAGTGCAGAAAAGGAACAGGCCCTTCTGCCCATCATGTCTGTACCGAACATGATGCCAAGTTAAACCAATCTCCGGTCGTTGCCTTCAGCTGCTGGGACCCCGAGGTCTGGAATCCGGCACGGTGGCGCAGCGGTAGAGTTACTGCCTTACAGCGCCAGAGACCCGGGTTCGATCCTGACTACGGGTGCTGTCTACACGGAGTTTGTACGTTCTCCCGCGTGGGTTTTCATCGGGTGCTCCGGCTAATTGTCTTCTGTAAATTGTCCCTAGTGTGTAGGATAGTGTTATTGCTGGTCGACACGGCCAAAGGGCTGTTTCCATGCTCTTATCTTTAAATTAAACTAAACCAAACTAGATCCTCTCTCCTCTAACGTGTCTTCACAGCTTCCTCCCTGACCAGTGTGTGCCCTGACCAGTGTGTGGGTCGGTGCAAAGATCACTTGAGAACTCTCTTGTGAATGTCCTATTACATTCAGAGACTCCACAACTACTGCTGCTGGTTACACATCAACCAGCGAGTTAATAATTGATAATTATTTCTACTCCCTCAGGGAAGCTTTGACAAGGATTCTGTGGAATTTGTGTGGATATTTAAATACTCAGCAAGTCAACGATTTCCTTACCAGGTAATTATCCTCAATATGTGCAGCTCGGAACAGGTCTTTTGTTAATGGAGGCACAAGGAACTGCAGATGCTGGAACCTTGAGTAAACCACAAAGTGCTGGAAGAACAGCAGGTCGGGCAGCATCTGTGGAAGGAATGGACCGACGACCTTTCGGGTCGTGACTTCATACTGATGGAGTGGGGAGGGGAGGCTGGAAAAGAGAGGTGGAGGCGGGGCAAAGCCTGGCAAGTGATAGGTGGATACAGGTGAGGGGGGGGGGGGGGGGTGATTGGCATATGGCTGGTCTAGCTGAGGTAAAGTTGGGTCTTCAAAATGGAGTTGGGTCAGGCATGAATCTAGAGTATTGCACAGGCTGATTGGGTTGGTGAGGAAAACGGGGAGGGTTTAGGATGAAGATCAGATATTGAATTGAAAGATTAGAGGACATAGCTTTGAGGTGAGATGGGGAAAGTTTAAAGGAGTTGTGCAGGGCAAGTTTTTTTTTTACAGAGGGTAGTGGGGGCCTGGAACATTCTACCATGGGTGGTGGTGGAGGCAGACCCAATAGTGATGTTTAGGAGGCTTTTAGATAGGCGCATGGATATGCAGGGAATGGATTGATATGGATCAGATGGAGGCAGGGGAGATTAGTTTTACTTGGCATCCTGTTGGAATTGTGGGCTGAAGGGCCTGTTCCTGTGCTGTTCTGTGTTCTCTGTTGGGTGGGTGTTTCGCCATTGAACTGTGTCTGTGTCAACTCTCTCATTGTAGTTTAGGGATTGCTGGAGTATCCCGGATTTCCTTTGATGATTTTGTGGGCTGCTTCCAGGATCCTGAGGTAAGGATGTCACGGAACGCTCCTGAGAGAAAGGACTCGAGCTCACCCGCAAAGTAATATTGACAGCTAACAAAACGCCTTTTTAGTGGAGCAAAAAATTATGTTGAAGGTTAGACACAAAATGCTAGAGTAACTCAGCTGGACACGCAGCATGTCTGGAGAGAAGGAATGGGTGACGTTTTGGGTCGAGACCCTTCTTCTGAATAATGTTTCATGCAAGATAATGCCCTGTAAAGTCCGATTAAAGGTAGTCCAAGGGTCTCTATCATCACCGGTGCTTTAATAGGGTATTTCCAGGATGAAAATGTCAAAAACTGGAGGGCCTCATTTTAAGGTGAGATGGGTAAATTTTATAGGAGAGGTACAGCGCAAGTGTTTTTACACAGAGGGTGGTGGGTGCCTGGAATGTGTTGCTAGGGGTGGTGCTGGAGACAAAAAGGATAGCAGCATTTAAGAGACTTTGGATATGCACATGGAAATGCAGGGAATGGGGGTGGGGGTGTTATGCATCATGTGCAGGCAGGTAAGAGTTGGTCTAGTCATGTTTGGAACACACTCCAGGTTGTGAAGATATTAAGGGAAATGCAGGAAAGATTTATGAGAATGATCCCTTTAAATGATGAGCAACACTGGGTCCAGCACGGATCCCCGAGGCACACTACTTGTTACAGGCCTCCAGCCCGAAAAACAACCTTCCACCAGCCTTCTGCTTTCTTCTGCAGAGAAGATTTACGAGGATGTTGCCAGGACTCAAGGGCTGAGCTATAGGGAGAGGTTGGACTTTATTCCTTGGAATGCAGGAGGCTGGAGGGTGATCTTTGTAGAGATGTACAAAATTGTGAGTGGAATTAATCGGGCAAACGGACAGAGTCTCTTGCCCAGAGTAGGGGAATCGAGAACCAGTGGGCATAGGGTTAAGGTGAGGGGCGGAAAAGATTTAATGGGAACCTAAGGGGTAACTTTTTTAAACATAGGTTGGTGGGAATATGGAACAAGATGCAGAGGAGGTAGTTGAGATAGGTACTATTGCAAAGTTTAAGAAACATTTGGGCAGGTACATGGATAGGACAGGTATAGAGGGATATGGGCCAAACGCAGTCAAGTGGGACTAATGCAGGTGGCATGTTGGTCGGTATGGGGAAGTTGGGCCGAAGGACCTGTTTCCACGCTATATAATTCTATGACTCTACCATCAAGCCAATTATGTATCTAATGATGTCTTTCCCTGGATCCCAAATGATCTAACTCCCCAGAGTCGTCCACCATGCAGGAGTTATCAAAACCTTGCTGGAGTCCAGGTAGACCATGTCAACCACCCTGCTCTCAGCAATCCCCGCGGTTACCTGTTCAACAAACTCTGACAGTGCTGTTCTGCAGGTTGGGAAGGTCGCATGGATGAAGAATGTTCAGCCGAAGCAGTTGCAGGAGACGGGGAGCAAGTTGCAGGTCTCCCACCACGGGCCCCCACAGCAGAAGCCGGGCAAAGGTGCAGAGAACGGCGACAATGGTCTCAACCTGCTGAAGCAGAAAGTGCGGGAGAGGTGGGTACATCCGCAGGACTCTACGGAACATGATAGTGCCGATGATTTGTTGAGGATTAGACAGCGCATCCCATGCATCTTGCGGCGGTAAAATGTCGTTGTTGCAGATCATGGACAGTTGACGTGTTGTGTTGGGACCCTTCTGCAGTCTTCTCTAGGATGTTCTGAAGCTGCAAATGGCAATGCAACGTTCCTGGGGTGAAAAACAACATGCTGGAGGAACTGGGGGGGTTAGGAAATATCTGTGGTCGATGTGCCCTGCACCCTGACCCAGTAGGTCCCAGCCCGATACTTGCCATTTCATTCCCTCCGCAGATGCTGCCTGAGCCACTGAGTTCCTCCAGTACTGGTATTTGATCTGGTATTTTGTGGTCACATGGTTAATCAATGGTGTTTTATGATTCATGTTTTATTATTATTAATATTTAGTGTTTTCAGAGTAACTGTCACTGTATGTCACTTGTGGGCGGAGCACCAAGGCAAATTCCTTGTATGTGAATACTTGGCCAATAAACTTTTTGTGTTTTGGTCCAGACTCCACCATTTGCAGTCTCTTGTGCCGATGTGAAATGCTGCTGCCATTTGGCCTAATCTCACCTATCCTCTCCGATTTCTTTCCACAATTATTTCCCAGAGGTTTTTCCTGGAATTCCCACTTCCAGCCGTCGTGCCTGGAACCAGGAGGTGTGGTCACAGTGGAGCAGCTGAAGCAAGCGGTGAGCAGCATGGGCCTTCCGATGACCAGCGAGGAGGTGGACAACCTGTGGGCGAGGTAAGCTGTTGAGTGGTGCCGACTGTCCAAGCAGACCATGACTGACCCAGAGAGATGCTCGTATTGGTGTTGGTCTGTTGTTGTCTCATGTACTGAGATACAGTGAAAAACTATATCTTGTTTGTGTGCTATCCAGTAAAATCATTCCTGTCTGAAAAGGGGTCCCAACCCGAAATGTCACCCACCTGGAGAAAGAATAGGTGACATTTCGGATCAAGTCTTGACCTGAAACGTCACCTATTGATTCCTATTCTCCAGGATGGGCGACGTTTCAGGACGGGACCCTTCTTCAGACACCATCCCAATCACTGGCGACAATTTACAATTTTTACCGAAGCCAATTAACCTACAAACGTGCACATCTTTGGGATGTGGAAGGAAACCAGGTCTCCTGGAGAAAACCCACGTGGTCACAGGGAGAAAGTACAAACTACGTCTGGACAGCAACCTGTGGTTAGGATTGAATCTGGGTCTCTGGCGTTGTAAGGCAGCAACTCTACTGCCGTGCCTGATAATAGTATAAAACATTACAAGAAATTATGAGAGCAATAGATAGGGTAGACAGTCAAAACCTTTTTTCCCCAGGATGGAAAAATCAAATACTTCAGGGGCATAGCTTCTGGTGAGAGGGGCAAAACATAAAATAGATATCATATACCCATTGGGCATTGTGTGAAAAGGTTGTCCCTCAGGTCTCTTTTAATTATTTCCCCTCTTGTCTTAAACCTATGCCCTCAAGTTCTTGATTTCATGTCCCTGGGGAAAAAAGACTGTGCATTCACCCTCATGATTTTATACACCTCTATAAGATCACTCCTCATCCTCCGACGCTCGAAGGAATAAGGTCCCGCCCTATCCAGCATCTCCTTAACTCAAACCCTCCAGATCCAGTAACGTCCTTGTAAATTCTGTTGTTGCTTTTGTCTTTTACCCAGAGTAGGTGAATCAACACCAGAGGACATGGGCTTAAGGTGAGACGGGAAAGCTGTAACAGGATCTGAGGGACAACTTTTTAACACAGAGGGTGGTGAGTGTATGGAACGAGCGGCCACAGGAGGTAGTTGAGGTGCTATAAAAACATTTAAAAAATATATTTGGACAGGTACATGGATAAGAAAGGATTAGAAGGATATGGGCCAAACGCAGGGAGGTGGGACTAGTGTAGATGGGGCATGTTGTCACCATGGACAAGTTGGGCTGAAGGGCCAGTTTCCGTGCTGTGTTACTTTCTGTCTACGACTCTATGAGATGGAGATGGTGATGTGTAGATATCGGTGGCAAAGCTTGGTTCCTATTACCCCACCTGATTTGCCTGTTTCTCTTCCACTGCTGTGAAATGTTAACGTCCCCGCTACCAGCGGCACACGGAACTGTGCTCTGCAGCTGCTCACAGGGAGCTGGAAGTGCTTCTGCACGTATTGATTTCCATCCATGGAACGGATATCAAAACCACTGGCTGGTCATTTTCTGTACTTAATGAGTATAAAAATGGGTCATCCTATTGATTTTTTTCCTTTTTGTGCTTTGTTTAAATCTGAATTGTTTCTGAGCGAGACTATCTATTGAACTCTCTCTGCTCACCAACGACCCGTCATCTGTGGGGTGGAGGTCGGGTTCTGCAGACTGACACCTTGCTGACTTGTATATTATGTTTGAACTGAGGGTCTCTGAGTTCAAACGGTGAGTAGTTAGCAGCTTTGTCCTTTCACAGAATGTTCACAAAATGTTGGAAGACCACACACTTGGATACAGACTATGCTGGGACCGTTCCACTTCTGTGAGCTGAGCTCCAAATCCTGTCACATAGGGCAGCTAGAGACACAGAGACACAGGGTGGCAGAGAAGGAGACACAGAGACACAGAGACACAGAGACACAGAGACACAGAGACACAGAGACACAGAGACACAGAGACACAGAGACACAGTCGTAGAGACACAGAGTCACAGTCGTAGAGACACAGAGTCACAGAGACACAGAGATACAGAAACACAGAGACACAGTCGTGGAGACACAGAGTCACAGAGACGCAGAGTCACAGTGAAACAGAGACGCATAGACACAGTCACAGAGACAACGAGACAACGAGACACAGCGAAACAGAGACATACAGACACAGAGGCACAGTGTTGCAGACACACAGACACACAGTCGCAGTCATAGATCTGTACAGAATGGAAACAGGCCCTTAGGCCCAACCTGACAATGCAGGCATCCAGTCAACCATGTTGGCAGATTGGGCTCGTTTTTCACCCATATCCTCTAAATCCTTCCTATCCATATATCTGTCCAAATGTTTTTTAATAGTTGTGATTGTATCTGCTTCTATAGCTTCCTCTGGCAGCTCTTTCCAATACTGACTACCCTCTGACTGAAAAAGTTGCCCATCATGTCCCCCTTAAATCTCTCCCCTCTCACCTTATGCATGTGGCCTCTAGTTTTAGAATCCTCTACCCTGGGGAAAAAGACTGTGAGCGTTCTCCACTTTATCCATGCCCCTCAAGACCTTTTACACCTCAATAAGGTCACCCCTCGGCCACCGACACTCCAAAGAAAAAAGTCCCAGCCTATCCAACGTGTCCCTACAACTCAAGCCCGCCAACCCAGGTAACATCCTGGTGAAACTCTCCAGCACCTTTGCAATCGGGCGTGGGCGAGGGTAGATTGCGGTGGGGAGTTGATGGGAACGTGGGGAGAATAGATGACTGGGGAAGTTAGTGATGAGTGGAATGGCTCTGTGAGACGCTTGGCCTCGTTCTATGTCACAAGGAACTATGAAACACACTGCGAAGCCTCTCTGTTTTACTAAAGTACATTATTGATTAATGTCCCCGAGACCTCCATGTATATTTGATAGCTGTTCCATTAGCAAAGAGTACACGGAGCTGAATCTTGTTCCGATCGGACTACTGATGACTGATGGAGTCCTGTTTCACCATAAAGTAGCAATCGTTTAGGTAGGCTGGCTGGCTGACCGTGGCATCTGAAGGCATTAGCGCATCTGATCTTTCAGTCCCATTTTCCACACCACTGGGCAGATTGCCTCGAACAACATCCATTAGATGTGGGCTGAATCGAATCCGTGTCCGAGATTGACCCTATATCAATGTCAGGACAAGAAGAAATTCACAAAATGATCTAAGCAAGTTCTTAGTGCTAGATCAGACTTGGAAGTTGCAAGATGCTGCCGAAACTCGCTGCGTGCTGTTCCAGGAGAGGATCTATTAGTTTTAGTTTTCGAGGTACAGCGTGGAAACAGGCCCTTTGGCCCATCAAGTCGGCGCCGACCAATGATCAACCCGTACACTCGTTCTATCCTACACACTAGGGGCAATTTACAGAAGTCAATTAACCAATAAACCGGCATATCTTTGGAGTGTGAGAAGGAACCTGAGCACCCGGAAAAAACCCCACGCGGTCAAAGGGAGAACGCACAAACTCCGTACAGACAGCATTTGTAGTCAGGATCGAACCCCGGTCTCTGGCGCTGCGAGGCAGCAACTCTACCACTGCGCCGTTGGATTTATGTATAGTATGGACTTGACTAGGTAGCATGCAGAACAAGCTTCTTACTGTGTCTCTGTACACCGACAATAAATACATGAAACAATAGTAAACTAAAGTAGCGGGACAGTGGAGTGGTCGTGTTGTGCTGTGCTGTGCTGTGCTGTGCTGTGCTACCAGGGTGGTGATGCAGAAGTAGCTCTGTGCTGAGGGAATGCTGCTCCCTCAGGGTTAGTTTGGGCAAGTCCAGCATTGCTGGGGGATCAGGGCTGAAGCAGTGCTGCCCTGTTGGACTGCTAATCTGGGATTGTGACCTTTCAATGCTCGCTCTTTAGTGTTTACTTTGGACTTTAGACTTCAGAGATACAGCGTGGAAACAGATTCTTCATCCCGGTGCATCTGTGCTGACCAGCGATCACCCCCTGCACTAACCCACACGCACTAGGGACAATATACATTTTTTACTGAAGCCGATTAACCTACAATCCTGTACGTCTTTGGAGTGTGGAGGAATGTGAGGGTGTCAGGGGTTATGGGGAGAAGGCAGGAGAATGGGGTTGAGAGGGAAAGATAGATCAGCCATGATTGAATGGCGGAGTGAACCTGATGGCCGAATCGCCTAATTCTGCTCCTTTCTCTTATGAACACGAAACTGGAGCACCCGGAGAAAACCCACGCGGTCAACGTACGAACTCCAAACAGACAGCACCCGTAGTCGGGATCGAACCTGGGCCTCTGGTGCTGTAAAGCAGCATCTCCACCACTGCGCCAATGTGCTGCCAGTATTGACTGTTTTCATAAACATAGTCATGGAACCAGGCAAAGAGGGAGTGCGCCATTTGCAAGTCAAAATCTTAACCAATACACATTTTGAAAAAGGACACAAAGTACTGGAGTAACTCAGTGGGCCAGGCGGCATCTCTGGAGAACATGGATAGGTGATGTTTTGGGTCAGGATCTTTCTTCAGACTGATTGTCGTGTGGGGGAAGAAAGCTGGAATAGAGACGGAGGGGGCGGAGAGCCTGACGAATGATAGGTGGATACCGGCGAGACGGGGGTTGATAGGCAGATGGTTGGACAAAGGTCAGAGATGTAAAGACAAGTGTGGGACAAGGATAGAAGAGTTACGAATTGTGAAGCCAGAGGAAGGAATGGAGGTGGACGGGGAAAGAGACATTTGCTGAGTTCTTTGGACATTATTTGTCATGTGTTATTTGAGCCATAGAGCATGGAGCAGGGAAACAGGGATTTATCTACATTAATCACCATTTGCCATTCCTCGGCTCACTTGACAATCACATCTGCTATCCATGTTATTAATGTTGCGGAATTAGACAGAAACATTCACTGGTTGCTGAAATAAACACTTTTATCCCAGATGAAAGGAAGTCAGAAAGCATCCTTGTGAGCACGAAGTAAGTCGATGTAGTCAGTGCGATGCTTTGGCTGCCTCTCTGTCTCACGCACTGTACACAAGAGACAGCCTTGTAGCAGTAATGATCTAACCTTGCACAGTCAGCACAGGTTCGATCAAAAAACATATTTATAATTCACCTCAGATAATGCTGGCTGATTAGTTCTTGGCAGCCAGTGAAACAACAGGCAGAAAGTGCATATAAATGTTGGCTCCTAATCTCAGCTTGTCAGTATCCTTTCAGTAGTGTCATTACTGAGGGAGCACCTCACTGTGGGAGGGGCAGGACTGAGGGAGTGCCACGCTGCAGGAGTATAATATCAATAGACAATAGGTGCAGGAGTAGGCCATTCGGCCGTTCGAGCCAGCACCCCCATTCAATGTGATCATGACTGATCATCCCCAATCAGTACCCCGTTCCTGCCTTCTCCCCATATCCCCTGACACCGTTATTTTTAAGAGCCCTAGCTCTCTCTTGAAAGCATCCAGAGAACCTGCTCACCACTGCCCTCCGAGGCAGAGAATAGTAAGATTGAACGAGAACTTACCAGTTCGAAGGTTGATCTTTATTTTATGAGGAGTCGAAGTGAGGGATTTCGTGAAGAGCCCGCCGGCGCGCATGCTCGACATACTTCAAAGTAGCGGCGTGGAATCACAGAACCAACAATAGAAATGACTTCGCATAGTATGATTGAATTGACTAAGATTACCAGATGAAGGTGATTGAGGGTTGGGCGAGGAGGGCACGAAATCCCTCACTTCGACTCCTCATAAAATAAAGATCAACCTTCGAACTGGTAAGTTCTCGTTCAATCTTACTATTTCATTTCGGAGTCACGTGAGTGACTTCGTGAAGACTTCAAAGCTTCTGTGATTACACGCCCTGGACCACGTCCATGCTGACACACCACTACCAGGGATGGATGGGAGGAACAAACTTGCTCAATAGTTCATACTGCAAAACAAGAGCATATTTATTAATAACAAATCAAAAACCCCTCATGCGGGGACATCTCCACGTTCTTGACCTGCATTCAGCACGGCTTCTGCGAACTGTAGAGGAGCAGCAACGGGCTTGTTATAAAAACGCTGGAACACAGCTTCATTCGCCCATCCTGCTGTGGTGAGAATTTGGTCCATGGGCACCTCCATGACCCTTGCCGCTGACGTCGATGCAGCCCTGGTGGAATGAGACTTGAACACATTAATGTCGATACCTGACTTACCCAAGACGACTCGAAGCCACCTGGATATCGTCTGGACTGTCACTCGATGATGAGGTCTCTTATGAGTGACAAGCAGGTATCTCTCCATTCCTCTGATGCGTGCCGTCACCTTGACATAGTGGCGGATATGTGAGGCTAAACATAGCCTAGCATCTGCGGGGTATGCCGGGAACTTCAGCTGCAGCCCTGTGCACCCAGGTCTATGCTGCTTTAGTAGCTCGTCAATGAAAAAGACTACTTCTGTAGGGGTAGATGTCATTCTGTTGACACGAAGTTTGTGTAGTGTCTGTACCCTCTGAGCTGAAGTCAGCGCTAGTAACATCACCAGCTTCATGGTGAGTTGGTCCAGTTGGAGCCCTTCCATGGGAGACCACGTCCTGAGCAGGGTTAATAAGTCCCTGACATCCCAGGTGATATTATAGCGTGGTGTAGGCGGATTCATATTGAATATACCCCGCATGAGTCTGGACACTAGCCTGTTGGATCCTACCCCAATCTTGAGGTAGAATGATAGCGCACTTCTGGCGCTGTTGATGGCACTGTAACTTAAGTGTTCATCATGGTGCAACCCCGCGAGGAATTCCAGGACGTCGGTTATTGTCACGTCATCGTACGTGATGCGAGAGCGGCTGCAGTAGGCTTCCCACTTCTTAATATGCGAGCGGTATCTTCGCCTTGTGGACTCTCGACACGACGCCCCGATGGTATCCATGGTCCGAGCCGAGAGGCCGTATTGGACTAACGGCCTGTTCAGAACCTGCAAGCCAACAAATTTAAATAGCCATGGCAGGGATGTGGCTCCCCTGAGACAGGGTGAGTAACCAATTGTGGGCAACCCTTCAAAAGGACCCAAGGTTCGTTGAGCATGTCAAAGACCACCGGATACCAAGGCTGTGTGGGCCAGTCGGGTATAATAAGGATGCCCTTGGCAGCATCTGCCTGAATCTTTCGCAATACCCGACTGATGAGGCAAAACGGAGGGAAGGCATAGAAAAACCAATTCCCCCAGTCCAGCGAGAATGCATCTAGCGCTATTGCCCCAGGATCTGGTTCCCATGAAACGTAGGCTGGTACCTGATGGTTCAACCGTGACGCAAAAAGGTCAATGTCCGGTTTACCAAATTTGGCTGTGACTTTAGAAAAAATCTCAGGATGCAACATCCATTCAATGTTGTCATTAAATTTGCGTGACCTGGTGTCCGCCACAGTATTAAGCTCACCTGGCAAATAGGTAGCTGAAATCCAAATGTCTCTTTGAACACACCAGAGCCAAATTGAGTTAGCCAATTTGTCACACGAAACTGACCTGGTACCACCCATATGGTTTAAATATGCCACAGCTGTGGTGTTGTCTATTTGGAGACGGACGTGTGCTCCAACAAGCTTGGAACAATATGCACGCAGTCCGTGGAATGCTGCCAGCAACTCCAAATAGTTAATCCCTTGAGTCAACAACATCGATGCCTCAAGGGTGTCCCATCTGCCCCCACAACTAGAGCAATTATCAGTAGCTCCCCAGCCATTGGAGCTTGCATCAGTCTGTAAATATACCACCGGATTAGCCTCCCTGACAGGCTTAAATGAGTTGCTAATGTGACACACCCACCATTGCAACTCAGTTATCGCTTCGGACGGCAGCTGCATTGATCGATCGTAATGACCAGCGTTCCGTTTTAACGCAGTAATTTTAGCTCTTTGCAAATTCTGATAATGCAAAGGTCCATATCGTGCTGCCGGAAACAAAGCCACTAGCTTGCTAATTACTGTGGCTGTATGCCGAATCGATGGTATATTGGTGCCAATTAAATCTCTGCACACCTGAGTGACTTCCTCAATTTTGTTAATTGGGATAGTTATCCTCATGCTCATTGAGTTCACCGTGAACCCTAGGTAATTAATTACCTGGGCAGGGCAGAACTTCGATTTCTCTGGATGGACAATGAATCCTAATTGTTGAAATATATTGACAGCAGCTGCAACACCCTGTTCAGCCAATTGCAGGGTGTGGCCCACAATAAAGACATCATCTAAATAGGCCATAACTATATGATGTCGTTGTCTCAAATAAGCCATGATTGGCTTCACCAATTTAGTGAACAATCTAGGGGCTGTAGTGAGCCCATTAGGCAAAGCCTTATACTGCCAAAGTTGCCCCATCCAGATAAATTTCAAAAACCTTCTATCATATTTCTGGATGGATACTGAATAATATGCATCCCTCAAATCAATGCATGCCATAAAGCAGCCATGAGAAATCAATGATTTGGCTGTTTCAAACGTATCCATTTTAAAATGAGTATATGTTACAAACGTATTCAAACGGGTTAGATCAATAATGACACGACAGCCTCCATCCTTCTTAGGTCTAGTAAATATGTTCGAAACAAATTCAATTGGCTCATGCACCGTTTTCTCAATCACACCCTTCTGTTCCAGACTTAAAATTTCCTTATAACCTGCTGCCTGTTCTGCAGCAGACAATTTGAACGTACGACCAGGCATGTGCTGGGATGGAGGAATGTCGCCATTAATAAACTCAATTTTATGCCCCTGAATATTCCGCAACACATACTCATCACCAGTAAAATTACCCCATGCATCCAAAAACAGCCGTAAACGACCACCAACATGGGAAGTTAAACAGAGAGAAAAAAGAGAACCAGACCCCCTCACCTCCGTGGTTACCGACGGTCCTTGACACGTGTGGGTGGCCGTGGAGGTGCTGGGTTGGCTTGAGGGCGCGGCGTCTTCGATTTCCACAAAGGTCTCTGCCGACCCTGTCCTAAAAAAGACCCTTGGTGCTGGTTCTGGTGCTGTTGTCGTTGTGGAGCTAGAGGGCGAGTCCTCGTCGAGGCACTGGCCGACTCTCGTGAGCGAATGTATGGAGCTTTTGAGCCTGACGGTGTGGGGGCACTCTGAGAGCGCATGATCCCCACCGTTTTGGCTTGTTCGTCAAGCTCTTTGACTCTCTTCGAGAGGTCCTCACCAAAGAGCTGACGGGGCGGCGGCGGCGGCGGTGGTTTGCACAATCCTGCAAACTTCGGGTTGAGTGCTGGGCGGATGCTGTTTTTGCGAAACCCGTTGATTTCGTGCTGGGTCGCGCACAATAAGGCCAGAGCATCTTCCTGGTCCAAATTCAGTTCGTCCCCGTCCACCGACCGCGCAAAGGCGGTAATACCGGCCGTGAGGAGTTTCAGAATCCGCTGCAATTTAAGCTCCTGTTGACGGATAGCCGCACTGATGTTGCCCCATATTGGCGTATTGACCACAGGCACGTTGAGGGAGTTGCAGTTTGATGGAGCCTTGTGACGGCTCATAGCCTGGATGAGGACTTCTTCCTGCAGCACCTGATTATTGAGAAAGTCCACTGTGGCTGCCAGCTTTGTATTTAGAGGAAGACCAGCCGTATGTGGGGCCGCGAATTTGGTCGCCACATCCAAGAGTTCCTCCGCTGGCACCTCCAACGGAGGTGGTACGGGATCCACCAGAACCTCCTCCTCCTGCTGCTCCAGGCTGATAGTAGATGTTGGTGAAGACGCCCTGTGCCTGTTGCTGCCCTGCTGTTGTTGACGTTGAAGCAGGAGCTCCAGCAGCCGCTCCATACGGTCAATATGCCCTTCACCCTGAACACTCAGGTGGTCGGAGTCCTCCGGCTCTGAAAAGAAAACCGGGCTCCTGTCATCGGCCCGCACCTCGTCGAGGCCCTGCCGGTGCCGGTAGTTGTCGCTAACAGCCGCCGAGGCGAAACTGCGCGATTCCTGCGCGGGCGTGTTCAACCGCCTCCGTTTAGCGGGAGCTGAAGCCGCTGCCACTAAGGGCACTTGCGGCGAGGTGTCGGCACCAGCCGAAGCATGGCTGCCTGGGGCCCGCGCAGTCTTGCCGGCTGCCCACATCGTGGACGTTGCCGACGCATGGTCTCGCCCACCCATCCATGGGGGGCTCGGCGACCGTGACGAGACCCGACTCGACCGACCCGTCCCGGCGTCGAGAGTCGGGGTGTGCCGGCTGGACCTCACAGCCGCCCCGGGTCTCGCCCTGGAACCTGACCGCTCCTCCGCGATAGGCAATGCCTTAGCCCTAACAGGGTTAGGCTTCTGGGCTCCTGCCCTCCCCCTTCTCGGAGGGCTGAGTGGAACAGGCCGTGCAACGGCACGTGCCCTGCTCGAGGTCGCCAGCGAGCCCGCTGACGACCTGACTGCCATGGCAGGGTCCCCCTGCTCTGGCGGCACACCACACTCCTCCTCGTCGAACTCCTCCGAGCTGTGGTGTGCTGGCGGATCTGGACCTGTAATCACAGGGCTTACCCACATCTCCGCCTGAGTCCCGGCCTGCGCTGCAGGTACTGCCGATGGTAAAGGCCCCGGAACTGTTGACCGGCGAACTCGTCCTGACGTCCTCCGGCCCTTCGAACTCCCATCCATGTCCTTGCTGCAAGACATAATCAGACAACAAGGACCACCAAATAAAGGTAGAATACTTACCTCCGTGGCCCCTTATGAAGGGCTGGCGAGGAGCGCGCTCCACCGCCAGCCGTCGCAGCAACGCGTTACGACGATATGTCGAGCATGCGCGCCGGCGGGCTCTTCACGAAGTCACTCACGTGACTCCGAAATGAAATTCCACAGACTTACCGCTCTCTGTGAGAAAAAGTGTTTCCTTCTCTCCGTTCTAAATGGCTTACCCCTTATTCTTAAAATATCGGGATTACAATGAATGCGTTGTAACTTTGTCGGCCCCTACACGCGCCGACTCTTTGCGTGCTTGTGCTTGTGTATTTCACGGTACCAAGTACGTGTGATAATAAAATATCGTCATCACTATTTCTTGTAACGATGCTGCATTCTCTTGGCAGGGTAAATAAGGAAAGGAAATTGGAAATTCCCACCGTCCAGCTTCTAAACGAACTTGGAGTAAGTGGTCAACAAACCGGTTCTTGCGGAGCAATGGACCTGACACCAGCATGTAAAACAGGTAATTCATCCTGCATCCAGTGTTCCCGATGAGGCCTCCTGTACGTCGGCGAGACCAAGCGTAGACTCAGCGACCGTTTCGCCGAACGCTCGCGCTCGGTCCGGCAAGGCCTGCTGGATCTCCCGGTTGCGAACCATTTTCCACGCTGACCTTCCTGTCCTGGTCCTCCTCCCCCTCCATTGCCAGTGAGGCCACACACAAACTGGAGGAACAGCACCTCATATTCTGCTCGGGCAGTTTACAACACAACAGTACGAACATTGACTTCTCCAATTTTAGATCATAGTAAACTTTACCCCTCCCCTTTCTTCCCACACTCCCTTTATCCTTCCGCCCCACCCTCCTTCCCCTGTGCCCCACCTGGACTCGCCCCTATTTCTCCCCCTCCTCCACCTCTTCCACCTACATGCCTTTATCTAGCTTGACAATTCAGAACTCGTCATTCCTTTTGCCACATACCTTCTGTCTTTTTACCTCTGGACTCTCATGATCTTGTACTCACGAGTCACGGAGTCATACAGCACAGATACAGGCCCTTTGGCCCAGTTTGCCCAAGCTGACACCAAGATGCCCAACTAACATTTGCCCATGTTAAGACCAATGGTTGATTTATCAGTTCAAGGAGCAGAATATGGCCATTCAGCCCATCAAGTCTGGCCCATCATTGCTGATCTATCTTGCCCTCTCAACTGGATTTGTGAACTTGTGAATCCCCAGTCCCAGGATTCACCAACACGACGAACATCAACAAGGTTGTGTAGAAAGGAACTGCAGGTGCTGCTTTACACCCAAGATAGACACAAAATGCTGGAGAAACTCAGCAGCATCTCTGGAGAAAACGAACAGGTGACGTTTCGGGTCGAGACCTTTCTTCAGACTGAGAGTCAGGGAGAGGGAAACGAGAGATATAGAAACATAGAAAACAAGTGCCCTTCGAGCCAGCGGCGCCATTCATTGTGATCATGGCTGATTGTCCCAAATCAATAACCCATGCTTGCCTTCTCCCCATATCCCTTGATTCCACTATCCCCTAGAGCTCTATCCAACTCTCTCTTAAATCCATCCAGTGATTTGGCCTCCACTGCCCTCTGTAGCAGGGAATTCCACAAATTCACAACTCTCTTGGTTTAAAAATGTTTTTTTTCTCACCTCAGTCTTAAATGACCTCCCCTTTATTCTAAGATTGTGGCCCCTGGTTCTGGACTCGCCCAACATTGGGAACATTTTTCCTGCGTCCAGCTTGTCCAGTCCTTTTATAATTTAATACGTTTCTATGTCCCCCCCTCATCCTTCTAAATGTAAAAAAGGTACATAGAATAGATGAATGAAAGATATGCAAAAGGACAAACCAAAGCCAGCAACGATGATCAAGGAGAGGTGGATGGTCCATGGTTAGCTTTGGGAAAGGGGATAATGTGTTGTAAAAAAAATGAAACACAGCAGGATGACAGTGAAACTAGTACGATGACTATGGGGGGGGTGGGACGGAGAGAGAAGGGATGCAAGAGTTACTGGAAATTAGAAAAATCAATAATCATACTGCTGGGCTGTAAGCTGCCCAAGCGAAATATGAGATGCTGTTCTGCCAATTTGCACGGGGCCTGACTGACAATGGAGGAGACCCAGAACAGAAATCGGGAGATCGCGTAGGCCAAGGCAGAGAGCGAAGGTGGTCAGCGAAACGATCGCCCAGTCTGCGCTTGGTCTCGCCGTGTCTAAGAGTCCACACCTGGAACAACAAGGTTCTTCATCTCTTCCAGATTTAAATGACAACCCGGCAACACCAACGGCCAAAACTAAACACGCCCCACCACACGGTGCTGCTGATGCCAGTGATGACATGGTCAGGGTATTCAGAGACAAGGTGGGTGATGTGGGGCAGAGAAGTCAAAGCCAGTGGCACTACGGTCTCTCCCTCACCCAGATTCCCCACTCCTGGTAAACTCACACTCGGATTATAGTTACCTAGTATTACTGCGGTTCATTTGAGGGCGGCACAGTGGCGCAGTGGGTAGAGTTGCTGCCTTATAGCACCAGAGACCCAGGCTCGATCCTGACTATGGGTGCTGCCTCTACGGAGTTTGCACGTTCTCCTTGTGACCGCGTGGGTTTTCTCTGGTTTCCACCCACATTTGAAAGATGTACAGGTTTGTAGGTTAGTTGGCTTCCGTAAATTCTCCCCAATGTGTAGAATAATGCTCGTGTAGCAGGTGATCGTTGGTGAGCCGAAGGGTCTGTTTCCACCCTCTATGAGTTAGTCTTATTGGATTAACATGCCTGTTATGCTGCAGCAAGTAAGAATTTCATTATACCATTGCCAGTACATACGACACTTGACTCTTGCCACTATTGACTGTGACTTAAGTTGACTCTCTTGACTTGACTCTCGGATGGACAATAAATCTTGGCCTTAGCAGTGGCACTCAGATCCCAGGAGCGCATTTGAGAGGTTGGATCGTTGGAAAAATGACAAGCTCATCTCTTTGTTCTGATCTGACTCACTTGTCAGCGATTTGAAAACTCCTCAGGTGAAATGAATCACTGCCAATCTTTACCTCCATCTGTCTCAATCTATTTATTCTACCAGTGTGGCACTTTTCTATATCTGGGTTCACTTTCGGTGCGGCAGGCAGTAGGGTTACCAGATGTCAAGGAGTAGATGGATTGCACCTGAGTCGTTGGCTTAAAAGCTCAGCATTTCTCACCTGGAACGCAATTATTCCCAGCTGTATGGCTGTCAGATTATCAGCTGCATACAGAACACGAGACCCTTGTTTAAAAATATTTTACATTTAGCAGCTGTTTGTGTTACGGTTCAAGGTCGCCTCGTTCCGGGAGAGTTAGTCGCAGGAAGTTTACGTTGGGATTGACGGGGGTGGGAGGGGAGTGTGGGTGTAGGGGGTGGCGTGAGAAACTGGTCTTGTGGGGAAAATTTCAAAATTTCATAGGAACCTGAGGGGCAGCTTTTTCACACAGTGACGCAGCACCAGAGTTAAGGTGCTGTCCCACTGTTCGAGCTAATTCAAGAGCACTCCCGATTTAAAAAAAAACTTGTGGTAAGCACATAGAATGTACATTCGGAGCTCGGGATGTCTCTTAGCGGCTCGTAACGCTAACGGCAAGTACTCGGCAAACGCAGTAAGCTCGTGAAGACTTTTCAACATGTTGAACAATGTCTACGAGAGCCTCGAGTACCTACGAGCGGCCATTACCGTAATTCTCCGAGTTCGAAACAGGGGAAACTCGGGAGAACTCGGGAATTAGCCCGTACAGTGGGACAGCCCCATTACTGAGCCAGAGTTCGATCCTGACTACGGATGCTGTCTGTACAGAGTTAGTACATTCTCCGTGTCCATTTCTCTGGCTGCTCTGGTTTACTCCCACACTCTAAATTCATGCAGGTTTGTAGGTTAATTGACTTTGGCAAAAATTGTAATTTGTTCCTAGTGTGTAGGATAGTGCTAGTGTGTGGGGTGGTCACTGGTCACCATGGACTCGGTTGGCCAAAGGGCCTGTTTCCACGCTGTACCTCTATAGTAAAAGCAAACTAAAGTAAAGGTGGTGGGTATATGGGAAGAGCTGCCAGAGGAGGTAGTTGAGGCAGGTATTATAACAAGATTAAAAAGACATATGGGCAGGTAATTGGATAGGAAAGGTTTAGCTGGATATGTGCCAAATACAGGCAGGTGGGCCTCATGTAGATGGGGCATCTTGGTTGGAATGGATGAGATGGGCCGAAGGACCTCTCTCTGTGTTGTATGATTCTATGACTCTACCGCTCACAGCTTCATTACAGTCAGTGCCGTGGAGTCATGGAGCTGTACAACACAGAAATGGGCCCTTCAGCCCACCTTGTCCATGCTGACCAAGTTGGCATACTGGGCTAGTCTGCATTTGGCTCATATTCCTGCTAACCCTTCTTATGCATATATCTGTCCAAATGCCTTGTAAAGGTTGGAGTACTTTCTATAGCTTCTTCTGGCAGCTATTCCAGATACGGACTATCCTCTGAGTGAAAAGGTTGCCCCTGAGATCACCTCTTATCTTTCTCCCTGCTCACCTTAAGCCTGTGCCCTCTAGTTTTAGAATCCTCTACCGTGGGGGAAAAAGACATAGAAAACATCGAAAATAGGTGCAGGAGGAGGCCATTCAGCCCTTCGAGCCAGCACCACCATTCATTGTGATCATGGCTGATCGTCTGCTATCTCCCCATATCCCTTGACTCCACTAGCCCCTGGAGCTCTATCCAACTCTCTCTTAAATCCATCCAATGATTTGGCCTCCACTGCCCTCTGTGGCAGGGAATTCCATAAGTTCACAACTCTCTGGTTAAAAAAGTTTTTTCTCAGCTCAGTCTTAAATGACCTCTTAAATACAAGCCTAGTCTTTTCAATCTTTCCTCATATGACGGTCCCGCCATCCCAGAGATCAATCTCGTGAACCTATGCTGCACTGCCTCAATCACAAGGATGTCCTTCCTCAAATTAGGAGACCAAAACTGTACACAATACTCCAGATGTGGTCTCACCAGAGCCCTACACAACTGCAGAAGAACCTCTTTACTCCTGTACTGAAATCCTCTTGTTATGAAGGCCAACATTACATTAGCTTTCTTGGTGACAGTGAGTGTTCACTCTATCTATGCCCCTCGTGATCTCGCACACCATTGGTTTCAAGATAGATGGATCAACCAGCACGCATTTCACCAGCCCAGCCCGAGAGGACGAGACGTGGCAAAACTGCGGCCCCAGCAGCCCTCTTGCGGTGTCGGGCATTACTCCTGCGTGTAACCTGGGCAGACTTTTAATTCACCATTTGTTAGAGGTTACACAGTAGGATGTTGGGCTGGGAGTGAGCAGTCTATTCACCCAAGGTCTCTCCCATGTATTCCAGCTTGACGAAGCCGGCATAGCTGTCCTCCATGAGTTTGCCAAGTACGACAAAGAGGCCAATGGTTTGGTAAGTCTCCCACCGCCCCACTCTCTCCCACAGCCCTGTATCCATCCCCACACTAATCCCACTGCTCTGCTTCCTCCCCACAGCCCTGTATCCATCCACACACTAATCCCACTGGCCCCCTCTCTCCCCACAGCTCTGTATCCATCCCCACACTAATCCCACCGGCCCCCTCTCTCCGCACAGCCATCAACCCCACACTAATCCCACTGCCACGCTCTGCCCCCACAGTCTACATGTTCTCCAGTGATGCTGTCTGATCCGTTGAGTTACTCCAGCACTTTGTGTCTTTGCATAGTAAAGCAGCATTTGCAGTTTCGTTTTACACCCAAACGAATCTCACACTCCCTCTCCCCAGAGCTCGCTAGACATAGACATAGACATAGACATAGAAAATAGGTGCAGGAGTAGGCCATTTGGCCCTTCGAGCCTGCACCGCCATTCCATGCGATCATGGCTGATCATCCAACTCAGTATCCCGTACCTGCCTTCTCTCCATACCCCCTGATCCCTTTAGCCACAAGTGCCACATCTAACGCCCTCTTAAATATAGCCAATGAACTGGCCTCAACTACCTTCTGTGGCAGAGAATTCCAGAGACTCACGACTCTCTGTGTAAAGAATGTTTTCCTCATTTCGGTCCTAAAGGAATTCCCCCTTATCCTTAGACTGTGACCCCTTGTTCTGGACTCCCCCAACATCGGGAACAATCTTCCAGCATCTAGCTTGTCCAACCCCTTAAGAATTTTGTAAGTTTCTATAAGATCCCCCCTCAATCTTCTAAATTCCAGCGAGTACAAGCCGAGTCTATCCAATCTTTCCTCATATGAAAGTCCTGACATCCCAGGAATCAGTCTGGTGAATCTTCTCTGTACCCCCTCTATGGCAAGGATGTCTTTCCTCAGATTTCGAGACCAAAACTGTACGCAATACTCCAGGTGTGGCCTCACCAAAACCCTGTACAACTGCAGTAGAACCTCCCTGCTCCTATACTCAAATCCTTTCGCTATGAATGCTAACATACCATTTGCTTTCTTCACTGCCTGCTGCACCTGCATGCCTACTTTCAATGACTGGTGTACCATGACACCCAGGTCTCATTGCATCTCCCCCTTTCCTAATCTGCCACCATTCAGATAATAGTCTACCCTCATGTTTTTGCCACCAAAGTGGATAACCTCACATTTATCCACATTATACTGCATCTGCCATGCATCTGCACATTCACTCAGCCTATCCAAATCACCCTGCAGCCTCCAAGCATCCTCCTCACACCTAACTATACTCCCCAGCTTGGTATCATCTGCAAATTTGGAGATGTTGCATTGAATTCCCTCGTCCAAATCATTAATATATATTGTAAATAGCTGGGGTCCCAGCACTGAGCCTTGCGGCACCCCACTAGTCACTGCCTGCCATTCTGAAAAGGACCCGTTTACTCCTACCCTTTGCCTCCTGTCTGCTAGCCAGTTCTCTATCCTGCTAGCCAGTTCTCTATCCAGAATATCTGGATAGAGAATGGTATAAATATCCCATATGATATTTCAAAGTATGCACCTCTCCTTCTGCTGCAGAGTAATTGAAAACAAGCAGCTAACTTTATGCTGTGTTGCAGATCAGCAAGAGCGGATTCCGACACGCGCTGGTCGACTTAAAGATTGGGATGTTTGTCATGGATTTGGAACACATGTTATCAAGGTACACGGCGCTCGGCTGCCTCCTCTCTGCACCACCTCCCTCTGCCAGCAGAGTCGACACTACCCCTCCCCTGTGGAGAACCACTTTGTCATATCATTATGAGAGGTATAGATAGGGTAGACAGTCAGAACCTTTTCCCCAGGGTGGAAATGTCCAACACTAGTGGGCATAGCTTTAAGGTGAGAGGGGGAAAGTTGAATGGAGATGTGCAGGGCAAGTGTTTTACACAGAGAGTGGTGGGGAGCCTGCAACGTGCTGCCAGGAATGGTGTTGCAGGCAGATACAATGGTGGCATTTAAGATGCTTTTAGATTGAAACGGTTAGATAGGAGAGAAGGCAGGAGAATGGGGTTGAGAGGGAAAGATAGATAAGCGGTGATTTAATGTCAGAGTGATCTCGATGGGCCGAATGGCCTAATTCTGCTCCGATGACCTATGAACTTGAGAACATGGAAGTGCAGGAAATAGAGGGATATAGATCATGTCGAGGCAGATGAGATCAGTTTAACTTGGCATCATGTTTGCCACAAGCATCCCTGTGCTGTAAGGTTCCACCGTATGTTCCATCTCTGTTCTATGTCACTTCTGCCTCAACCCCTGCCTCCACGAATCCTGAATCCCAAACACCCACCTCTCATGACTCGCTCTCCTTTGAGGCATTTGGATGGATATATAGGTGAGGTAAGGGAGTCTAACACTGGAGGGAATAGGTTTATGGTTTAGGCCAGCCAAATCCAGGCAAATGGAACTACCCCAATATGCCAACTTGGTTGGCATGGACTAGCTAGTCGGAGGGGCCTGTGTTTGTGCTGTGCAGCTCTGTGACTCTATAGCATCACCCAATGCCTACAATCAGAAGTGAAGTTTAGTTTAGTTTATTGTCACATTTACTGAGGTTCGACGAAAGGCTTTTTTTGTTGCGTGCTATCTAGTCAGTGAAAAGACCATACGTAGCTACAATCAAGCCGCCCACAGTGTAAAGTTACAGGATGGAGGGAATAAGTGCAAGGTAAAGTCCAGTGAAGTCTACGTAAATAGAAGGTCTCCAACGAGGTAGATGGGAGGTCAGGACAGCGCGGATTGTCTTTTTTGTGCCTCATTTGGCTTTTTTCCCTACATGGAACGAGCTGTCAGAGGAGGTAGTTGAGGTAGGTACAATAACATTGAAAAGATATTTGGACATGTCTGAAGAAGGGTCTCGACCCAAAACGTCACCCAGAGATGCTGCCTGTCCTGCTGATTTACTCCAGCATTCTGTGCCGATCTTTGGACATGTATGTGGATAGGATAGGTTTAGATGGAGATGGGCCAAACGTGGGCAGGTGGAACTAGCATCGATGGTGCATCTTGGTCAGCATGGACGTGTTGGGCCGAAGGGCCTATTTCTGTGCTCTTTAGAGGCCACGGACTAACTCTTTCACCTCCATTGTTTGTCTTGGAAATCTGTAAATTGTGCCGTGTTTCCCAAGAGATCACGGCTGCCCAGTGTTTCAGGCAGTAACTGCGTGCACAATGCTATGGGTTTAAACATCCATACCATGGAGTCATACCCCTCATCCCTCCCTGCCGCTGTAGCCCCCTCTGGTCCCTACACCTCTCTCTGTGACTCTCATTGGCCGCTACACCTCTACCCACCTCTGTAACTCCCCTCTGGCTCCTTCCCCATCCTCCCAGTCTCTGTGACCCCCCTCCAGCCCCGAACCCCTTCCATGTCTCTGAAACCCCCTCTGACCCATACACCCTTCCCAGCCTCTGTAACCCCATCCCTCTCCCTGTACCTCTGTACATATGTGAGCGACAGCCCACACTGGATCTCTGTCTCGTTGGTGGAGTCATGCCTTGGGCTACCCTGGAATGTTGACTGTGACTGTTCCCTACGATTAGATTCAACCTGAGACGAAAGGACGGGCTGGTGGACTACGTGACGTTCGTGAAGAAGCTGCAAAGCCGATCGAATCTGAGCCTGTTCCACAAGCTGCTGCCACAGTTAAATGCCAGGTAACCTCTCTGTGTACAGCGGATGGAGGGGTGACTGCTGTACTCTGCTCCCCGCCCTCTCTTTGTACTGGGCCACCCGCCTACTCCACTGATGCCCCGGATCGCTTCATGAGGAGAGGTTTACAGGCGAGGTCGAGTCTAGCAAACTCTGCATGGTCAGGATTGACCCCATCTTGTAGGTGGTGGAACGTCCCTGGGTTTGGCCCATACGAGTCAACCACCAATCTTCGACCTGTGGCTGGTGTGTTAAATGGCTAGTCAGTGAGCCTTTGCTTCATAATTACCCCCCAAATCACCTTGAGCTAGTGTTGCAGAGGGTATCCATTCATCTGCCTCTTTGTTGCTTAATTATTTTCCTCCTGGTTCACTAACTCCTCGTAAAAGATCAGCATCAACAACATCTACCAATTTCTCTCTCCCTCTTTTCCATGCCCGGCAGTGAGGGAGGAGGATTGAGGGGCGTGAATTGCAACATGACATCCTCGGAGGCCACGGTCAACCTGCTAAACCAGTGTCATCGACTCTACCTACAGCTGTTGACCGCTTTCAGGTACGTACATGTTTCGCTTTGTAGAGTTAAATTGACGTGCAGTCAACCATAATAAGTCTCCCTCTGTGACCGTGTAGAAGATGTCAGGGAGAATTCAATAGTGTTTGATTATTCAACAATAGCGCAGTTCCCTGGGGAGTGTTGTAGAGCTGAGGGATCTTGGAGTGCAGGAGCATCATTCTCTGTAAGTGGTGTCACAGGTAGACAGGGTGGTGAAGAAGGGTCTTGGTACCTTGGCCGTCATCCGTCAGGGAATTGTGTACGGAAGTTGGGATGTCATGTTACTGTTGTGTAAGACATTGGTGAGGCTGCCAATGGTGTGTGTTCAGTTTTGGTGACCCTGTTATGAGAAAGATGGCACTAGGCTGGGAGCAGTTGCATCAGGAAGGCTGGAGGTTCCATCAAGGATACTGCCATCCTCGTCATTCTCCTCTCTCGCCTCTACCTCTTGGCGAAGGTATGGGAGCTGGAAAGCCCCGACGTCCAGACCAAAGAACAGCTTCTTCCCTCCTGAACCAATCACCTTTCACACCCCCTTCCCGGAGGTGCTGCCACGTAGCCTTACTCTGAACGCTATCTCTTTCAGTTATCTCGTTACGGTGCTTTAGTATTCTTTTGTACTGCTTGGACTTTGCATTGCAATCTCGCACTGTTGCATTGTTGTACCTATTCCATAATTCACAAGTTCTAACAGCAGAATAAGGCCATTCGGCCCATCGAGTCTACTCCACCATTCCATCATGGCGGACCTATCTTTCCCTCTCAATCCCATTCTCCTGCCTTCTGCCTGTAACCCCTGACACCCTTATTAATCAAGAATCTGTCAATCTCTGCCTTAATCCATTGTTATTAATAATTCCATTATGGTACTAATTGTTCGTATTAATTACTAATAATTGTTAGTACTAATTGTTAAAATTAATTGTTAGTATTGATTGATTAGCAAGTGTTAATTATTGTTTAATTATTTTTGTCTATTATTAATTGTTTGTTAATTATTAATTGTTGGTATTAATGGTTATTACTAATTGCTAATATTAATTGTTAGTATTAATTGTTGGTACTAATCATTAGTACTAATTGTTGCACCGTTGTGTTCTTTTACACTTGTTGTTGTAATTATTGCTGCATTTATCATTGGTGTATGTACACTGTACGTACTCTCCTCCTCACTTTCCCCACAAACCTAAACCAACTCGTTTTCATACTTTTCCAAACATTTCCAACCAAACGCCTTCAACCTAAAACATCGTTCTTCCTCTTTCTGCCTTTGCCCATCTCTTGATTTCCCCTTCCGCTTCCTCACTTCCTCCCTCCCTTCCTTTCCCCACTTCCTCTTCCATCATAAAACGTGATTGTTTTTCTCCAACTTTTCCCAGTTCTGAAGTGTCCTGGTCCTGAAGTATTAACTCTGTTTCTCTCTCCACAGATGCTGCCTGACCAGCTGAGTATCTCCACCAGTCCACATCCACAGCAGTGAAATCTGGAAATATATTTGAAACTGAGAGCAGTAGCTTTTTGTTGGTCAGGACTATTGATGTTGATAGAATCAAGGCGGGTAAATGGAGCTGAGGCAGAGAGCAGATGTTGGATTGAAATTGCATGCTTTACTGTTCCTAACATACTCTACAGATATTACTTTGGGAGAGTGGTGGGAGAGTCTAGGACCAGACTGCTCAGCCTCAGAATAAAAAGATGCAGCTTTGGAATGGAGATGAGGAGGAATTTCTTTAGCAAGCCGATGGTGAATCTGTAGAAGACAGCTTTGGAGGTCAGGTCATTGGGTACTTTTAAACCCTTTGACACCCTTAGTAATCAATAGCCTATCAATTTATAGATGATTGATAGGCTATTGATTAGTAAGGGTGTCAAAGGTTATGGGGAGAAGTGAGGAAAATTGGGGTGGAGAGGGAAAGATAGATCACACATGATTGAATGGCAGAGTAGACTTGATGGACCGAATGGCCTAATTCTACCCCTTTGTCTGAAGGTCTTATGGTCTCATTCCTATCCTTGTAGGAAAGCTGAGGTTTCAGGAGAGGAAGCCATTGCCTCACAAGCATTCAAGGAGATCCTTGAAAAATACTTCCAGATCGATCTCTCGGAGAATCAGGTCCATGGCATCTTGACCAAAGTTGGAGACCCACAAACCGGCCTGGTTTCCTACTCAAAGTTTCTGAGCCTTTTCCAAGACCGGTGAGTAACCTATCTCAGATGGGAATAGACTCTGGGTGACATGCACTGCTAACCACAATCAGTGAAGAGAAGTTAGAGCATGGAGGGAGGCCATTTGGGCCACTGAATCGATACTAGCTCTTTTGGCATTGGTTTGTTACTGTCACATGTACTGAGATACAGTGAGACACTTTGTTTGGGTGCTATCCAGTCAAATCATACTGTACATGAATAGAACCATACACAAGTGCAACAGGTAATGTAAACAGAAAAATACCAGAGTGCAGAATACAGTGTTACAGTGTTATAGTGTCACAGTTACAGAGAAAAAGTGCAAGTCGCCAATGAGGTAGGTTGGAAGATTGGAACTATACCCTAGTGGCAGGGTT
Source organism: Raja brachyura (assembly GCA_963514005.1). Next base: position 27,019,836 of record OY740800.1, on the reverse strand, counting down.
ACACAGTGGTGTAGCGGTAGATATGCTGTCCTACAGCACCAGAGACCAGTTTGTATGTTTCCCCTGTGAGCGCGTGGGTTTTTTCCGGATGCACCGGTTTCCTTCCAAAACCCAAAGATGTTCTGATTTGTAGGGTCATTGGCTTCTGTAAATTGTCCCTAGTATATAGGATAGAATTAGTGTATGGGATGATCGCTGGTCAGCACGGACATGGTGGACCAAGGGGCCTGTTTCTACGCTGTGTCTCTAAACTAAGCTGAACCTAGATATGGGATGACCATTCAGTAGTCTGATAGCAGTGGGGAAGAAGCTGGTCCCGTTTATAGTGCGTTTATTTGATTTATTTGCCCCTTGCCTTTGCTATAAGAAGCCGGAGTTGACCCTGTGATGGGCTGTGTTACCTCTCCTAGACCCAGCACCAGCGAACTGAAGGACGAGGTCAGCCAATGTTCTAACCTCATGAAGAATCAGAACTTCCGCATAGACAGAATACGCTACCGAGAGAGGTTCAGCAGTGACTGGGCCAGATACAGCCTCGCCCACAAACCCCGACCACTACAAGAGGTAAACATTCACCACACCGACAAGGGTCAGGCATTACATTTTGGTATATTAAATCAGGAACTACACGGTAAATGGAGAGTGTTGTGGAGCAGAGAGATCTGGGACTACAGGTGCATGGTTCCATGAAGGTGGTGGATCAGGTGGACAGGTAGTGAAGCCTTCATTGGGAAGGGTATTGAGGACAAAGGTTGGGACATCATGATACAGTTGTACAAGTTGAGACCGCATTTGGAGTACTGTGGGCCGTTCTGGTCCCCCAGCTACAGGAAGGACGTTAGTTTTAAGTTTAGTTTTCAGTTTATTATTCTCATATACAGTGAAAAGTTTAGTTTTGCACACTATCAATCAGATCATATAATTCTATACATAAATGCAACCAAGATAAAGTACAATAGGTAGACCAACGGGGAAGATACCGAGAGCAAAATATAGTTCTCAGCATTGTAGCGCACCAGTTGCAGAGGCAAAGTCCAATGTCCACAACAGGGTAGCGGTGAGTAGGACCGTACCCTAGCTTATGGAAGGAATGTTCAGTAGCCTGATAACAGACATGAAGAGGCATTTCCTGAGTCTGGTGTAGCTCCGGTTGCCCAGCTACACAGGATATTATTAAGCTGCAAAGGGTGCAGAAGAGATTCACCAGGATGTTACCTGGGCTTGGGGGCTTTAACTTAAGTTTGGATAGGCTGGGGCTTTATTCATCCAATCCATCCCATTCCTACTCCATCGATGGTCATGTTGTCAGCTGCCTGGACACCAAACCCTGGAATTCCCTTCCTAACCCCTGCCTTTCTGTCTTCAGACTTGTCTTACAAAACGCCTCCTTTGCTCACCAACTTTAATAATTTGCTCTGATCAAATATTTCTTGACGATGTTCTCGTGTGATACTCTGGGCTATTCTGTTTCACTTATTTAGTTTAGTTTAGGGATGCAGCGTGGAAACAGGCTTTCGCCAACCGAGTTAATGTCAACCAGCGATCACCCCATACACTAGCACTTTGCTACACACTAGGGACAATTTACTATCTTTATCGAAACCAATTAACCTACAAACCTACATGCATTTGGAGTGTGGGAGTTCACAAGGTCACAAAGGAGAACATACAAACTCCACACAGACAGCATTCGTAGTCAGGGTCGTACCCGGGTCTTGGGCATTGTAAGGCAGCAACTCTATCGCTGCGCCATGTATGTTGTGTGAAATGAAGTCTCAGAATCAACACATTCTTTCTGGAGACAAAAGAAACATCAGATCCTGGAGTCTGGAGCAAAACTCAGTGTTGGAGGATCAGACAGCATCAGTTGGAGGGAAAGGTGTCGTGTACATTATGTTTCAAGTTGGGACGCTGCATCAGATGGCCTGATAGAAGATCTCAACCCAAAACATCAACTGTCTCTTTTCCTCCACACATCCTGCCTGACCTGCTGAGTTCCTCCAGACGTTTGGTGGCATTTTTCCCATGCTGTTCTTGATGCATTGTATCCCGGTCCTGAATCACTGTGGCCAGACACAATATCCCTCCCCACCACTGACGCTCTCTTCCCTCTCCTGTCCTTTGCAGGTGCGATCCATAGTCTGGAACCTCCTGCAGAAACGGTTCCGGTCCTTCTGCAAGGTCTATGTGAGCGTCTGTATTAATGATGACTGCACGGCTGATAAGGAGAAACTGGATAGCGTGTTGTTGAGGTAACGCCTCGTTAACTTAAATCCAGCGGTCAACAACCCTCATGTTTAGACACTTACTAAGACCACCACCACCATCATAGATCCATAGAGCTGTACAGCATGGAAACAGGCCCTTCAGCCAACCTTGTCCAAGATGACCAAGACGATGCACCGAATTAGTCCCATTCACCTGAATTTGGTCCACATCCCTCTAAACCCTTCCTATCCATATATCTGCCTAGATGACTTTTAAAAGTCGTAATTGTGCCTGCTGCTAGAGCTTCCCCAGACATTTAACAGGGTTAATGGGTCAAGGTCTTATTGAGTCAGGGAAGGGGCAGTGGGCAACTAGAAACAGCTGCCCTCTCCAGATGGTGCCCTGGGTCTCCCATTGGGTGTGAACCTCCAGAGGTAGAGACATCTGGGGGGGGGGGTCCGGACCGGAGTTCCCTGTCTCTACATTAACTCAGTTTAGTTTATTAGTTTAGTTTGCTCTCTGAGCTATAGGGAGAGTTTGAGCAGGCTAGGACTTTCTTCCTTGGAATAAAGGAGGATGAGGGGTCATCTTATAGAGGCGTACAAAATCATGAGGGGAATAGATCAGATAAACGCGCAGTCTTTTGCCCAGAGTAGGGGAATTGAGAGCCAGTGGACAAAAGTTTAAGGGGAGGGGGGAATGATTTTTACAGGGCGGGTGGTGGGTATATGGAACGAGCTGTCGGAGGTAGTTGAGGCAGGTACTATTGCAACGTTTAAGAAACGTTATGGATAGGACAGGTTTAGAGGGATGTGGGCCAAACGCAGGCAGCTGGGACTAGTGTATGGGACATGTTGGTCGGTGTGGAGAGGTTGGGCTGAAGGGCCAGTTTCCACACTGTGTGACTCTATGACTAGTTTAGATTACTATTATTATCAAGTGCACTGAGGTAAGTGCACGTGACAATAATAGATGAAAAGCTTTTAGTATCGTGCTATCCAGACAGTGAATAGACTGCATGATTACAATCAAGCTGCCCACAGTGTACAGATACAGGATAAAGGGAATAACGTTGAAAACAAGTCCAGTAAAGTCCTATTAAAGATAGTCCGAGGGTCTCCTATGAGATAGATGGGAGGTCAGGTCCGCTCTATAGTTGGTGATAGGACGGTTCAGTTGCCTGATAACAGCTGGGAAGAAACTGTCCCTGGATCTGGAAATGTGTGATTTCACACTTCTGTACCTCTAGCCTGATGGAAGAGCGGAGAAGAGGGAGTGACCGGGGTGAGAGTGGTCCTTGATTATTATATTATATTGCCTTAGGTTACAGCCTATACGAGTTATTCTGTTGCTACCGTTGAGTAGAGTTTTCTTTGCAGGATGAACGTCATCCTTCTTCCGATGGAGCTGGAGAAGCTGTGGTACAGTCTGCCCATCACCTATCCCGTGGAAGCCATCTCACTCAGGAAGTTCCTCCGGCACTTCAGTAGATTGAAGAAGATGAAGGAATCGGGTAGGTGAAGCATCTGCTGGTGATTTGGGTGAAGCAGGGAGGAATTGGAGCAAGGCTATGTCATGCATCTTCAGACTCATCCTGTAAGAATTTCATTGGTCACGCTACGATGCAGCCCCCATCTCCCAACCAACCTCATGGTGAGCCACCAATATCATCAATGGAAGGTTGAGAAGGACATGCGGGCAGCTGGGACTGGTGTAGAAGGGGCATCTTGGTCGGCATGGACAAGTTGGGCCAAAGGGCCTGTTTCCATGTTTTAATACTTGTACCACTCTGACCACGCTCTCATCTCACTGCTACCATTGGGGAAAAAGGTACAGGAGCGTGAAAACCATGACCTCCAGGTGTGTCAACCATACGGCTCATGAACACTGCACAACACTAACCTCAGCAACTATGATCTCCTGTGGACAGTGTCTTTGGTTGCACTAGGGACTTCAGTTTTGCACTATTAAGGTTACCAATTATTGTTTATTAATTTGTGATATTATTGATTATTAAATATTAATCTGTGTTATTGGATTGATGGCCCTGTTAATCTGTAGCAAGAACAGTGCCCTCCATAATGTTTGGGATAAAGATCCATCATTTATTTATTTGCCTCTGTACTCCACAATTTGAGATTTGTAATAGAAAAAAAATCACATGTGGTTAAAGTGCACATTGTCAGATTTTATTAAAGACAATTTTTATACATTTGGTTTCACCATGTAGAAATTACAGCTGTGTTTATACATAGTCCCCCCATTTCAGGGCACCATAATGTTTGGGACACATGGCTTCACAGGTGTTTGTAATTGCTCAGGAGTGTTTAATTGCCTCCTTCATGCAGGTATGAGAGATATCTCTGCACCTAGTCTTTCCTCCAGTCTTTCCATCACCTTTGGAAACATTTATTGCTGTTTATTAACATGAGGATCAAAGTTGTGCCAATGAAAGTCAAAGAAGCCATTATGAGACTGAGAAACAAGAATAAAACTGTTAGAGACATCAGCCAAACCTTAGGCTTTCCAAAATCAACTGTTTGGAACATCATTAAGAAGAAAGAGAACACTGGTGAGCTTACTAATCGCAAAGGGACTGGCAGGCCAAGGAAGAGCTCCACAGCTGATGACAGAAGAATTATCTCTACAATAAAGGAAATCCCCCAAACACCTGCCTAACACATCAAAAACATTCTTCAGGAGTCAGGTGTGGATTTGTCATTGACCACTGAAGTCCGCAGAAGACTTCATGAACAGAAATACAGAGGCTACGCTGCAAGATGCAAACCACTGGTTAGCTGCATAAATAGGATGGCTGGGTTACAGTTTGCCAAGAAGTACTTAAAAGAGCAACCACAGTTCTGGAAAAAAAGTCTTGTGGACAGATGAGACTGAGATTAACTTATATCAGAGTGATGGCAAGAGCAAAGTATGAAGGAGAGAAAGAACTGCCCAAGATCAAAAGCATACCACCTCACCTGTGAAACACGGTGGTGGAGGTGTTATGGCCTGGGCATGTATGGCTGCTGAAGGTACTGGCTCACTTATCTTCATTGTTGATACAACTGCTGATGGTAGCAGCAGAATGAATTCTGAAGTGTATAGACACATCCTATCTGCTCAAGTTCAAATAAATGCCGTAACCTCATTGGCCAGCGGTTCATTCTACAGCAAGACAATGATCCCAAACATACTGCTAAAGCAACAAAGGTGTTTTTCAAAGCTAAAAAATGGTTAATTCTTGAGTGGCCAAGTCAATCACCTGATCTGTACCCAATTGAGCATGCCTTTTATGCTGAAGAGAAAACTTCAGGGGGACTTGGGGACTAGCCCCCAAAACAAGCATAAGCTAAAGATGGCTGCAATACAGGCCTGGCAGAGCATCACCAGAGAAGACACCCAGCAACTGGTGATGTCCATGAATCACAAACTTCAAGCAGTCATTGCATGGAAAGGATATGCAACAAAATATTACACAGGACTACTTTCATTTACTGACATTGCTGTGTCCCAAACATTATGGTGCCCTGAAATGGGGAGACTATGTATAAACACCACTGTAATTTCTACATGATGAAACCAAAATGTACAAAAATGGCCTTTATTAAAATCTGACAACGTGCGCTTTAACCACATGTGATTTTTTTCTATTACAAATCTCAAATTGTAGAGTATAGACGCAAATAAATAAATGATGGGTCTTTGTCCCAAACAATATGGAGGGCACTGTAGATTGGGGCGGCACAGTGGTGCAGCAGGAGGGGCCTCACAGTGCCAGGGACCCGGGTTCGATGCTGACCTCAGGTGCTGTCTGTACGGAGTTTGTACGTTCTCCCTGTGACCGCATGACTTTTCCCACGGTGCTCCGGTTCCCTCCAACGCTCCAAAAATGGACAGGTTTGGCTTTGGTAAATTGGAAATTGTCCCTAGGGTGTAGGATAGGGCTATTTTACGGGGTGATCACTGGTCGGCACGGATTCAGTGAGCCAAAGGATCTGTTTCCACGCTGTTTGCCTAAAATGTAAAGTAAGAACGTTATTGTGTGGGAAGGAACTGCAGATGCTGGTTTCCACTGAAGATAGGCACAAAATGCTGGAGTAACTCAGTGGGTCAGGCAGCATCTATGGAGAAAGGGAATAGGTGACGTTTCGGGTGGAGACCCTTCTTGGGCCTCCCTCAATCTGACCCGAAACGTCACCTATTACTTTTCTCCGGAGACGCTGCTTGACTCACTGAGTTACTCCGGCATTTTGTGCTTGTGGTCTTTGTAAGATTGTCATTGTCCTGTTGCCGGTACCTAGTGGCACTGAAAGACTGTTGCTTGTTGGTAAAGGCCTTCCGCTGAGCCCTGTGGCCCCCATCCTCAGCAAGCTGCGGCGTGACGTTGTCAAGCACTGGGCCGAGCTGAAGTCCATCCTGAAGGAGCGAGACCCACACGGCACTGGACTGGTTCCCTTCAGGGACATCCAGGCCATCTGCATGAGCCTGCGGTGGAACCTCCTGCCCACCGAGATGGATAAGCTGTGCGCAGCCTTCGACCTGGGCCAGAGTGCAGAGTTTCACTACATCCCCTTCCTCAAATCCTACACAAAGAAACAAAAAGGTAACAAGCTTCGATCAACGTCTACTCACTTCCGTCTCCCTCCCTCCCTCCCTCCTGTGTTCTCTTGTGTGTAAGGAGGATCTGCAGATGCTGGTTTAAATCGTAGATGGACACAAAAAGCTGGGTCAGTCTGAAGAAGGGTCACGACCCGAAACGTCATCTATTCTTGTTCTCCAGATATGCTGCCTGACCCGCTGAGGTTCTCCAGCTTTTTGTGTCTATCCTCATGTTCTCTCCCTCTTTCTCACTCTAATCCACCCTTCCAGGTGTGGCAACTCCATGTGATGGAGCAGCAGGTAGAGCGGCTGGTAGCCCTGCTGCCTTAGCGCCAGAGATCCATGTTCAATCCTAACCTTGGGTGCTGCCTGTGTGGAGTTTGCCCGTTCTCACTGTGACCTCCACATGTTCTTCTCCCATATCCAAAGAAGTGCAGGTTTGTCGGTTAATTGGTCTCTGTAAATTGCCCCTAGTGTGCAGGGAGTGGATGTCAAAGTGGGATAACATAGAACAAATGTGAATGGGTGGTCGATGGTTGGCCGGGACCTGATGGGCCGAAGGGTCTGTATCCCTGCTCTATCTTTCAATCAATCCAATTCAATCAATCAATCTTCCCTACAGCCCTCCATCTTTCTGCAACCTTCTCCCACTATCCCAGCACCTATCCTCCCTCACAAAGTAGCATCCTCCAACTCAGGTACACGGATAGGAAAGGTTTACCGACTCCACCTTCCTCCCTCCCTCTCCGCTGTATAAAGGCGTGAGGGGCGTCACAGACCCCACCCTGCACTCCGACTGTGGACCTTCCGTCTCCGTGCTGGAGGCAAGAGGCTAAAGCACAACGTTCAAACGCACAACCCGCTCACAATATCTTTAATGCTAATGGATGATATTTTCTCCCAGGGACAGTGTAGCGATGAAGGAGCCAATTCTGGAATGGTGTGTGACGACATTGAAGCAACGTTCAGATCTGGCCTTTCTCAGCGTGCCTGGGCAACGTGGACCATGCCGGAGACACACCTGGAACCAGGCAGGGAGTTCGTGCCTGGCTACTCTTACCCAACCAATGTTGTCAGCTGGTGGTTTTCATAGTCGATTTTCATAGTAAAGTGGATGTTCCCATTGTAGATTGTAAACTGGTCATCTTCCCCACTCTTTCCCATCCAGACATCTCTATCCTTCCCTCCCCCTTTCCTTCTCTCTCCATCCAGACCTCTCACTCTTCCCCCTCTCCTGTTCCTCCCCCTCCCTCTTCTCCTGTCCCCCAAGCAGGCCTCTCACTCCTTCCCTCACCCTCTGCTTTACCCTACTCCACCTGCACCCTTCCCCCTCTCCCCCCTTCCTCATTTCCCTCTCAAGCCTCCCTGCCCTGTCACTTCCCTCCTCTCTGTCCCATCTTGCACTCTCCCTGCCCGCTTCCAAAGTCCATGTGATGTCCTCTGGAAACTATAAGTTCAGCTTCTCTTATTCCGCTTGGGTATCTTAAAACCTGATGGTATAAATGCTGAATACTCCAATTTGAAGTGCACCCTATTTACCCTCTCTTTCCTTTGCCCCCTCCTAGGTCCACCCTCTATCTACCCTGATGTGCACATATTTCATCCATCCTCCACCCTCACAGCCACCCCGCTCCTACTGCAACTCCATATGCTAAACTTCCCATCCCATCCGCCATTTCCCTTTTATCCACAAATGCTTTGCGTTGTGGGGTGGGATGGGAGGGGGATGTGGTTCAGGGTTCATCTCAGTGCCACTTCCAACTGCTTGCCCAAGGCTGTGTATGAGGCCCTGTCCCACCCAGTAATCAGGACTAACATTGACCCCAACACTGTGGGATGATCAATGGCTCAATCACATCAAGATGCCATAATTGACAGTGTGTCTGTGTGTGTGTGGCACGGGAAACAACTTACAGAGATACTGCTGCCTCATTTAAAAAAAAGGAATTAGAAACACAGAAAAAATAGGTGTAAGGGTAGGCCATTCGTCCTTTCGAGTCAGCACCGCCTTTCAATATGATCATGGCTGATCATCCAAAATCAGTACCCCGTTCCTGCTTTCTCCCCTTATCCCTTGATCCAGTTAGCCCAAAGAGCTATATCTCACTCTCTCGTGAATACATCAAGAGAATCAAGATTCATACATCAAGAGAGAATTGGATCAATATTTCAACAAGAAGACTTTCATTCATTATGGGTGACTGTGGGTGCTAATAGGACTAGAGTAGAGCTCTAACTGTAGAGCTAGCATTGTCACAAATGGCCTTCATGCATTGCTTATCTAGAATTGAAGTGATTTGTGACTGACTATTAAACAATCACAAATCAATACTCTATCATTGCTGTGTTGTCTGTGAGTCGGACACATTCCCAAGAAGGATGGACAAATATAACATATAATTCACTGTAGATAGGGGGGAGGGGAAAGTGGGCGGGGAGAGGGGGGGCAGAGAGGGGGGGAGAGTGAGAGAGGGGGGGAGAGTGAGAGAGGGGGGAGAGAGAGAGGGGGGGAGAGAGGGGGGAGAGAGAGGGGGAGGGGGAGGAGAGAGGGGGAGGGGAGAGAGAGGGGGGGGAGGAGAGAGGGGGGAGGAGAGAGAGGGGGGGCAGAGAGAGGGAGAGGGTGGACTTAAACTCGGCGAGTGGAGCAGACTGCGAGCGGGCGGGCGACAGCCAAAGGACTGCGAGTCTTGGGGGGGGGGGTGTGACGTCACTCGTAACGCGTGGAACACAGCGCAGCAGGCCTCGCGCAGCAGACCCATTGTGACATCATCAGCAAGAACTTCTCATTTATTTTCAAAGTTATTTCAGATTTGTGAACATTTTCATAAATAATTCGAGAAATAAACATAGAATTTTTCAGATAAGGCGATTTCGGACCCCAGGGGATAAATCTCTATCGGAATATGTGAAAAGTTTACCGTTAGCACGTCGTTTTTTTTTAGAAGGTGTGATTATACACAAAAAAATACACACACAAATACATCCACATACTAGATCAGTCTTTTAAGTATATAATAGATATGAGATATGAGATGATGTGTATTAAAGAAGGTAGAAACTGAGCATGCGTAGCTGAGACTGCAGTTTACTTAAATCAGATTCTGTTTTCTGTGGTCAAAGGACAAATGGCAATCATAAAACATTAAAATAAGGTCAAAAGGGTGACAGGACATTAGGCTGTTTAATCTGCTGTGTATTTTGGAGTAGTGCGATATATATTTATAAGACCATTTGGAAGAAGGAAAACCTCTAAAGTGCTTGTAACGGTAAACAGAACATCAAAAGGATAGTCTGTGCATAAAGAGCAGATGAATCTTTGTTCGTTGAGTAATCTCCTAGATTACTCCCAGCGATCCCTGTGTTTGGCACCTGCTGAATAAAGTCTTGATTGCCTTTCCAGATATTTGTGTTGCATTTTAAAGTTTTCTTTAACAGTGTTCAAGAGCCTGATGGTTGTTGGGAATAAACTATTCTTGAACCTGGAGGTCACGGTTTTCAGGCTCCTGTACCTTCTTCCCAATGGCAGCAGTGAGATGGGAGCGTGGCCAGGGTGGTGTGGGTCTCTGATGATGCTGGCTGAAATTCTGTGCTCTTTTTTTCTTCCCGTGAGCTTTTAAAAAAAAAAAATTTTAATTTAATTTTTTAATTTTATAAAAAAATGTATTCAATTATTAAAAATTAATATTTACACTACAATAAAACAAGCCAGAACTCGCCACCATAATACAATACAAACATATATCCATAATAAACTACAATACAACTACGTTACAATCCTTATTGAGGATGCATTCAACACCCTACGGAGCCCAGCGGTCCCGGAACTCCCTCAGGGTGCCCGTGGACAGGGCGTATTCCCTTTCTAACCGCACCCGGGCTCGGACACAACCCTGGAAAAGGGGCAGGCAGCCAATTCGAGTAGAGCCCTCCACCGCCTGGTGCCTTGACTCACGAATGGCCAGCTTCGCCAGGCCCAGGAGCAACCCAACCAGCACATCTTCAGCCCTACCCTCTCCACTACGCACAGGGTGTCCAAAGATGAGGATGGTGGGTGGAAAATGCAGCCAGAAGGCAAGGAACAGCCCCTTTAGGTATTCAAACAGTGGCTGCAGCCTCACACCCTCCATGTACGCGTGGTATGCAGACTCTTCCAGCCCGCAATAGTGGCATGCGGCTGGCGAGTCTGTGAACCGCGAGAGAAACAGGTTGTAGGGAACACCTTGGTGTAATACCCTCACCCCAGGTCCCCAACCCACTGTCCTCTGTAGTCTGCTTTGTTCCTGAATGTTGGTGTTATCAAACCAAGTCATTGACTTCACCGTGAGGGATTGATATTAACTAAACTTGGCATGTCACCGAATGCTCTATCCAATATATACAGGTGTATGGTAAAGAGCGACTAAATGGTTGTATTGCAGCCTGGTTCGGTAACTCAAATGCCCAGGAACGAAGAAGACGACAGAGAGTGGTGGACACTGCCCGGTCCATCACAGGTACTGACCGCCCTATTGAAGGAATCTACAGGAGGGATTGCCTCAAAAAGGCAGCCAGCATCATCAAAGACCCGCATCACCCTGGCCATACTCTCATCTCACTGCTACCATCGGGAAGAAGTTACTGGAGCCTGAGAACTGTGACCTCCAGGTTCAGGAACAGCTTCTTGCCAGCAACCATCACGCTCTTGAACACTGCACAACACTAACCTCAGCAACTGTGATCTACTATGGACCGTGGCTTTGGTTGCACTACGGACTTTGGTTTTGCACTATGATGGTGTATGGGTCCCAAGCTGCAACTGCGTAGTCCAGATGAGGTCTAACGAGGGTGAAATACAGCTTCTCCTTGACAGAAGCTGAACAATGATGGAAGTTGCGCCTCAGGAAGTTTAGGACACCTGTTGCTTTCACTGTTACACCATTCCAACGTAGATCATTCTGCAATTTGATGCCAAGATACTTGGTTTGTTTGGATTCTTCAAGGGTGACACCGAGTATGTTGTAAGATGTGACGCCTGGATTCCTCTTTCTGGTGACACGCATGGTTTCACATTTGGAAGGGTTGAAATGCATGACCCATTGTTGTGACCAATCGACCATAGTATCGAGATCCTTTTGGAGAGCATCTTCATTATCAGCTGACTTAATTGGACAGTACAACAAACAATCATTAGCGAATAGTCTGGTCGTACTTGCAACTTTTTCATGGATGTCATTGATGTAAAGCAAAAATAGGTGTGGGCCAAATACTGTGCCCTGGGGTGTACCACTCAACACTGGGTGCCAATTGGAGCTCTTTCCGTTCACACACAGGCGCTGAAGACGTTTTGTCAGGAAACTGGAAATCCATAGTTTCGTGTTGGAACGAATACCGTAGAAGTCGAGCTTCCGAAGCAGTCTCTGGTGTGGGATGACATCAAATGCTTTAGAAAAGTCCAGTACAACTAAATCCATGATGACGTTACTGTCAAGGTGCTTGGCCAGGTCATTTGTTGTCAGGATAAGCTGAGACTCGCATGATCTATGCCTCCTAAATGCATGTTGGTTGTCGGCAAGAATATTATGTTTGCTCACCTGACGCATCAGATTACTATCAATGATATGCTCCAGCAATTTACAGCAAGTACTTGTTAGTGAAACAGGACGATAATTTGCTGGATTGGTGGTTGAACCCTTCTTAAAGAGAGGAGTGATGTTGGCCTTCCTCCAATCCAGCGGTACATCGCCCGAGTCAAGCGAATGTTGAAAAATGAACTGTAAAACTGGAGCCAGTTCTTCGGCTGCGATCTTGAGGGCTTGATTTTGTATCTGATCTGGTCCAATTGCCTTTGTGGTATTAATGTTGAGCAATAACTTCTTGACACCTTCAACCTCAATTTTAATAGCAGGCATATCAGCTGGACGGAAGGACTGGAAATGATGAAGGCTCCACATCTTCCTAGGTGAAATCTTGTTGGAATTGGTTCGCAAGAGCTTCTGCTTTCGCCTGGTCCTCAGTGATCAGGCAGTTGTTCACTTTTAGCATCTGGACACCAGTGTTGTCTGTCCGTCTGGATTTCACATATCTCCAAAAAGCCTTGGGTTGTTCTCCCCCAAGAATAGAGGAAACATGTTGTCTATGAGCACTCCTAATTGCACGATCGACTTGCTTTCGCACACTAGTAAAGTGTCCCAGTCCAATTTTGTACCCCCTTTTTTGGCACGGATATAAAACTTCTCTTTCGTACTGCAGAGACGTTTCAGTTTTGCCGAAAACCAAGGAGGATGCATACGGCCCTTGATTAGTTTTTGAGGAACATGATTTGTGACAATATTATTTAAAGAGTTTTTCAGCCACCCCCAGTTGTCTTCTATAGATATTTTATCTGGTTGCAGGTTGAAGAAATCTTTTGCCAGTTTTTTTGCTAAGCCTTTAAATTCCTCGCTGTTCACCTTTTTCCCCAGAGGGAAAATTTTCGCGGTGGTTTTGAAGGGACTTTAAGCTTTAAACGCAATTTTGCTTGGATAATATAATGATCACTAATTCCTGCACACGATGAAACTTCCGAGATTAAATCTGGGTGTGAAGTGAACAGCAAATCTAAAGTATTTTCGGTGCCACTTGTCTCATCACGCCTGGTAGGGAAAGATGAGACATATAGCCGAGAGATGAGACATGTCGTCTTTAGCCGAGCTGCTGACTGCGTAGCACTGAGCTTTCCACCCACATAAGCACATCTCTAGGTCATCAGAGACAAAACATGTCCCTGCAGACCAACTGTGGGTAGCTTTCAAAACAGGAACATATTTATGTAAAATTGCCCCAAGTGTGCAGGGTGCCCTTTTGGAATGGAGGTGAAGAGGAATATCTTTTAACCAGACACTAAAGTCTGGAATAATTCAGCGGGTCAGGTAGCATCTCTGGAGAAAAGGGAATAGGTGACGTTTTGGGTCAGAACCCATCTTCATACTGAAACGGATTGAAATTTCTTTAGCCAAAGGGTGGTGAATCTGTGGAATGGATTGCCACAGACGTCCGTTGAGGTGCTTTTAAAGTGGAGATTAACATGTTCTTGATGAGTAATAAAGGTACCCAAAATTGCTCACAATATTCCAAATGTGGCCTTACCAGCACCTTATAAAGCCTCAACATTACATCCCTGTTTTGTACACAAACCCTCTTGAAATAAATGTTAGCATTGAATTTACTTTCTTAACTACCGAGTCTGCTTTCTTTACTACTGATTTGGTAACAAAGGCTTGTTTCCATGCTGTATCTCTAACCTAAACTCTCCCTCCCCACAAGGCCCTTCCTCCTCCTCTCCAGGGCTGCCATAACCCTCCTCATGTGCATCAGGGGGCTAGTAGGAAGCCAGCTACTGAAAAGGCTGAATTCACAGTAGACATCGTGAGATCACAGATACAGTATGTTCGTGATGGTGACCTGTTACTCAGACTCTCCAGCTCACTTTCAGTTTAGTGTACAGTGAACCGAGGTACAATGACAAGTTTTTGTTGCATGCTAACCAGTCAGCTGAAAGACTATACATGATACACATTTATATAACCATATAACCATATAACAATTACAGCACGGAAACAGGCCATCTCGGCCCTTCAAGTCCGTGCCAAACAACTTTTTTCCCTTAGTCCCACCTGCCTGCACTCATACCATAACCCTCCATACCCTTCTCATCCATATGCCTATCCAATTTATTTTTAAATGATACCAACGAACCTGCCGCCACCACTTCCACTGGAAGCTCATTCCACACCGCTACCACTCTCTGAGTAAAGAAGTTCCCCCTCATGTTACCCCTAAACCTCTGTCCCTTAATTCTAAAGTCATGTCCTCTTGTTTGAATCTTCCCTATTCTCAAAGGGAAAAGCTTGTCCACATTAACTCTGTCTATCCCTCTCATCATTTTAAAGACCTCTATCAAGTCCCCCCTTAACCTTCTGCGCTCCAGAGAATAAAGACCTAACTTATTCAACCTATCTCTGTAACTTAGCTGTTGAAACCCAGGCAACATTCTAGTAAATCTCCTCTGTACCCTCTCTATTTTGTTGACATCCTTCCTATAATTGGGCGACCAAAATTGTACACCATACTCCAGATTTGGTCTCACCAACGCCTTGTACAATTTTAACATTACATCCCAGCTTCTATACTCAATGCTCTGATTTATAAAGGCTAGCATACCAAAAGCTTTCTTTACCACCCTATCTATATGAGATTCTACCTTCAAGGAACTATGCACGGTTATTCCCAGATCCCTCTGTTCAACTGTATTCTTCAATTCCCTACCGTTTATCATGTACGTCCTATTTTGATTTGTCCTGCCAAGGTGTAGCACCTCACATTTATCTGCATTAAACTCCATCTGCCATCTTTCAGCCCATTTTTCCAACTGGCCTAAATCACTCTGTAGACTTTGGAAATCCTCTTCATTATCCACAACACCCCCTATCTTGGTATCATCTGCATACTTACTAATCCAATTTACCACCCCTTCATCCAGATCATTGATGTACATGACAAACAACAAAGGACCCAACACAGATCCCTGAGGCACCCCACTAGTCACCTGCCTCCAACCCGACAAACAGCCATCCACCATTACCCTCTGGCTTCTCCCATTCAGCCACTGTTGAATCCATCTTGCTATTCCTGCATTTATACCCAACAGTTGAACCTTCTTAACCAACCTTCCATGAGGAACCTTGTCAAGGCCTTACTGAAGTCCATATAGACAACATCCACTGCTTTACCCTCGTCAATTTCCCTAGTAACCTCTTCAAAAAATTCAAGAAGATTAGATTTAAACTGTAGAGATATGATAAAGGGAATAACGTTTAGTGTAAATTAAAGCCAGTACAGTTCGATCAAAGCATTATCATTTGGACTGTAACATCTGCAGAAAATTGCAATGGTGAGTGGAGATTTAACCTCCTTTGGGGATATAAGTCCAACATGAACTCTGAAGAAGGGTCTCGACCCGAAACGTCGCCTATCTCCTTCGCTCCTTAGATGCTGCTGCACCCGCTGAGTTTCTCCAGCTTTTTGTGTAACCCATGAACTGGTATATTGGTGACTAGTCGGACTGGAGACTGGGAACAAGAGTGCGGCCAGCAGGTGGAGCTCCAAGACCACCAGCCCTGGAAATCCAGTCTATCTCAGCAGCATCCCTTCACACAGAGATAGACACACGCTGCTGGAGTAACTCAGCAGGTTAGGCAGCGTCCCTGGAGAACATTGTAGGGCGATGTTTTGGGTTGGGACCCTAAGAAGGGTGCCAACCAGAAACATCACCCATCCTTTTTCTCCAGAGGTGCTGCCTGACCCGCTGAGTTACTTCAGCACTGTGTCTACTTTCGGTATAAATCAGCATTGGCCTTTCTTTCTGCACACGGATTCGGGCAGAGTAGATGTGCCGCCATTAATCAAAGTCACAGAGTCAAACGGCCCTCTGGCCCAAACCTGTCCAAGATTTAATTGGAACCAGGGGAAACATTTTTTATAAATACAGAAACTGCTATCAGAGGAGGTAGTTGAGGCAGGTACCATCACAACACTTAAAACACATTTGGACGGGTATAAGGATCGGAATGGTCTGGGAGGATATGGGCCAAACGCAAGCAGGTGGGCATGTCGGCCGGCATGGTCAAGTTTTGCCGAAAGGCCCGTTTCCATGCTGCTTAACTATGACTCATCAACGTTAGTCCTGCCTGCCCGCATTTGGCCCATATCCCTATAAACCATTCCAGTTCATGTAACAGTCCAAATGTGTTTTAAATGTTGTGATAGTACCTGCCTCATCTACCTCCTCGAGCAGCTCGTTCCATACCCCCCTACCCCCCCCCCCCCAACAGTATGGAAAAAGTTGCCTCTCAGGTTCCTATTAAATCTTTCCCCTCTCACCTTAAACCCATGCCCTCTGGTTCTCGTTTCCCTTATCCTCCAAACACCCGGCCTGGCTTTGGAACACTTGCTAGTAACTCAATGTCCCCCAACCAAAGAACCATAAACTAGTGAAGGCAGATATACCTTACTACCCCAACAAATGAAGGCAGGCATACCATATCGCCCTAACTAATGAAGGCACGCATACCGTACCACTAATTTAAGGGCCTGTCCCACTTACGCGACCTCGTCGTCGCTTGAGGCGTACGGGCACCGTAGGGCCATGCAGGGCCGGTCCCACATAGAAGCGCGGTGTTATGCGGGGATGGTTCCGACATCGCGCGGGGCTCCAAAATTCTGGCAGTGGCCGAAATCTTTGCGCACCAATGGCCTGTCAGCATGCAGGCGCATTGCGGTCGTACGCAGCGTCATGACGTCATAGGCAGCATCTTGACAGCGTATGACTAGCGCATGGCGTTGCATGATGACGTCACCGCCCGATGCCGAAATTCAGCCGGCCTGCCTTCTGCCCAGCTGATTGGTAAGCATGACACAAATGACATCACACGCGTACTTCGCATGAACTCTGCAATCGCATGCAAGTGGGACAGGCCCTTAATTGTGTTTACCTGACGAGAACATAAAACTATCTCGTACAAGTTTTACTGTATCTCGGTGCATGTAACAATAATAAATAACTTGTGTGGCACAGTGGTACAGTCCTGGGTTCAATCCTGACCATGGGTGTAGTCTGTAGAGTTTGTAGGTTTTCCCTCTGACCTTGTGGGATTTCACCAGGTGCTCCGGTTTCCTCCCAAGTTCCAAAGATATGCAGGTGCGTAGGTTAATTGGCTTCTGTAAATTGTCCCTAGTGTGTCGAATGGAATTTGTGTGGCTGATTGTTGGTTGGCACGGATCCAGTGTGCAGAAGGGCCCGTTTCCACACTATCTCCAAACCAAATTAAAAATTCTAAACCAAGCCATCAAACGTGTTCCATTCAATAGTTTTTATTGATTATTTTGGTATTAAATATATTTTTTAGTAGAGCTATATTTCCAGTTTACAGCTGTTGAGGTTTTCACAGAGTTGATGCAACCAAGACATGGTATCAAAATCAGTGCCTCCAGCATTCCAAGGCTGACTTTTAACTAAAAGATAAAGCTCGGGTTTCACCCATTTACAGTAACACAAGTCGCAAGAGCTCTTGCTTTTTCCAGTTCAGTTCCCCAGGAAAGCCCCCCACCCACATGCAGGCGATGGGGAGGGGGAAACATTACCTCCTGCAGGAGGGAAATTGTGGCAAAACCATGGTAAAACCCCAATAAACAGTACCCGGTGGTAAAGCGCTAAAGATGTCCTTGCACAACAGGACTCCAGTGTTAAGTACCTTGATATTCCTCTCTAAAGTTACACATTGTTCTGCATCATATTGGGTGATGCAGGAGTACAGCAGACAGAAATATGTAAAGTATAATGCCAACGCGGAGAAAATTTGAACAGCCCGATGACATTTAGATAAATGCAGCATCCGCGATATAACATGAAGACAGGTTGCGTTAATTAGGCTTCTATTGGTCTGGAGTGTTGGGTCAAACTTGTCCAAGCATTTGGAACCATGCAAAGTACATATTCCCCCAGGGAGGAAAGAAAGGAGGGTTGACTTAACGTAGAACCAAACAGTTGGAGTGACACCTGGAAGAATGTTGTCACAAAGCTGCGAGGAACTCTTCCTGGTCCATGGAATCTAGACACCGGGGGGGGGGATAACTTGAGGTAGTGGCAATTGGAAATGTTCCAACTGAAGGATAGTATGGGTTCAGAGGGCTGAATGGCCTGCTCTTCTTCTTCTTGCAAAGATTGTTCCTTGACTCTGTAGTAGTGACTCGAGAGGTTCCTGCACCCATCTGGGGCACGGTGTGGACTACACAACCACACGCCACTCCCATAAGTTCCACCACTGTTACCCAAAGCAGGGGGCAGTTCATGGGGAGGGGGGGGGGGATCTCCAGAGAAGAGGACTTCACCCCCGGCACCACCCCCTCTCCATGCGGATGTGCTGGTGCACATCCAACCTTCAAAGTAACAAGCATTGGAGGCCACAGCCTGATGTCACCTGCTGGAGATGGTGGCAGTAGCGAAGGGCTTGTGCAGAGAACAGAGGCCCCCTCCCAACACTACCCCAGTCAAGCAGGAAAACTGAATGCTCCTCAGTCACCCCACCAACAAACTCATGGAACCAGCTTGGCCAAAGCAAGGTGCAACAGCATTCAATTCAGCCAAGAATACCCACCCTCTCTCCATCTATTCGGTTGGGAGTACACACAGAACCAACACACAAGGCGGATGGTTTGTTTGGGACCCTGGAATGATTGGGGCCGTGACCCACCCCGTAACTCAGCCCCTAGCTTCCTGACGTTACGCTGACTCGGGCGAGTTAGAAACTTTGGAACAAGCAACCTTCCCTCATCGCACAGGGACACAGAGCACTGGAGCAGCTTACTGGGTCAGGGAGCATCTGTGGAGAACATGGATTTTGGTCGGGTCCCTTCCTCAGATTAATCTTCCCCACACGTTTCCCTGAAAGGTGAACTGCCGAGAATTGAACAAAGGTAGTCCGTGGCAAAGAGCACTGGGCAATCTGAAACTGGATTTGGACAGCATGATTCCATGAATAAGCAGACCGACTGGACCACTCTGCCCTCTAGTCCTGCCTGAAGACATTTCTGATCTGATAAGCGTCTAACATTTTAACTTCCACCAACCACCCCGGACAACCTGCCTCGCCCTCTGCCGCTACAGAACGCCCTCCCAGAGAACCTGGCACTCACTCACCCTGCCCTCAACACAATTTTACCTCCACCTGAATCACAAACATAAATACACAAGCATAAATACAGAAGGAGCAAGGAACCGCCTTGCACTTTGCTGACTGCAGGACAGTTTGCCCATGAAATCCTCTCCTGTGGTGTCCGTGGAGCAATCTAGAGACCATGGTTCAGTAGTAAAAGACACCATTAGCCAGTACTGTAACTAAGAGTAACGGCAAGGCGTGTCCCCGTATTGGTCCTTATCGGGCTGCTGTGATTCCCACTGTCTGTGGGCATCCAGGGGGCAGGGAGAGTTCAAGGGGCTGCCCTCCAGCAGTGTAATCCTCCACACAACAATATTATTTTTCAATGGTCCGAGGATATTTAAAAAAGTTAAATACAAGGTCCTGCTTTAGGGTTTTGCAGCCCAGAGAAGGTGGGGTGAAATCACGTGCAACTCCTCACCCCAGGGCCACAGAGATGGGCAGGGTGCGGGGTGGACGGGCTGAGAATGGATAACCTCCAGGGTCAGTTTCTCCCCTCCCACCCACCACAGTCAGTATCTCCCCTCCCGCCTTCTCCAGAAGGGGACTCAGACGAAGCAAGGCCAAAGGTGGTGGACGCAAATGGAGCACGGGGTCAGAGTCGGGCTCGGGGCACAGGCCGGTAGGAAGTGCCCCCCGGCCATCGATGAAGGGGTCAACAAAGCCCGGTGGGGAGTCTCGAGGCAAAGCTCGGCCAAGGAAGACCAGTCAATGAAGATCCAAGGCTGGGATGTGGGCAGTGAGCGCAGGGCAAGAATCCACGGGCAGCAATGCGTTAAATATTGACCTGTGCACCACCGATGGGTATCCCTGGAGCCGACCCAAGTCCACTGCCCGCACTCCCCCTTCCTGGCTGCCACTGTCCCGTCACTCCCTGGCCCGGGACCCCCCACTCATCACCAGGTAATTGTCCTCGCCCCGTCCCGGGGGGCGGTGTGAAGGGGCCGATTGTCCAGCCTTCACGGCAGAGCGGGCCAGTGTGGCCGGCTGGGCCTTGGGCCTAGGCCTGGGGGTTTCGGGTGTCCGAGCTGGGCCCTGGAGCAACTTCACTGGGGCCAGGGGGTTACGAGGGGTGCGAGGGGAGGGGGAAGGGGCGGGGGAGGCCGCTGGAGCCCGGGACAGGCCCGAGGCCTTGGTTGGCACAGACCCTGCGGCAGGCATGGCCCTGCGACGGTTGGTTGGGGGTGCTGGAGAACGGGCGCTCAGCTTGGGGGCGGGTTCAGCCGCGCACAGCCTCGGGGGCCTCCTCAGCGGGGTCCTGCCCGGAGTCCTGGGGGAGGCCCGGGCCTGGCGGCATCTTCCAGCTCCGAGCCTCGGGGTCAGAGGTAACTCAGGGGCAGGGGAGCAGACCCGGATTCTGGGGGATGGCTGGGCGGGGGAGTGGGCGCAGCGACAGTGGGGGGAGGGGCGGGGGGTCTTGGGGCGGGGGGCTCCAGACCGCTCCCACGCCACGATCTTCTCCTCCAGTGCAGTGAGGTGCAGCACACGGCATGGGTCATGCTTGAGTAGGAAGCCCTGTAGCGTGTCCCAGCCACCGCCAACGCGCACCATCACGTGCTTCCCGTGCAGCATCTGCAAGCAGAGGGGAGAGTCATGCAGCACCAAAACAGGCCCTTCAGCCCAACCCTCCCATGCCAACCACAATGCCCAATCTGGACTAGTCCCACCTGCAGTTGGCCCATATCCCTCTAAAACCCGTCCTACAGTGGCACAGCAGGTAGAGCTGCTGCCTCAGTGCCAGAGACCTGGGTATCAGGGCCAGGTTTGAAGCAGATGTGCCTAGCAAGTTCTTTTTAATCTACCTACGTATCTATTATCCATCCACGCATGTTGACTGAACCTCAAGATGGATCTCCCATGGTCAAGGCCACTGACCTCCTAATGGAGGGCCATCAACATAGAAAATAGGTGCAGGAGTAGGCCATTCGGCCCTTCGAGCCTGCACCACCATTCAATATGATCATGGCTGATCATTCAACTCAGTATCCCGTACCTGCCTTCTCTCCATACCCCATGATCCCTTTAGCCACAAGGGCCACATCTAACTCCCTCTTAAATATAGCCAATGAACTGGCCTCAACTACCTTATGTGGCAGAGAATTCCAGAGACTCGCCACTTTCGGTGTGAAAAATGTTTTCCTCATCTCGGTCCTAAAGGAATTCCCCCTTATCCTTAAACTGTGACCCCTTGCTCTGGAGTTCCCCAACATTGGGACCAATCTTCCTGCATCTAGCCTGTCCAATCCCTTAATAATTTTGTAAGTTTCTAGAAGATCCCCCCACAATCTTCTAAATTCTAGCAAGTACAAGCCAAGTCTATCCAGTCTTTCCTCATATGAAAGTCTTGACATCCCAGGAATCAGTCTGGTGAACCTTATCTGTACCCCCTCTATGGCAAGAATGTATTTCCTCAGATTTGGAGACCAAAACTGTACGCACTACTCCAGGTGTGGTCTCACCAAAACCCTGTACAACTGCAGTAGAACCTCCCTGCTCCTATACTCAAATCCTTTTGCTATGAAAGTTTACATACTATTCGCTTTCTGCCTGCTGCACCTGCATGCCCACTTTCAATGACTGGTGTACCATGACACCCAGGTCTCGTTGCATCTCCCCTTTTCCTAATTTGCCACCATTCAGGTAAAAGTCTACCCTCCTGTTTTTGCCACCAAAGTGGATAACCTCACATTTATCCACATTATACTGCATCTGCCATGCATTTGCCCACTCATCCAGCCTATCCAAGTCACCTTGCAGCCTCCTCACACCTAACACTGCCCCCCAGCTTCGTGTCATCCGCAAACTTGGAGATGTTGCATTCAATTCCATCGTCCAAATAGTAATTCTATCGTAAATTATATCGTAAATAATTGGGGTCCCAGCACTGAGCCTTGCTGTACCCCACTAGTCACTGCCTGCCATTCTGAAAAGGACCCGTTTACCCCTACCCTTTGTTTCCTGTCTGCCAGCTTGTTCTCTATCCACATCAATACTGAACCCCCAATACCGTGTGCTTTAAGTTTGTAACATTACACATTAGTCCTTTCATTCGCCCACTTCATTACGGCACGGCTCCAAACCCTTCATTGACCCACAATATGGATCCCAGCAAGCAGTTCAAGTCCATGCCCTCACAACGAGGTCTGGGTTCCCTCTCCACGTCGCATCGTATAGTTACCCTGATGAAAAGTATCTTCTGACCCAGGCGATAGCGGCCTTCGGATAAGAACTCGATGGAGAACCGGTGGGAACATTTGCAAGGAGGGTCGTTTGCAATTACTTTCACCTGAGCATAACAGAAGGATTAAACGTAGTAAGAAGGAACTGTAGGCGCTGGCTTACAAAAACAAGACACAAAGTGCTGGAGTAACTCTTTGGGTCAGGCAGCGTCTCTGGAGAACATGGATCGCTGATGTTTTGGGTCTGAAGTAGGGTCTCAACCCGAAATGTCATCTATCCATGTTCTCTGGGGATGCCCGACCGAAAGAGTTCCTCCAGCTCTGTGCATCACAATAAAATGATGGTGGAAAGTGAAGTTACCGAGTCAATGTGTCTTGATGGGGGGGGGGGGCAATGGCTGAGGGGCCCAATGCAGCACAGTGCCGCAGCGGGAGAGTTGCGGCCTTACAGCGCCAGAGTCCCAGGTTGGATCTTGACTACAGATGCCGAGTGAACAGAGTTTGTATGCTCTCCCTATGACCACGTGGGGTTTCTCCGGGTGCTCCGGTTTCTGCCCACATCCTAAAGATATACAGGTTTGTATATCTGTTTTTCTTCAGAATGTTGCCTGGGTTCCAGCAACTAAGTTACAGAGAAAGGTTGAACAAGTTAGGTCTTTATTCTTTGGAGCGCAGAAGGTTAAGGGAGGACTTAATTGAGGTCTTTAAAATGATGAAAAGGATAGACATTGACGTGAATAAGCTTTTCCCATTGAGGGTAGGGAAGATTCAAACAAGAGGGCATGACATTAGAATTAAGGGACAGACGTTTAGGGGTAACATGAGGGGGAACTTCTTTACTCAGAGAGTGGTGGCTGTGTGGAATGATCTTCCTGCAGAAGTGGTGGAGGCAGGATTGATTTTAACATTTAAAAGTAAAGTGGATAGGTATATGGACGGGAAGGGAATGGAGGGGTATGGTCTGAGTGCAGGTAGATGGGACTAGGGGAAAATAAATGGTCGGCACGGACTGGAAGGGCCGAGAAGGCCCGTTTCCGTGCTGTAATTGTTATATGATTATATGGTTATGTGTGAGAATAGACAGGTCGGTCGGTGTGGACTCAGTGGGCCTAATGCCCCTGCCCCACTTAAGAAACCTGAACGGAAACCTCTGGAGACTTTGCGCCCCACCCAAGGTTTCCGTGCGGTTCCCGGAGGTTTTTGTCAGTCTCCCTAATGGTCGAAAGTGGTTTCCGCTCCTTCTATGTTCCGGCGATGATTTCAAAGAATTCAAAACCGGTTGCAGTTTTAAAAATCGGTCATTTTTGTCGAAACCGGTTGCGATGCGAGTTGAAGGTGGTTGCCGGAGGTTGCAGGTAGTGGAAGGCAAGACCTCCCTGGTGGAATAAAACTGGGTGAAAAAAAGGCCTTACCTTCCACTACTTGCAACCTCCGGCAACCACCTTCAACTAGCATCGCAAATAATCGCCGGAACATAGAAGAAGCGGAAACCACTTTCGACCATTAGGGAGACTGACAAAAACCTCTGGGAACCGCACGAAAACCTTGGGTGGGGTGCAAAGTCTCCAGAGGTTTCCGTTCAGGTTTCCTAAGTGGGACAGGGGCCTAAGGGTCTGTTTCTGCACTGTATCTCTAAAGTCTAAAGATAGTTGTGATTGGAGACAAAAACACAATTGGAAAGATCCCCAACACCCTTTAGAAAATGCTTCAGTTCCCCTTTCAACTTGGTTTTTAATGTCACAAGGTTAAATCTGAAAATACCGAGCATCTAAACAAACTTCCTTCATTGATATAGAACACAGATGGTAGAGGGCACTCACCGCTTGGTGAAGCTCTTTGTTATGGCAACTTGGCTTTGGGTTTTCTGCGTGAGCGACGTGTTTGGAGTTGGTCAGCAGGGATTCCTCGAGTTCAATTTCCTTCTCCAGTTTCACTAGTACCGGAGGCTCCACCCCAAAGCTTCAACAAAGAGCCACAATCAGTGCTCACCAACACTGCACACCGTTCAAACATCAATCAAAATTCAGCTGAAAGTCCATCAAGTCTACAGCACAGAGACCTCACTGCTCCGTGCCCATATGCCCCAATGTACCACCGCCCATCTCTTCCCGCCTCTCCCATCAGGGAAGAGGTATGGAATTTTGAAAACTCACACCTCCAAATTCACAGACAGTTTCTTCCCAGCTGTTATCAGGTAACCGAACCATCCCATCACCAACTAGAGAGCGGTCCTGACCTCCCATCTACCTCATTGGGAATATTTGATTCATAACCTGACTTTATCAGACCTCAATGTTATATCTTGTACTTAATGTCGTGCCCTTTATCCTCTAACCATGCACTGTGGACGGCTTGACTGTAATCATGTATAGTCTTTTCTTTGAGTGGATAGCACACAACAAAAAGCTTTTCACTGTACCTTGGTGCATGTGATAATAATAAACTAAGTTAAACACTCCATCTTCCACATGGATAAAAAAAATATTCCCCCCAAAACTGTTTATCCCCCGGCAGCTTAATCTCTGCACGCCAATCTCCAAAGTTACTTTTAAGCAGCTATTTCCCCAATCAAAATTGCATTACAATCTATTTAGTCTGTGTAATACAAATGGTGTTCCCCAATTCATTGATCGCCATATATCCAATTCATGTTGTGGGAAACTTGTTACAGCTGAACTGCCTGCGTTGAGAAGGAGCCACGATCATGTTGAACGACAGAGCAGGGCCAAGTGGTCTTCTCCCATTCTATGTAGACACTTCCATGCAAGCTAATGGGCCAATCTAACGGATGTTTCAGCTGGCCAAAGAATTTGAGTAGATGGGCAAAGAGAAACAATTTCAACCATGTAGGCAAGTGGAAAGGGTACAAAGTGGAGCTGATGGTCATGAAAAGAGAAGTTGTGGATGTACAGGGATATCGGTGGCACAGTGGTGGAGTTGCCGCCTCACAGCGGAAGAGACTGCTACGATCCTGACTGTGGGTGCTGTCTTTCCGGAGTATGCACGTTCTCCCTGTGACCGCGTGGGATTTCTCCGGGTGCTCCGGTTAACTCCCCCCCAATCTAACAGCGTACAGGTTTGTATGTTAATTGGCCTTTGTGAATTGTCCCTAGTGTGTAGGATCGGCACAGAATCGGTGGGCTGAAGGGTCTGTTTCCTAGCTGTATCGCTAAACTAAACTAAAGAAGGGGCTGAATGGAACCGAGGAGAACTGGCGTGGACCAGATTCATCCCTCCTCATTGCGTAATAAATAAAAGTGGAACGAGAAGCCAAGATTGATCATTCAGGTGAGAGGTAGAAAGTTTAAAGGAGATGCGCGCAGCAGGTTTTTTTTTTAAAACAGAGACAGGTAGGTGCTGGCAACACAGCTGCATTAGGGGTGATGGTGGAGGCAGATAGAACAGTTGTGTTCAAGAGGCTTTTAGATAGGTGCATGGATATGGATCACATGCAGACAGAGATTAGTTTAACCTGACATCATGTTCAGCACAGCTTTATGGGCCGAAGGGCCTGATCCTGCACTGTACTGTTCTATGACATTGTACCAGAAGTCGATGATGATCACTACTGTGGCCCTGTACAGTTGCTCGTTGAGAGCAGTCACCTCCACCCTGACCATGGAGTTGTGTTGACAGAGACTCGTTGGGTTGTGTTCTAAATCTCTCCGTTCCCACCTCTGTAACACTCTACTGTGCAACTCTGGGCTGCTTCTGAAAATATCCACCCTGGCACAGATCTGTAGCTGGAAGGGCACTGCCAGAGGGATTAACACTCTGCATTCCCTCCATCTCAGAATAAACAGTTAAACAAAGAGGAAGGTTTCCACAACCCCACTATTTACTGGTGATAATTTAATAGTATTTATAGTTTCGAAGCAAGATGGCGAACCAAATAAAGGCAGGCAGAATGGCCTCCACCGGATTCCATGGATTCTCGAGTCACTGCAGAGCTTATCTAAATGATTAGATCATAGAGTCATGGAGTCTTACAGTGTGGAAACAGGCCCTTCGGCCCAACTTGCCCACACTGTCCAATCTACACTAGTCCCATCTGCCTGCTTTCGCCCCATATCCATCTAAACCTGCCCTATCCATGTACCCATTGAAATGTTTCCTAAATGTTACGATAGTACCTGACTCAACTACCTGCTCCCCGGCAACTCGTTCCAAATACCTACCACCCTTTGCGTGAAGAAGTTATCCCTCAGATTCCTATAAAATCTTTCCCTCCTCAACTTAAACCTATGTCCTCAGTTTCTTGATTCCCCTACTCTGGGCGAAAGACTGTGCGTCTACCTGATCCAATCCTCATGATTTTGTACACCTCTATAAAATCATCCCTCGTCTTCCTGCACTCCGAGGAATAAAATCATAGCTTGCTCAACCTCTCCCTATAGCTCGTGCCCTCGAGTCCCGGCAACATCCTCGTAAATGTTCTCTGCACCTTTTCCAGCCTCCATCACACTTACCGAGACACAATGCGTCCAATTTCGAGCAGACACAGACACACCTGCCGGGGCTGCTTGTGCAGCACTGGAAGAGAACAGACAGATTTCTCATCACAATCGACGTCATTAAACACAACTCCATTAACACGGGCCCTTTGGTCAGCATCATTAAACACAACACTATTAAACATAACACCAATAGCACAGGCCCTCTGATCACCATTAAACACCGTACACCATTAAACACAGGCCCTTTGATCAACCCTTAATGAAGGTAGACCCTTCAACCCCAAGGCACCAATGATCACTGCAGAGATGCAGCAGCTCATAGCTTAAGACACAAAGTGCTGGAGTAACTCAGTAGGTCAGGCAACATCTCTGAAGAACACGGATGGCAGACGTTTCGGGTCGGGAGCCTTCCTCAGACTGACATTCCCAGATCTGTTAGCAGAGGTGTGGTGCTTTTGATAATATGGTCAGGTCCCAACTGCTCAACATTTTCAAGGATAGGAAGGGAAGAGCCCACTACAGGCAGATACCACCACAAGACCGCAAGGCATAGGGGTAGGATTAGGCCATTCGGCCCATTGAATCTACTCAGCCATCCAATCATGGACGATCTATCTTCCCTTTCACCCCCTTAATCTTTGACACCCTTACTGAACAAGAACCTATCAATCTCTACTTTAAAAGTACCCAATGATTTGGCCTCCACCACCTTCAGTAGCATTGAATTCCACAGATTCACCACCTTCTGGCTAAAGAAATTCCTCCTCATCTCCATTCTCAGTCCTTTTATTCTGAGATTGCGACTAGCCTAGAATAGTCAGCATGCACAGCTCGGGCCGAAGGGACTGTTGCTGTGCAGCTCTATGACTAGGATAAATGATGAAGTAGGGGGATAAAAGAAGGAGAAGAGATTGGAGTGGGCAAAGCTTGGTAAGTGATAGGTGGAGAAATGCTGGTTTATACCAAAGATAGATACAAAGTACTGAAGTAATCCAGCGTGTCAGGCAGCATCTCTGGAGAAAAGGGATGGGTGACATAGGAGATGGGGGGAAAGCTGCAACATCCAGACTGGTATTCCCCATTATTACATTGTCACAGAATACTCAATGCTCAAGTTGTGTCCTTCATGAATAATTACAGCTTGAAACCAACTTGAAACGGACAGAGCAGCATTTATAGAAACCCTGCGTGGAATGAAAGATCATCCACGTTTCCAAAGGCTGTCTGCCGCCTGACCTTTGGAGGAACAATAGTCAGCTGCGACCGTGGGAGGTGAGATTGCTGGGGATGGGCTGAGCAACACTGGAGCACTGTGAGTACAAAGACCCTGCCCTGCAGCCTGCTAACAGAGCCCTTGATTCACTGACCTGGGAGCGGGTTTTGACAGAGATGGCGGGTCACGGACCGAGGGCGTGAGTGAATGGAGGGGATTCTACGAGCTTCCCTGGACAGCTGCCCAAAAACTAATTGGGAGTGAGAGGCCAGGACTCCGTGCAGGCTCGGTGCCAGGGAAGGAACTTCAGAGGTCTTGTGCAAGTCAGGAAACACTGCAATGCCCCCACGCAGTCATGTACAGATGGAGGAGGGAGACGAGGTTTCACCAACAACTGGATTCCCTCGCACTATCGAACGTCTACAGGTGCACAGTAGAGAGGATGCCGACTAGTTGCATCATGCCCTGGTCTGGTGACCCGAACGACCAGGAACAAAGGAATGCCAATAAATAAATAAAGCATCTACTTCCTTAGAAGATTGAGGAGATTTGATATGCCACCAAATACCCTATCAAACTTATACAGGTGTTCGGTAGAGAACATACTGACTGGTTGTACCATGCCCTGGTTCGGTAGCTCAAATGCCCAGGACTGAAGGAGACTACAGAGAGTGGTGGAGACTGCCCGGTCCATCACAGGTACCGACCTCCCTACCATCGAAGGGATCTACAGGAGGTGCCTCAAAAAAGACTGCCAGCAAAGACCCCCCTCACCCTGACCGCTGCCTCACAGCTCCGCTGGTCTGGTGTCAACCCTGGGAGAGAAACCATCCGACCAACAACTAGAGAGCAGTCCCGAGCTACTCCCCCTTATTGGAGACCCTCCGACTATCTTTAATCAGACTTTACCTTGAACTAAATGTTACTCACATTATTCCCTTTATCGTGTATCTGTGGACACCGCGATTGTAACCATGTATTATCTTTCCGACGAATGAAGAGCACATGAAAGCTTTTTACTGTACCTCGGTACACGTGACAATAATAAAGCTAGACCGAGAACATGCATGGAATTCCCTATTTAAAGGTCATTGGAGCTTCATGCAAGAGTCATTGCATCGAGTAGCATTATTGCCAAATTATTTCCAGGCAAAACGCAAATTGTTGTACGTCCATAGACAACGGCAAGGATGAGGGGGCATCAGATACATACCCAATCCCTCAGACTCGAACAGGTAGGTCTCGTCCACTCCAATGGCCCTGCACCACGAGAGGAAATTGGCCGTGTTGTCGCGAGCAAAGAAGGATCCCGGACTGGCGTCTGCTTTACACCGAACCCTCCGCAGTGTGAAATGCTGCAGACAGTGAAAATAGGGAAAAAAAAAATTTAAAAATCAGGCAACTTTCAATGAAGCAATTTCCTGGAGCTAGTTTGAGATACATTCCAGCCTCTTTAGTTTAGTTTGTCATGTGCACAGGTACAGTGAGCCTTTACTTGCATGCTATCCATTCAGAAAGATTACACATGATTACAATCAAGCCGCTCGCAGTTTATAATCCCAGGATAAAGGGAATAACGTTTAGTGCAAGATAAAGGCCAGTAAAATCCGATTAAAGATAGCACCAAGGGTCTCCACGAGGTAGATGGGAGTTCAGGACCGCTCTCTAGTTGGTGATAGGATGGTTCAATTGCCCAATAATAGCTGGAAAGAAACTGTCCCCGAATCTGGAGGTGTGAGTTTTCAAACGTTTACAGCTCTTGCCTGATGGGAGATGGGAGAAGAGGGGGTGACTCGTCCTTTATTAAGTGGGTTTTCCTCCCCAAATCAGTCTGAAAAAGGGTCCTGATCCAATTGTCACTTACCCAGAGCCGCTACCTGACAAACAGAGTTACTCCATCACTATCATTTTTTTGTGAAAGGAAACGTTTATCACCTCCACTACCAGCTTGTAGGGTGCACCATTCTAGCACTGCAGAGAGTCCCTCTGACCTCACCTCCCAATCCATTGGGCTGTACAAGCTCATGAGAGGAATAGATTGGGTAAAAACACAGTCTTTGATATGGAGCAGGGGAAATCAAGAACCAGAGGGTATAGGTTTAAGGTGAATGGAGAATGATTTAATAGGAAACTGGGGGGGAAATTTTATTTTATTTTAAGGGTGGTGGGTGAATGGAACGAGCTGCTGGTGGTGGTCATTGAGGCAGGTACTATCACAATATTTAAAAAAAACATTTGGACAGGTACATGGATAAGTTTAGAAGGATATGGACCAAATGCAGGAAAGTGTGACTAGTTTAGATGGGGCACGTTGGACGGCATGGGAAAGTTGGCCTGTAGGGCCTGTTTCCATGCAGTATGACTAGCACAGAGGAAAGGGCAGTGGGTGAGTAGGGACACCGCCACGTACAGCATCCTACCAGGGAAACAGATTGCTGTTTGTTCACTGTCGCTGGGTCAAAACCCTACAACTCATTCAAAACCTGCACTGAGGCAGCACTTTCTTGCTGTAACGTTTGATAACTTTCTTCACCGTCCACACAACCATCATTTTTAAGTGTCCTCTGCCAAATTACTAATAGTGCCTTCTACATTCTCATCCACATCTTTGGTATAGATGACAAAGATGAGGCAGCTTAACAATAAGGGGAAAGAGGAGAGGAGGGGAGAAAAAAAAAACACTCAATCATAGAGAGGCTTGAAATCAACAGGGATTGGAAAAATAAGTTCAAAATACTATTTTTGACCCAGGCCAGCCCTGGGCTCTTTATACATTTTAATACGAACAGAAGAAACTATTGTATTCTGTCACGCATATCTGTGGGAGGCTTCATGCAAATGCTCTCTTCAATCAGAAATCTGAACTGCATCCTACCAAGTTTTAATCACGAAATTGAAGCGACATGCAGAGTCTCTTGCCGAGGGTAGATGAATTGAGGACCAGAGTGCATAGGTTTAAGGTGAAGGGGAAAAGATTTAAAAGGAATCCGAGGGGTAACTTTTTTCACACAAAGGGTGGTGGGTGTATGGAACAAGCTGCCAGAGGAGATAGTTGAGGCAGGGACTATCCCAACATTTAAGAAAGTTAGACAGATACATGGATAAGATAGGTTTGGAGGGATATGGACCAAACGCAGGCAGGTGGGATTAATGTAGCTGGGACATGTTGGCCAGTGTGGGCAAGTTGGGCCTGTTTCCACACTGTATCACTCTATGATTCTGTGACAGTGACAGATCCTTCCCCTCTGTGGGGTTGTTGATGGAGATCTGCTAATGCCTTCAATTATTGCCCTTCTGTCTAACATGCCCAATGGCTGGACAGCCATTACCAACTGTACTCAAAGCAGAATGTTTGCCTCTACAGAGTTAAGCTGCTGCTGCATTCAGGAACTTTAGTGGCCAATTTATGCAGAGCAGGATTCCAAAGGCAGCAACTTGACACCAACTGGGAAACATTTTTTGAACGATAAGTATTAGTCCCAATACTGGATTAATTTATTATTGTCACATGTACCAAGGTGCAGTGAAAAGCATTTTTGTTGTGTACTATCCAGTCAACGGAAAGGCTATACATAATTACAATTGAGCCGTCCACAGGGTGCAGATGCAGGATAAAGGGAATAATGTTTAGTGCAAGATAAAGTATAGTAAAGTCCAAATACAGATAGTCCAAGGGTCTCCAATGAGGAATATGGGTCAGGACCACTTTCTAGCTGGTGATGGGATGGTTCAGTTGTCCGATTACAGCTGGGAAGAGATTGTTCTGGAGGTGAATCTGGAGTTGTGCATTTTCACACTTTTGTACCTCTTGCCCGAGGTTTTCTCACTCCTTTATTTCACTCCTCCACCTCTTCGTACGTGGCATTCTTTTGTCCCTTTTCCCCCACTCACCTTTATCACTTACTCCACCCTCACCTGTTAGAAGACCCAAAACTTTACCTATTCCTTTTCTCCACACATGCCGCCTGACCCGCTGAGTTCTTCCAGCGCTGGTGAACACCATGATGCATCACGCCCACACCAGTCTCAGGTACATGCTGTTCACCCAACACCTGCCCGCTCCATCACAGCATGTTTGGGTTTAGTTTTATGCTTTCCTCTGTACTGAGGTGCAAAGCTTTGTTTTGCAAGCTTTCCTATTAGATCAGCTATACCTTACACAAATACAAATCAAGTCAAACTCAAGAACAACAAGTAGTGCAAAGGGAAATATAGAGTGCAGAATATAATTCTCAGTATTGTAGTGAATCAGTTCCATAGACAAAAGTCTAATGTCTAAAGTAGGATAGAGGTAAAACGGACAGTACCCTAGCTTATGGAAGGATCTTTCGGAAGCCTAATACCAGAGGAGAAGCTGTTCCTGAGTCTGGTGGTGTGCAGTTTCACGCTTCTCTACCTTCTGCCGGAAGGGAGCAGGGAGGAGGAGGAATGGGATGCCAGGATTGGAACTGGGACTCACCTCCACGTTCTCCAGATTCCCACATTCCTTCACTTTCTTTTGGAGAAGAGCGATTAGCTTGCAGAGTGCCACACCATTGTCCAGGTTCTTCATGAAGTTCTCTGCTCTGAACTCCTTCCCTATGGTGCCAATGGGGTTAGTTAGTCCTTGGTGCATCATGGTCATGTGTACAAAGACAGTGAGAAAATATGTGCGCGCACCACACAGTTACACCATACTACATGCGAGTTCAATCACGCCATACATCAACAGGAAGTGAAAAGAGAAAATCACCAGTGCGCAGAATACAGTTATCCCTTTATCCTGTATCTGTACACTGTGGATGGCATGATTGTAATGTCAAGATCGTCCCGTCAATGGAGGGCTCGAGGCCCCCGACCGAGGAAGAACAAATGAAAGGCCTTGAACTTTATTTCGCCTTCCATCACAGTGAGGAATGTGTAGGAGTCACTGTGGTGGATGTTCATGTTAAAATGTGTTTGAGTCTGTTGCTTTTAATTGTATGACTGACCTGGCCAGTGAAATTCCTCGTATGTTGCAAAACATACTTGGCGAAAAAAAATCTGATTCTGATGTATGGTCTTTCCGTTGACTGGTTAGCATGCAATATGAAGCTTTTCACTGTATCTCAGTACATGCGAGAATAAATTAAACTAAAGTGTTGCAGCTTTATAGGGAAAGTACAGATAAAAAGAAAAATGCAATGTCCACAATGAGGTAGGTTGGAAGATCGGGACTACATCCTAGCTCGTGGGAGGACTGCTCCGTAGTCTGATAACAGCGGGGGGGAAAGCTGTTCCAGAATCTGGCGGTATACGACTCCAATGCGTAGCACAACATACCTTCCCCAAGTTGTAGCAATGTTTTCAGTTATGGTCACTCTGCTATGGGAAAGATACCCTAAAGCTGGAAAGAGTGCAGTGAAGATTTACAAGAAGGTTGCCAGGACCCAAGGGCCTAAGCTACCGGGAGAGATTGGGCAGGCTAGGAATTTATTTCGTGGAGTGCAGGAGGCTGAAGGGTGATCTGCCAGAGATGTATAGAATCACAAAGGGAATAGAAAGGGTGCATGCAGGAGTACTTTACAGCAGGGTGGTGGAAATCAAGAACTAGAGGGCATAGGATAAAGGTGAAAGGGAAAAGACAATAGGAATCAGAGCCAACATTTTCACTCAGAGGGTGGTGAATATATGGAATGAGCTACCAGAGAGACTAGCATTGATAGAGCTTGGATAGAAGGACTTGTTGCCATGCTGTGTGATACAATTAAAAGATTTAAACGGCATTTCGGCAGGTACTCGAATAGGAAAAGTGTAGAAAGTAAAATGGGTTTGGTGTGGATAGGCACCATGGACAGCATGAACGAGACGGGCCGAAGGGCCCGTTTCTGTGCAGTGCAAGTCTATGATTCTACAGCCATGATCTGAACGTCACGTGTAACCTGGGCACACATTAAAGGTGTAGCGACTTGGGATAGGGGTCAAGGCTCACCGAGCAGCCCGCTGAGCCAGATGGCCAGGTCCTCCTGCATGGGGACAAGGGTGGCCTCGTGCCGCACGCTCAGCCACTGGTCGTACCGAGAAACGTCCGTCAGACCCGGGCCGTGGCAAGGAGTCAGCGGTGGTCTCGGCGACGACAGCTCATCCCCAAACCACATCTGCAGAGAGAGAGAGAGAGAGAGAGAGGGCACAGCGTTACACCAAGCCTTCCCACTCACTGGGAGTTCACAATTAAACCACATTCTCAAATCTAATCTTCCTCTTCCCCCCATTCATCATTACTTTCCTTCCCTCACCAACCCTCTTCCCCCCTCAAAAAACAACCCTCTCAGACACACTCTTCCCTCTCCTCTCCCTATACCTCCTCCCAGTTCACTCTTCCTCCCCCTTCCCGCCCTCACCAACCATCTCATCCCCCAAAAATCTTCCCTCCTACCATTCCTCTTTCTTCCCCCTCCCCTTCTCTCCTCAGCACCCTCCCCCCCCCACCCTTTTCCCCCTGACTAGTGGCCCAGTGTGGAGCCGGTTCACTCCATCGTGTGTGCATGTACAGGGGCAGCTCTGGTCTGCGGTCGAGGAACCTGCAATTATAGAGTGCCTTTCCAGCTCTCAGGTCAACCCAAACACCCCGCCTTGTCATGTGCTGAGATAGTAAATGCTAGGCAGCGCACAGCATGATCACACTTACACCAAAACCCCACTTATCCATGTTCTCCATGACCCACTGAGTTTCTCCAGCATTTACTGTGTCTGAAGAAGGGCCTTGACCAGAAACATCACCTATTCCTTTTCTCCAGAAATGTTACCTGAACCACTGAGTTGCTCCAACATTTTGTGTTTATCTTCAATGTAACCCTGCATCTGCAGTTCCTTTTGTACTCATGCTGCCTGACCCACCGACTTACTCCAGCACTGTGTGCCCATCCTCAGGCCCTGATCTCTGGATAACTCCATTGCAGCTTAGACCCCGATACCCACTAACTCCATTATACACAGGGTGGGGTCTTACTGTGGGACAATCCCTCAGGCCCTGATACCCCGTTAACTCCATTAAACACCATGAAGGGTCTTCCCATCCAGAGACCAGAAGGCACAGCACAAACCATTACTGGCGCTGACTGACCTGTGGAATACGTTCCTTGTCAGTGCCAATCATTTCGAAAGTGCACAATCTATAAATGACAGGGATAATCACACTAAGGTATTAAAGGGTGACCCGTTCCATTCATGAAGTTTTACCTTTCACCAGCCAAACAAAAATTAAACCAAATGCCAATAAAAGTGACCTTACCTGGAGACCTTTCTGCAGAGCCATAATTCCTTCCCGACGTCCCTTCCTGAAAATTAGAATAAGCGAGATCAGATAGGATTATTATTTTAGGGCAATCTAATAAAATCCACACTCCTTCTTGGATTTATCTCCTTAATCTGCACAAATCCCATGAACTTTGGGTCCATTCTCTGGGTGGTCCCTCAGGGGTCAATGGTAGCATAGTCATAGCACGGGAACAGGCCCTTCGGCACACCTTGTCATTGCTGACCAAGTTGGCATACTACGCCAGTCCCATTTGCCAGCATTTCACCTATATCCCTCTAAACCCTTCCTACTGTCCAAATATCTTCTTTGATATATATAGTTTATTGTCATTGTAACATGAACCATGTACAACAAAATTTAAAAATGTCAACCAGTCAGTGCACCATTCAAACCATAAAAGCTAACGATACACAGGTAAAATATTTAA
The DNA here is from genome assembly GCA_963514005.1 of Raja brachyura. The sequence goes on along the minus strand of OY740800.1, from coordinate 26,983,746 downwards.
AAAGATAAACTAAAACAAATATGAAATATGAAAATAGCACGCATAAACACCCAACCCTACATCCTTCTGTCGATTTCACAGTGTACCAACCACAGTCCCTTAGTCCCCGCGTTCCTTGGCGGCTACATTTAGTGCCTTTATAGCAGTGGGGTAAAAACTGTTTTTAAGTCTGTTTGTCCTTGTCCTTGTAGATCTGTACCGTCTGCCGGACGGCAACAGTTCAAACAGGGAATGTCCGGGGTGGGAAATGTCCTTTATAATATTCTGGGATTTTTTGATGCAGCGGGAACTGTGCAAGTCTTCCAAGGTAAGGAGAGGGCAGCCGACAATCCTCTGGGCGTTGCCAATGGCCCTCTGGAGCGCTCTCCTCTGAGCTGCTGTGCCTAAAAGTCATTATTGTATCCGCTTCTATCGCTTCCACTGACAGGTAAATACACATACGGGATGAGAGGTGGTGGAGACGAACTGGAGAGCTGCTGCAAAGAGTGGGTGTTGTCCCATTCACATCTGCATTTACAGGGACACGACTGAGACAGAGAGCCAGACAGGCAGTGTGGAACAGAGAGGCCCACAGACAGCCTAGAAAGCAGGAGGTCCAAAGCAATTAAAACATAGTCTTTTGTCCAGAGAAGGGGAAATCGAAAACCAGACGACATTGGTTTAAGGTGAGTGGGAAAGATTTAATAGGAACTCGAGGGTTAACTTTTTCCACAGGGAGGGTAGTGAGTGTATGGAACGAGCTGCCGGAAGAGGTAGATGAGGTAGGTACTATCGGATCATTTAAAGAATAATATAGACAGGTACATGGATAGGATAGGTTTAGAGGGATATGGGCCAAATGCAGGCAGGTAGGACGTGGGGCTAGTATAGTGGGAGCATGTTGGGCCGAAGGGCCCGTTTCCACAGTGCATGACTCTAACTCTAACTGAGCAACAGGATGCACAACCAGAACCGTAGTACTTACCAACAGAGGCTGAAGTCCTCAGAAGCGATTCCTTAACCCAGACACCCTCTCGTGAACGGGCCACATCTTCTGGTGAAAGGCACTCCTGAAACACAAAACCCAGTATTACAGTTACGCCCTGTGCATTTCCATATGGTTTGCTTATGCAAAATACAAAGAGCAAGGCAGCCAGCTGGCAAAATGTAGAAACAAAGAACTGCAGACCGTCAGGTAGGTAGTTCAGCGGTCTAAAAAACAGAACCTATCTCTGCTCCGTTGTGCCCTCACCGGGAAGTTAACAGGCAATAAATCCCCTCTATTCCAGCTTCAGGAGAGGAGAACAAGGGCTGTCCTTGTCTCAGGCAGAAGCGAGTGGTGGTGGGCTGCGGGGGTCTGCAGGAGGCTCTCGGAGAGGGACAGGGAGCCCCACGGCTGCACCGTTCTGTTTCTGGTCTCACTGCAGCACAAACATGCGGGCACACCCAACAGAAGCAACACCCACATGAAGTGTTGCAGCCCAACAGAAAGAAACCTCCTTTTATTCCGAGGCTCTGCCCTCTGATCCAAGACTCTCCCACTACTGGAAACACCCTTTCCACATCCACTCTATCCAGGCATTTCATTACCCAGTAGATTTCAATGAGATTTCCCCCAACATCTTTCCAAACGCTAGCGAGTACAGGCCCAAAGCCGTCAAACACTCCTCATATATTAACCCAATCATCCCCAGGATCATTCTCATAAACTTCTTCTGGACACTCCCCAATGCCAGCACATTCTTCCTCAGACACACGCCCCAAAACTGCTCACAAATATTCCAAATGTAGTCTGACCAACAACTTATAAAGCCCCCTTGCTTTTTTGTTCCACAAGGATGTTGCCCGAGTTAGGTTAGGTTACCAGGAAGGTTGACAAACTTGGATTGGTTTCTCTGGAGCGTCAATCGTTGACATGAGAGAAGTTTATAAAATGATGAGAAGACAGATAAGGTAGACAATCAGAACCTTTTTCCTGGTGGAAATGTGAAATGGAGAAAGGTTTAACGCAGATATGCTGGGCAAGTTTTTCTTTGAATAGAGATTGGAGGATCTCTTCAGGACGTCTGGAACACGCTGTCAGGAGAAGGGACGTAGATACAAAAGCTTAAGACACATGAACAGTCACGGAATGCAGACAGATAGGGTTAATTTAGATTGGTATCATGGTCATCAGCACATACATTGTGGGCCGAAGGGCCTGTTACTGTGGTCTGGTGATCGACCAAATAATTACTGGCCCACCTGTTGTAAATGAAACACCATCTGTAAGAACTCAGACAGTAATTGGTTGTCCAGCTCAGACTGTACCAGCAAAATGCAAAAGCACCAGCCCCTAGATTCTCCCCACTAATCCTCTTATAGCTAGAGCGTAATCTAAATCTTCCAACCCACCTCATTGTAGCCCCTTCACTTTCTCTGTAACTGTAACACTACCTCATAGAAGACCCTCGGATACTCTTTAATTGGACTTTACCTCACACTAAACGTTATTCTCTTTACCCTGTGACTGCACACTGTGGACAGCTTTATTGTAATCACGTATAGACCGGATAGCACACAACAAAAACAAACTTTTCATTGTACCTTGGTGCACACGACAATAATAATCTAAAGTAAACTTATTTTTCTCTTTACACTACCTGTTGTACTTGTGTACGGTTTGATTGGATAACACAAAAACAATTTTTTTCACTGTATCGCCCAAGACTGTAAGAAACTGCAGAGTGTTGTGGATGCAGCCCAGTCCAACATTCAGTGTAGATTCCCCCTGAATCTACACTTCACGCTGCCTCGGGAAAACAGCCAACATAATCAAGGACCACTACTCACACCCTGGTCATTCCCTCTTCTCCCTCCTCTCATCGGGCAGAAGATACAGAAGCTGGAAAACACATACCACCAGATTCAGGGACAGCTTCTTCCCCGCTGTTATCAGACTACAGAACAGTCCTTATACGTTTTTATCCTCACTTTCTCTGCAGCTGCAACACTATATTCTGCACTCTGTTTATTTTCTATGTTGCACCATCTGATGTATTCAAGAGTCAAGTGTGTTTTATTGTCACATGTCCCAGCTAGAACAATGCAATCCTTACTTGCAGCAGCACAGCATAATATGTGAACATATCTCACACATGAGATGATTTGCGTGGACATCAGCAAAACAAAAAAGGCCGTTTAGCACACAACAATAATTCTTCACTGTACCTTGGTACAAGTGACAATAGACTAAACTATACTAAACTCTTCGCTGTATCTCGGTACACCTGACAATAATAAACCAACACCATTACAATCTACTGTGCCAAGAGCTGCAGATTTTGTCCTCAGCCCTCTGAAAGGAGTTTTTAACCCATCATCTTCGGAGCCAGAGGCGGGAGCGGGACTGAAGGTGCGGCTGACAAAAATCCTGCTGCAAGGCTCTCTCTTGGGCAGGCAAGCAGGGTGTACAAGCAAGCTTCTTGTTCCCTTCAACAAAAATGTGAGTCATTTCTGCCGTGAGTAATTGCTGGAATGGACACGTTCCATTTTTATTTTTAAATTAAACAGCTGCAAAGGAAAATAAGACACATACACGCCATCCTGCCCCCCTCTCCCTCACCTAGCCTCTCCCTAACTTACCCTACCCCCCCTCAATACCTGCTCCTAGCACCCCCCATTCCCCTAACATAACTGAAAACCTTAACACAGAACAAATTGAAACCATAGTTTTTCTGGGTTTAGTTCCAGAGTTGAAATCTCAGTCACTCCCTGTCCTAGTGACTCTCCCCACAAGTCACTAATCCCTGGAACTCTCAACTCCCTGCTCACCCAGTTCAGTTTTCCCCACACATTCCCAGTCTCCCTCCCTCTCCCTGTGGTAGTCTGCCATTCCCTCTTCTCCCCTCTCCTGTCGGGCAGAAGATACAAAAGCTTGAATGGACATGCCTCCAGATTCAGGAACAGTTTCAACCCCACTATTATCAGACCAGTGAATAGTCCTCCCATAAGCTAGGGTGTAGTCCTGATCTTCCAACCCATGTCATTGCAGACCTTGGCCTTTTTATTCTGTAACTGTAATGCTATAATGCTGAACACTATATTCTGTAACATATTTTCTCTTATTACCTGTTGCAAGTCATAGAGTGATACAGTGTGGAAACAGGCCCTTCGGCCCAACTTATCCCCACCTGCCTACGCTTGGACCATATCACTCCAAACCTGCCCTATCCATGTCCAACTCTTTCTTAAACATTGGGATAGTCCCAGCCTCAACTACCTCCTCTGGAAGCTTGTTCCATACACCCACCATCCTTTGTGTGAAAAAGTTACCCCTCACATTCCTACAATACCTTTTCCCCTTCACCTTGAACCCATGTCCTCTGGTCCTCGATTCCCTACTCTGGGCAAGAGACTCTGTGTATATATTCGATCTATTCCTCTCATGATTTTATACACCGCTATAAAATCACCCCTTATCCTCCTGCGCTCCAAGGAATGGAGACCCAGCATACTCAACCACTCCCTATTGCTCACTGCCTCTAGTCCTGGCAACACCCTCTTAAATCTTCTCTGAATCAAGCTTGACAATATCTTTCCTATTCCATGGTGCCCAGAACAGAACACAACATTCTAAATGCGGACTCAACAACGTCTTATACAATTGCAACAAGAGCTCCCAGCTTCTATACTCAATACTCTGACTTATGAAGGCCAATGTGTCAAAAGCCATTTTGACCAACTTATCTACCTGCAACTCGATTTTCAAGAAACCATGCACCTGTACTCCTAGATCCCTCTGCTCTACAACACTCCCCAGAGGCCTAGCATTCACTGTGGAGGTCCTGTTAGACGTCCCAAAATGCAACACTTCACACTTCTCTGTATTAAATTCCATCAACCATTCCTCAGCCCACCTGGCCAATCGAGCCAGATACTCATGCAATCTTTCACAACCATCTTCTCTATCTGCAAAACCACCCAATTTTGTATCATCAGCAAACATACTAATCTTGCCCTGTATGTTCTCATCCTTGTGGCTACCTGTTGATTGGACTCATGTATAGTATGATCTGAGCAGATAGCATGCAAATGAAAACTTTTGTATCTTTGCGCACATGACAATAATATACAAGCCTTTCAAGCCATCTCGTTCATTTTCCCTGCTCCATTCAACAATTCTGGTGTCACGCTGCAGAAAGTAAGCGCAGCAGTAGAGTCCAAAAGAGATTCACAAGGGGGTTGCCAGGAATAGAGGGCTGTAGTTATAAGGAGAGATTGGATAGACTGGGTTGGCTCTCACTGGAACGGAGAAGCATTATCAGCGTTTAGAAAAATTATGAGAGCTCATGATAGGGTCATCAGGATATTTTTTCACTCGGGCAGCCGAAGGCCAGAGCTATTGAGCAGCACAGTGCTGCAGTAGAGTTGCTGCCTCACAGCGCCAGAGACCCAGGTTTGATCCTGACTACGGGGGCTGACAATACTGTTTGTACGTTCTCCCCATGACCGCGTGGGTTCTCTCCGGGTGCTCCAGTTTCCTCCCACACTCCAAAGACTTGCAGGTTAATTGGCTTCGGGTAGGGGACTGGCGACGCCTACCTTTCTTGGCAGACACCAGAAACGCCCACTAACAGCTGACCGAGTGCCCCCAGCCCCTCTCCTCACCCCCGGACCACCCCACCCCCTCCCTCAACCCCAGACCACCCCAACACCTCCACACCCTCCGACCACCCCATCCCCTACCCGCCACATCCTGTCCCCTCCGCACCCCCTGGACTACACCATCCCCTCCTCACTCCCGGACCACTCCATTAGCAGATGACACAAAGCTGGGTGAACTGTGAGGAGGATGCTATGAGAATGCAGGGTCACTTGGACAGGTTAGGTGAGTGGGCAGATGCAGTTTAATATGGACAAATGTGAAGTTATCCACTTTGGTGGCAAAAACAGGAAGGCAGATTATTATCTAAATGGTATCTAGTTGGGAAAAGCAGGAGTACAACAGGATCTGGGTGTCCTTGTTCATCAGTCACTGAAAGTAAGCATGCAGGTACAGCAGGCAGTGAAGAAAGCGAATGGCAAGAGGAGTCGAGTACAGGAGCAAAGAGGTCCTCCTGCATTTGTACAGGGCCCTGGTGAGACCACACCTGGAGTATTGTGTGTGGTTTTGGTCTTCAAACTTGAGGAAGGACATTCTTGCTATTGAGGGAGTTCACAAGTTGAATTCCCAGGATGGCGGGACAGTCATATGTTGATAGATTGGAGCGGCTGGACTTGTACACTCTGGAATTTAGAAGGCTGAGAGGGGATCTTATTGAAACATATAAGATTATTAAGGGCTTGGACACGCTGGAGGCAGGAAACATGTTCCCAATGTTGGGGGAGTCCAGAACCAGGGGCCATAGCTTAAGAATAAGTGGTAAGCCATTTAGAACGGATGAGGAAAAACTTTGTCACACAAAGTTGTGAATGAATTCTCTGCCTCACTCCCGCGGACCGTCCCATCCCCTCACCTCTTCCCACCTAGACCACCCTCCCCCCCCCCCCCCCCCCCCCCACTCCTCACTCACCCAGTCTCTCGCCCACCCATTCATTCCCTCCCTCGTCCACCCACCCCTCCTCCTCCTCCTCCTCCTCTTCTCCAGTAACTACCGCGAATACGTTGTTGCTTCCCCGCGCTACCGTCCCAGACCAGTCTCACCGGCTCCCGCTCTCCGCTCCACTGCTGGGCTGGGCTGGCTTGTCTCGGCTCCCTCGTTCACCCCTTCTGTTCCGGGCTAGACTGGGCTGGTTTGTCCCAGGTCCCTGTCTCAGGTCCCTGCCCCGGGCTGGGCTATGCTGTCCTGTCCTATCCCGGGTCGGGCTGGGCTATCCCGGGTTGGTTTGGGCTATTCCGGGTCACGGTCCTGTCCTATCCTGGGTTCACCACTGTCCCGGTTCACAAACTGTCCTGAGTCACCCACTCTCCCGGTTCACCAACTGTCCCGAATTCGCCCGCTGTCCCGGGTTCGCCCGCTGTCCCGGGTTCGCCCGCTGTCCCGGGTTCGCCCGCTGTCCCGGGTTCGCCCGCTGTCCCGGGTTCGCCCGCTGTCCCGGGTTCGCCCACTGTCCCGGGTCACCACTGTCCCGGGTCGCTCGCTGTCCCGGGTTCGCCCACTGTCCCGGGTCACCACTGTCCCGGGTCGCCCACTGTCCCGGGTCACCGCTGTCGCGGGTCGCCACAGTTACCGGTCACTCCGCGCTCTAACCGCCGTCAGCTCCAAATCAGCGCCGTTCGAATCGACCAATAAGGACCGGAGGGTGGGGCGGGGCCAGGGGAGTGACGCGGTCCGTAACCAGGGGACGCTGTGTGATTGACATCTACCTGATGCGGAAGCGCAGAGGACAGCTGGTGGATGGAGTGTGTTTGTCTATGGGTGTGTTGGTGTGGGTCTGTGGATGTGTGAGTGTGTGGGGTTCTGTGAGTGTGAGTGTGTGGGTCTGTGTGTGACGGTCCGTGTGTGGGTGTGAGTGTGAGGGTCTGTGGGTGTGTGGGATTGTGTGTGTGTGGTGGTCTGTGTGTGTGTGTGGAGGGGTCACTGTTTGTGGGTTTGTGTTTGTGGGTCTGTGTGTGTGTGTCTGTGCGTGGGGGTGTGGGTCTGTGTGGGTGTCGGTTTGTGTGTGGGTGTCGGTTTGTGTGTGGGGGTCTGTGTGTGTGGGTCAGTGCGTGTGTGTCTGTGGGGGGATCTGTATGTGTGAGTGTGAGTCTGTGTATATGGATCTCTGTGTATGGGTTTGTGTGTGTAGGTCTGTGTGTGTGGGTCTGTGTATGTGGCTGTGTGTGTGTGGGTCTGTGTCTGTGTGTGTGGTTCTGTGTGTAAGTGTCTGTGTGTGAGGGTCTTTGTGTGTGGGTCTTTGTGTGTGGGTCTGTGTGTGTGGGACCGTGGGTGTGGGTCTCTGTGTGCGGGCCTGTGAGCGCGTGTATTTGTGTTCAGTACCCATCCAAGGCCACCCGTCCCTTTCCCGGTGTCGTTGTATCTGTCTGCCACCTCTCTCCCTCGCCCCCAATTCACTCCCGACCACTCTCGACTATCTTACCCCGGCCCCTCTCCCCCACCTCACCACGATCCATTCCCCTTCATCCCCCGAGCCCGCTTCCCCACCTCACCCTACGATCCCTGTTCTTTCTTCACCCCTGGACCCCTCTTCTCCTTCGTCTCCCGACCCCTCTCCCCCACCTGTGTGCGTGGCACTTTCTGTGTGGGTGTCGGTGTGTGGGGGTCAGTGCGTGTGTGTCTCTGGGGGATCTGTATGTGTGGGTATGGGTATGTGTATATGGGTTTCTGCGTATGGGTCTGTGTGTGTAGGTATTTGTGTGTGGATCTGTGTTTGTGTGGGGGGGTCTGTGTGGGTGGGTCTGTGTGTGTGGGTTTGTGTTTGCGTCTGTGGATCAGTGTGTGGGAGGGTCTGTTTGTGTGGGTCTGTGGCTTTGGGTCTATGACTGTGCGTGCGGGTCCATATTTGTGTGGGCGGGTCTGTGTGGGTGGGTCTGTGTGTTTGTTTATGTTTGTGGGTCTGAGTTTATGTGTGGGGGTCTGTGTCTGTGTGTGTGTAGGTGGGTTTGTGTGTGTGGGTTTGTGTTTATGTTTGTGGATCAGTGTGTGTGGGGGTCTGTCGGGGTGGGTCTGTGTCTGTGGGTCTATGTCTGTGCGTGCGGGTCTATTTTTGTGTGGGTGGGTCTGTGTGGGTGGGTCTGTGTGTTTGTGTATGCGTGTGGGTCTGAGTTTGTGTGTGGGGGTCTGTGTCTGCGTGTGTGTGGGTGGGTTTGTGTGTGTGGGTTTGTGTTTGTGTCTGTGGATCAATGTGTGGGGAGGTCTGTGTGTGTGGGTCTGTGTCTGTGGGTCTATGCCTGTGCGTGCGGGTCTATATTTGTGTGGGTGGGTCTGTGTGTGTGGGTCAGTGTGAGTGGGTCTGTGTGCAGGTGTCTTTGTCTGTGGGTCTTTGTGTGTGGGTGTCTTTGTCTGTGGGTCTTTGTGTGTGGGTGTCTTTATCTGTGGGTCTTTGTGTGTGGGTGTCTTTGTCTGTGGGTCTTTGTGTGTGGGTCGACGTATGTGGGTCCGTGGCTGTGGGTCTGTGTGTGTCGGTGTGGGTCCCTGTGTGCGGGCCTGTGAGCGCGTGTATTTGTGCTCAGTACCCATCCAAGGCCACCCGTTCCTTTCCCGTTGCTGGTGTATCTGTCTGCCACCTCTCTCCCTCGCCCCCAAATCACCCCCGACCACTCTCGACTACCTTTACCCCGGCCCCTCTCATCCCTTCACCCCCGGCCCCTCTCCCCCACCTCACCACGATCCCTTCCCCCTCACCCCCACGAGCCCGCTTCCCCACATCACCCTACGACCCCTGTTCTCTCTTCACCCCTGGACCCCTCTTCTCTTTCGTCCCCTGACCCCTCTCCCCCAACCCCTACACTCTCAGCGCTCCCTGTAACGTTGTTTCTTTCCAATAAAAAGTCTCACCGGGAAGTGGACGGAGCCGCCAGGCACCAGACATCCCGCCCCTCTCTCTCTCTCTCTCTCGCTCTCTGTCCCTCTCTATTTCTCCGTCTCTCTGTCTCCTCATGTCCTGGTCAGTCTGTGCCTCTCCCCATCTTTCTCTGTCTCCTTCCTCCTGACCCGTGTCTCCGTTTAATCGGAAGTTGCGAAACCGCCATTCAGTTCGAAATCAGCGCCATTCGAAAGGGCCGATAACGGACGGGGCGAGTGCACCGTCCCCAACAACGCACCAACCCCACTAACACCACCTCCTGTCTGATTGGAACCTGCCTCCCGATGTTGGGGGAGTCCAGAACCAGGGACCACGGTTTAAGAATAAGGGGTAGACCATTTAGAATGGGGAGGAGATAAAACTTTTTTCACCCAGAGAGTTGTGAATATGTGGAACTCTCTGCCTCAGAAGACGGTGGAGGCCAATTCTCTGGATGCTTTCTAGAGAGAGTTAGATAGAGCTCGTAAAGATAGCGGAGTCAGGGGGACATGGTGGTGGGGTACTGATTGTGGATTATCAGCCATGATCACAGTGAATGGCGGTGCTGTCTCGAAGTGCCGAATGGCCTACTCCTGCATCTATTGTCCATTGTCGAATAGTGAAAGGCCTGAATAGAGTGGATGCGGGGAGGATGTTTCCACTAGTGGGAGAGTCTAGGACCAGAGGCAGTAGACTCAGGATTGAAATATTTACCTTTAGAAAGATGAAGAGGAATTTATTTAGCCAGAGGTTGGTGAATCCGTGGAATTCATTGCCACAGACGGATGTGGAGGTCAGGTCAATGGGTATATTTAAGGTGGAGGTTGATAGATTCTTGATTAGGAAGGGTGTCAGGGGGTTAAGGGGAGAAGGCAGGAGAATGGGGTTAAGAGGGGAAAGATAGATCAGCCACGATTGAACGATGGAGTAGCTGGGAGGCCAAATGACCTAATTCTGCTCCTATAACTTATGAACCGCCAGTTCAGCCACAGCCAGGAGGGCACACCAACCCCTCTAGATTCATAAAATCATAGAAAATAGGTGCAGGAGTAGGCCATTCGGCCCTTCGAGCCTGCACCGCCATTCAATATGATCATGGCTGATCATCCAACTCAGTATCCTGTACCTGCCTTCTCTCCATACCCCCTGATCCCTTTAGCCACAAGGGTCACATCTTAAATATAGCCAATGAAATGGCCTCAACTACCTTCTGTGGCAGAGAATTCCACAGACTCTCCACTCTCTGTGTGAAAAATGATCCCTCTACTTCCCGAGGAGACTGAGGAAATCCAGCATGTCTTCAGCGACTCTTACAACCCTCTGCAGATGTGCCATAGAAAGCACATGTCGGGTTGCATCACGTCTTGGGAACGGCTCTGCACAAGACTGCGAGAAATTGCAGAGTTGTGGATGCAGCCCAGTCCATCCCACAGACCATACTCCCACCATCGATTCCATCTACACTACACACTGCCTTGGAAAAGCAGCCAACATAATCAAAGACTTGTCCCACCCCGGAAATTTCACTCTCGCCCCGCTCCTGTCCAGCAGAAGGCACAGAAGCTTATAGGCGCGCACCACCTGACTCAGGAACGGCTTCATCCCCTCTGTTATCAGGCTTCTGAATGCTCCTTCTAAAAGCGAGGATACTTAACTGTTCGATTCGCCTCTACCCCTTTGTGGGCATTGGACTTTGTCTCTGGAACTGATGCACTACAATGCTGAGAAACCTGTATTCTGCACTCTGTATCTTCCCCTTTGCTCTACTTCAGTTTAACTTGATGCTGTTTGTGCATTAGTAAAACAGTAATTTAATCTGTTTGGATATCTTGTAAAACAAACCTTCTCAATGTACCTTGGTACACGGGACAATGATAAAACTAAATCTGAATATATGGCAATTACACTCGGGGACCCGTTGCTGCGGCATTTTACATTCCATCTTCTTCAGGCGAGGATTCAGAGTTCACAGCACCAGACGCCAGCTCGAGGTGATATCCGTGCATTGAGGCCATGGAGGTTTATTGATTTGATTCATTGATTGAAAGATATAGCATGGAAACAGGCCCGTCGGCCCACCAAGTCCACGCCGACCATCGCTCACCCACGAGTTCCATGTTATCCCACATTCTCATTCTGGGGGCAATTTACAGATGGCCAATTAACCTGCAAACCCGCGCGTCTCTGGGATGCGGCAGGAAACCGAAGCACCCGGAGAAAACACACGCGGTCAGGGGGAGAACGAACAAACTCCACACACAGACAGTAGTGAGGTCAGGGTCGAGCCCGGGTACCTGGCGCTATGAGGCAGCAACTCTACCGTCACTGTGCCGGCCTTATAGGGCTAAAAGTTTTAATTTTACTTTAGTTTAGTTTGTGTCTTAGTTTAGCTCGACGCTCCACGCCACTGTGCCGCGCTGTTCATGATTGTAATTGCCACCTGTGGGTAGGGTTAGATAGACAAGGGGCCTGGAGGTATTGAACATGCGGGCGGCCCATATTTGGTAGGTGGAGGTAGCGCTGGAGTCCTATCCTCGCTGGCACTGGATGGATGGTCGCCGGGAGGGGAGAGGGTTTGGAGATGGGTGTAGGTCCCCCCCCCCCACCCCTCGGTCGCTGCGAGGCGCCAGCGACTTGGCTGCGGCGGGGTTCACTGCACGTCCCAGATCTCGCAGAGCAGCGGGGTGAACTTGTGGTCGCGGCCCCGCCACGACATGAGCATGTCGGCGTGGTGGTGGTTGAAGGTGCGCAGCTCGGTGAGGCGGCCGAGCAGCCGCGCGAAGTGCTGCGGCTCCAGCGGGTGCTTGACTTTGCAGTACTTCTGCAGCACGTCGAGCAGCGGCTCCTGGAGCCGGTCGATCGCGCCCCGGTCCTTCACGTACGGGCGGTCTGCGGCAGAGAGCGACACTGTTACCCTGGGGCAATACTGTTAATACCCAACATTACCACCCAGCGGAGGTAGACACGGCATGCTGGAGTACCTCAGCCGGACAGGCAGCGGCTCTGGAGAGCAAAGTTGTGAACCTTTTCAGTCCTCTAGTTTCCCTCTCCCCTGACTCTCTCAGTCTGAAGAAGGGTCTCGACCCAAAACGTCACCTGTCCCCTTTTCTCCGGAGACCGGCTGAGTTACTCCATCATTTTGTGTGTGTGTGTTAGCGATATTAACGTAGATTTATCTGATTTCAAGTAACCGCTGCATTTCATCTCTCTCGGCCCCTCAAATACACTTGGACCATTTCCGGCATTTCACTACCATTCCTTGACCTCACCATCTCTATTGCAGGTGATACACTCCTGACCGACATCCACTACAAACCAACTGACTCCCACAGCTGTGTTAAAGAACGAACTGCAGATGCTGGAGAATCGAGGGTTACACAAAAAGCTGGAGAAACTCAGCGGGTGCAGCAGCATCTAAGGAGCGAAGGAGATAGGCGACGTTTCGGGTCGAGACCCTTCTTCAGACTGGTCAGGGATCAGGGAAACGAGAGATATAAACAGTGATGTGGAGAGATAAGGAACAATGAGTGAAAGATATGCAAAAAAGTATTGGTGATAAAGGAAGCAGGCCATTGTAAGCTGTTTGTGGTGTGAAAATGAGAAGCTAGTGCGACTGGGGGGGGGGGGGGGGGAGATGGAGAAGGAATGTCAGGGCCAGAGGGCAGAGGGAGAGGTGGGGGGGGAGGCGGGGGGGGAGGCAGTCTGGGTTAACAGAATTGAGAAAATTCAATGTTTAAGCCCAGAGGATGCAGACTCCCCAAGCGGAATATGAGGTGCTGTTCCTCCAACTTGCGGTGTTGATCACTCTGGCCGTGGAGGAGGCCCAGGACCGAGAGGTCGGATACGGAGTGGGAGGGGGAGTTGAAGTGCTGAGCCACCGGGAGGTCGGGTTGGTTATTGCGGACCGAGCGGAGGTGTTCGGCGAAACGATCGCCCAGCCTCCGCTTGGTCTCACCGATGTTGATCAGCTGGCATCTGGAGCAACGGATGCAGTAGATGAGGTTGGAGGAGGTGCAGGTGAACCTCTGTCGGACTTGGAATGACTGCTTGGGTCCCTGAAAGGAGTGGATGGGGGAGGTGAAGACTCCCACAGCTACCTGGGCTACTCTTCCTCCCACCCTGCTTCCCGTAAGGACTCCATCCCCTATTCCCAATTCCACCGTCTACGCCGCATCTGCTCCCAGGATGAGGTGTACCACACCAGGTCATCACAAATGTCCTCATTCTTCAGAGAACGGGGATCCCCCTCCCCCACTATAGATGAGGCTCGCACCAGGGTCTCCTCCATACCCCGCAACACTGCCCTCTCTCCCCATTCCCCCACTCACAACAAGGGAAGAGTCCCCCTGGTCCTCACCTTTCACCCCACCAGCCGACACATACAACACATAGTCGTCCACCAGTTTTGCCACCTCCAACGTGACCCCACCACTCGCCACATCTTCCCATCTCCCCCCCCTGTCTGCCTTCCGCAAAGACCGCTCCCTCCGCAACTCCCTTGTCAATTCTTCCCTCCCGCTCCACTCCTTCCCCGGGCACTTTCCCTTGCAACCGCAAGAGATGCTACACTTGTCCCTTCACCTCCCCCCTCCACTCCTTTCAGGGACCCAAGCAGTCCTTCCAAGTCCGACAGAGGTTCACCTGCACCTCCTCCAATCTCATCTACTGCATCCGCTGCTCCAGATGCCAGCTGATCTACATCGGTGAGACCACGCGGAGGCTGGGCGATCGTTTCGCCGAACACCTCCGCTCGGTCCACAATAACCAACTTGACCTCCCGGTGGCTCAGCACTTCAATTCCCCCTCCCATTCCGTATCCGACCTCTCGGTCCTGGGCCTCCTCCACGGCCAGAGTGAGCAACACCGCAAGTTGGAGGAACAGCACCTCATATTCCGCTTGGGGAGTCTGCATCCTCTGGGCTTAAACATTGAATTTTCTCAATTCTGTTAACCCTGGCTGCCTCCTCCCCTTCCCACCTCTCCCTCAGCCCTCGGGCCCTGGCATTCCTTCTCTCTCTATCTCTCCCCTACCCAAGTCGCACTAGCTTCTCATTTTCACACTACAAACAGCTTACAATGGCCTGTTTCCTTTATCATCAATACTTTTTTGCATATCTTTCATTCATTGTTCTTTATCTCTCCACATCACCGTCTATATCTCTCGTTTCCCGGATCCCTGACCAGTCTGAAGAAGGGTCTCGACCCGAAACGTCGCCTATCTCCTTCGCTCCTTCGATGCTGCTGCACCCGCTGAGTTTCTCCAGCTTTTTGTGTAACCCGCCATTCAATATGATCATGGCTGATCATCCAACTTCCTTTTTCTCCAGAGATGCTGCCTGACCCCTGAGTTACTCTGTCTTTTTGTGTCTGTCTTCGGTTTAAACCGGCATCTACAGTTCCTTCCTACAAAGTGAAATTCATATTCTATGTACGATCATATTGAATGGCGGTGCAGGCTCGAAGGGCCGAATGACCTACTCCTGCACCTATTTTCTATGTTCTATGTTTCTAAATAGGTGACGTTTCGGGTCGAGACCCTTCTTAGGCAGACGTTTGAAGAAGGCTCTCGACCCGAACCGTTTCTCCGTAGATGCTGTCTGACCGGCTGAGTTACGCCAGCTTTTTGTGTCTATCTATGAATTTCACTGTACTTGGATACAGTGGCCAATCTGGTAGCGTTGACCCATTGACCTCACCCCAAGGCCGGGTCCCTGACTCAGAGAGTGACCCCTGCCCCGAGGGAGACGCGCGGATGAGGTGACGCGGTGTGAGAGGGGGGCGTCTGTACCCCACGGGGCCGCACCTGGTGACAGGATGGTGATGGCGGTGAGCAGACTGTACTCCTCCTGGGACATCTGTAGCTCGCTGATACTGCGGTAGAAGTTAAACATGGGGGTGATGTATTCCTCAGCGATGCCTGGTCAACAGAGAAACCGTCGCACGTTACATTCACTACAGCGGCCAACAAGGTTAGTAACAAGGTCAGGATGAGCAAATGAGGTTAAACTAAAGCAAAATAGTTTATTTCCAATATACAAACGGCATGTCTTGATTGCCTGTCTGAACCCCCTCCCCTAATGTTTGTTGTCCACGCTGATGGACGGCAGATAGTGAGGGAGCGCCGCACGGTGGGTGGGGTGGTGGTGAGGGAGCGCCGCACTGTGGGTGGGGTGCTAGTGAGGGAGCGCCGCACTGTGGGTTGGGTGGTGGTGAGGGAGCGCCGCACTGTGGGTGGGGGTGGTAGTGAGGGAGCGCCGCACTGTGGGTGGGGGTGGTAGTGAGGGAGCGCCGCACTGTGGGTGGGGGTGGTAGTGAGGGAGCGCCGCACTGTGGGGGGGGGTGGTAGTGAGGGAGCGCCGCACTGTGGGCGGAGTGGTAGTGAGGGAGCGCCGCACTGTGGGTGGGGGTGGTAGTGAGGGAGCGCCGCACTGTGGGTGGGGGTGGTAGTGAGGGAGCGCCGCACTGTGGGTGGGGGTGGTAGTGAGGGAGCGCCGCACTGTGGGTGGGGGTGGTAGTGAGGGAGCGCCGCACTGTGGGTGGGGGGTGGTAGTGAGGGAGCGCCGCACTGTGGGGGGGTGGTAGTGAGGGAGCGCCGCACTGTGGGTGGGGGTGGTGGTAGTGAGGGAGCGCCGCACTGTGGGGGGGGGGGGTAGTGAGGGAGCGCCGCACTGTGGGCGGAGTGGTAGTGAGGGAGCGCCGCACTGTGGGGGGGGGGGGGGGTGGTAGTGAGGGAGCGCCGCACTGTGGGGGGGGGCGGTACTCAGGGAGCGCCGCGCTGTTTTGTTATATAAAAAAATATATATATACAGAGTATTAACACAATCAAAGACTGCCTATGTTAACAGTTCTACAAAGAAACGACCATTAAATTAATATAACGGCAACTTTATCAACAAAAGACTCGACTTCCCGGGCGACCAGTGTTCACGGAAGGCCTCCAAGTCCCAGTGGACACCATGTGTTCCCTCTCCAGGGACATGCGGGCACCGACATAGGCCCAGAAAAAGGGGCAGGTAGTCCACCCCAGTGCGGCCTTGGACCACCCGCTGCCTGGACCCGCGAATGGCCATCTTGGCCAGGCCCAGGAGCAGAGGGACAGCAAGATCCTCCCCTCCCCCCCCCCCCCTCTGTACCTAGTGCCCAAATATCAGGAGTGTGGGGCTAAAATGTAGCCAAAACTTGAGGAACAGTCCCTTCAGATAGTCGAGCAGGGGCTGCAACGTTTCACACTGCATGTACAAGTGAAACACGGTCTCTTCCTCACCGCAGAAATGACAGGTGGCTGGCGAGTCATTGGATATATTTAAGAGGGAGTTAGATGTGGTCCTTGTGGCTAAGGGGATCAGAGGGTATGGAGAGAAGGCAGGTACGGGATACTGAGTTGGATGATCAGCCATGATCATATTGAATGGCGGTGCAGGCTCGAAGGGCCGAATGGCCTATTCCTGCACCTAATTTCTATGTTTCTATGTTTCTATGAGTCCATGAACCGGCTCAAGTACCTGTTACAGGCCACAGCCATGTGCAACACTCTCCACCCCAGGTCCCCGCTGTAAAGGGGGAGGACTCCCTTATAGAGAGACCTCCACTGAGGACCACCCCCGCCGTCAGGTGGTGACACGGACCGTCAGGGCGTTTCGAGACGGAAAACAAGGGCTAGGAAGTGCAGAGTGTGCAGGAGCAGCCTGTACAGTACGCGCCTCTCCACGTCACGGAACATCGGGCATCTCGGAAAGGCGGCTCATGTTGCATGGCGCCATCTTCTGGAAGGGACCCGAGCCGTAGGTGCTATGAGGAATTCCGACGGAGCGGGTGTAAGCTTGGCCGGAATCGTATCACGCACAAGCCACCATGACAGGGCGAGGACTGGCCACCCTCGCAGCCGCAACAACCCCCTGCCCCTGTGGAGCAGCAGTGCGCTGTTTGAGGGGTGTTGAAGGAGCACCACACTGTGGAAGGGGCGGTACTGAGGGAGCGTTGCATTGTTGAAGGAGCAGTCATTTAGTTAGCTTATTGGGCTAGTCCCATTTGCCTGTATTTGCCATCTAAACCTTTCCTATCCGTATATCCATCTAAGGGAGAGAGAAATAGGACATTGGAGGAAAGGGTTGGAGGAAGCTGAGGGCTCAATGGTGTTTTAAAGCCACGAGTCCAACAGGCTGTAACTATCTCTAGAAGCAGCGGGGCAATAATTGCCGAGGTTTCAGGTTGGGGAAAGCCTGCAGTATATTACAGCGACCAGCTGGTGGCGTTGCCCGCTGCCATTCCATCTCACAACACCATCACACAGTGAGTAAAGTGGATCCAGACCTTGGTGAAAACTCTTTCTTCGCGAAAGAGAAATTATTAAAATCTTTCTCTTGGAATTAGAAAATAAATACTGCAGAGAGACAAATAATTCACAACTGAGGATGGGGGGGGGGGGGGGGGGGACTTGATAGAAGTACAGGTATATAACATTATGAGAGGCACAGATAGGGTAGACAGTCAGTATCTTTATCCCAACCAGGGTGGAAATGTCAAATGCGAGAGGGCATACATTTAAATGAGAATGGCCTTACATTTAAATTCTCCACCACCCATGGGTAAATTCAATATCTGTGGATCATTAATTTGTAGATATGAGAGGTGTCGAGGTATATGGGCCAAACGCAGGCAAATGGGACTAGCGAGGAATCTTGGTTGGACTAGTTTGTCTGACGGGTCTGTTTCCATGCTGTATGACTCTATGGTACCCACATATAGTAACATGTTGCTGCCAAGTCTCTGATAGTCTAGTACAGAAACAAGGAACTGCAGATGCTGGTTTACAAAAGAAAACACAAAGTGTTGGAGTAACTCATTGGATCAGGCAGTATCTTTGGAGCGAAAGAACACAAAGTGCTGGCATTCAGCTTGACCTGCTGAGTTCCTCCAGCACTGTGTGTTTTTTTCAAGATTCCATAATTTGCAGTTCCTCGTGCCTCCCATACTGTGCTTTGAAAAATGCCATAAGGTCTCATAGACTTTAAACCTCAGCGATACAGCGCAGAAACTGGCCCTTTGGCCCACCGAGTCCGCGCTGACCAGCGATCACCCCATATATTAGCATCACCTTACACATTAGGGACAATTTACAATTTTTACCAAAGCCAATTAACCTACAAACCTCTATGTATTTGGGAGGAAACCAGAGCACCGGAGAAAACCCACGTGGTCACAGGGAGAACATACAAACTCCACATGGACAGCACCCGGAGTCGTTATCGAACCCGGGTTCCTCGCTCTGTGAGGCAGCAACACTACTGCTGCACCACTGTGCTGCTAATGCCCCCTGTCCCACTTAGACAACCTGAACAGAAACCTTTGGAGACTTTGCGCCCCACCCAAGGTTTCCTTGCGATTCCCGGAGGTTCCCGGAGTTTTTTGTCAGTCTCCCTAATGGTCGAAAGTGGTTTCCGTTTTAGAAATCGATAATTTTTTAGTCTAAGCCGGTTGCGATGCTAGTTGAAGGTGGTTGCCGGAGGACAAAAACTTCCGCACGGAAACCTTGGGTGGGGCGTAAAATCTCCAGAGGTTTCCGTTCAGGTTTCCTAAGTGGGATAGGGGCATAACCTATCAAAGCGGACAGAAGGGGGGTGGCACTGATGAAAATGGCAATACCATGTCGAGGCAAAGCAGGGAAACAGGCCATTCGGCCCAACCTGTTCATGCTGACCTACTGAGACCCTCCAGCACTTTGTGGGTAATTCAAGATTCCAGCAGTTCCCTGTGTCTCACGTTTAAGTCTCATATACGCCCCGTGAGAAATAATAAACTGTTTACTTGCTGCAGCTTAACAGGTGTTAACCCAATGACTCAACAAAAAAGCATACAATATCAAGAATACGAAAAATTAATAATCACTAACACTAGGTAACCAGACCATAATAGTGCAAAACCAAAGTATAAAGTGCAACTAATACAAAGTTGATAGTAGATTGTTGCTGGGGTGGTGTCGTGGTTAGTGTTGTACAGTGTGGGTCAAGACTGAGGGTGGTGCAGTGGTAGAGTTGCTGCCTTACAGCGCCAGAGACCCAGGTTTGATCCTGACTACAGGTGCTGTCTGTACAGGGTTGGCGTTTGAGTTCTCCCTGTGACCGTGGGGGGGTTTCTCCTGGAGCTCAAGTTTCCTCCCACACTCCAAAGGCATGCAGGTCTGTAGTTAATTGCCCTCTGTAAATTGTTCCTAGTGTGCAGGATAGAAATAGTGTACGGGGTGATCGCTGGTCGGCGTGGACTCGGTGAGCAGAGGGATTGCTTCCACGTTGTATCTCAAAACTAAAAATTAAAATTTGATTAAACTCGGGTAAACGTGGGCTGAATTTGAATGGGGAGCAGGTGGTAGAGTGGTTCCATTGTCCGACTGAGGAGGGGATCATAACGACAACAGAAGGTTGAAGAACCTTTCAATGCACAAGATGATGAGCAATTATCTGCCCAGCAACACATGAGATCATCGATCCTCCACCGGGAGAGACAGAGTTAGGATTTTTTTTTTTTAAACGCTGCCCTCTCGTTTATCTCAGATCTGCCTGTTAATAAAACCTCCTGCAGAAAGGGCAGCACCAGACATTTCACAGAGTGTTAAGAATTCATTATGGTCTTCGTGATAATGCACGACAACACCGATGAATTATCCATGAGAATGCCCTTAAGTTAAAAGTTGCTAGATGACACAGTGAAGGACGGAGAGAATAGTGAGGCACCAGTGTACACGTTATCTCGCCAAGACTGCCACTTCCCACAATGGCACCGCTGATATTTAGACTTTCAACAGTCTACATTAAATCAGAATTATCTCTCCCTTTGTACTTGGTGGGAACCATTTGCATCAACAAGAGAGTTCAAAGCTGCAGTTCTTCACAGTACGACAGCTCAATGGTCATAGAGTCTACAGCGTGGAAACAGGCCCTTTGGCCCAACTTGCCCACACCGGCCAACACTAGTTCCACCTGCCCACATTTGATCCATATCCCTCTAAACCTGTTCTATCCACGCACCTGTCTAATTGTTTCTTAAACGTTGCGATTGTTCCTGCCTCAACTACCTCCTCCGGCAACTCGTTCTGTACACCCACCACCCTCAGGTCCCTATTAAACCTGGCAGCTCGTTCCATACACCAACCACCCTTAATGTGAAAAAGTTACCCCTCAGGTTCCCATTAAATCTTTCCCTCCCCTCACCTTAAACCTATGTCCTCTCATTCTTGATTCCCCTGCTCTGGGCAAAAGACTCTGTGCAATTATCCGATCTATTCCCCTCATGATTTTGTACATCTTTATAAGATCGCCCTGGGTGGCTGGGCAGCTGGGCTTGTACATGCTAGAGTTTAGAAGGATGAGAGGGTATCTCATTGAAACATATAAGATTGTTAAGGACTTGGACACACTACAGGCAGGAAACATATTTGCGATGTTGGGAGAGTCCAGAACCAGGGGCCGCAGTTTAAGAATAAGGAGTAAGCCATTTGGAACGGAGACGAGGAAACACTTTTTCTCACAGAGAGCGGTGAGTCTGTGGAATTCTCTGCCTCAGAGGGAGGTGAAGGCAGGTTCTCTGGATGCTTTCAAGAGAGAGCTAGATAGGGCTCTTAAAAATAGCGGAATCAAGGGATATGGGGAGAAGGCAGGAACGGGGTACTGATTGGGGATGATCAGCCATGATCACATTGAATGGTGGTGCTGTCTCGAAGGGCCAAATGGCCTACTCCTGCACCTATTGTCTATTGTCACCCATCATCCTCCTGTGCTTCAAGGAATAGAGACCTCTGATCAACCTCTCCCTGTAGCTCAGGCCCTTGAGTCCTGGCAATATCCTCGTAAACCTTCCCAATCCAGCCTGAAGAAGGGTCTCAACCTGAAATGTCACCAATTCCTTCTCTCCAGAGATGCTGCCTGTCCCGCTGAGTTACTCCAGCTTTTTGTGTCTATCTTCTCTGCACCCTTTCCAGCTTGACAAAACCTTTCCTATAACATGGTGCCCAAAACTGAACACAATACTCTAAATGTGGCTTCACCAATGTCTTATACAACTGCAACAGGACTTCCTAACTTCTTTAAAGACTGATGAAGGCCAATGTACCAAAAGCCTTTTTGCGCACCCTAGCTACCTGTGATACCACTTTCAAAGATCGATGTACCTGTTCTCCTAGATCCCTCTGCTCTACAACACTCCCCAGAGCATCACCATCCATAGTTTAGGTCCTGCCCATGTTAGTGCTCCCAAAATGCAACACCTCATATTTCTCTGTATTCAATTCCATCAACCATTCCTCAGCCCACCTGCCCAACCAATCAAGACCCTGCTGCAATTTTTGACAACCATCTTCGAGGATGGGTAGAGGAATGGGCAGGCTTTGGTGAAAGCCAGGGGGGGGGGGTGGCTACCTCACCGCCCCTCCCTCACAGCGGTGCTCCCTCAGTACACCCCTCCCACAGTGCAGCGCTCCATCAGCACCACCCCTCCCACAGTGTGGAACTCCCTCACCAATCCTCCCACAGTGCGGCACTCCCTCAGTACACCCCTCCCTCACAGCGGTGCTCCCTCAGTACACCCCTCCCACAGTACGGTGCTCCCTCCCTTGTCCGCCCTCACCACTGTGCCGTATTCGATCCTCCAACAGCTCCCTCTGCTGGCACGGGGTCTTCCGGCTGAATATCTGTGCGGAGCGGAGGAACATGGCCTCGACTGCGGAACCCTTCAGCAACGCGATCTGATCCTCATGGTCCAACATTTGGAAGCCTGCGGAGAGCAGAGGCAGCGTCACACACACCCGTCTCACTGTAGACACAAGTCACCAGGGTGGGAATTAAAAGGTGCTCCTTTAGAAAGGAGGTGGGATAAATGTCTTTGGTCAGAGGGTAGTTAATCTGTGGAGCTCATTGCCACAGAGGGCGATGGAGGCCAAGTCAGCGGATATTTTTAAGGCAGATATAGGCAAATTCTTGATTAGAACGGGTGTCCGGGGTTATGCGGAGAAGGCAGGAAAATGGGATGAGGAGGCAGAGATGAGCCATGATTGAATGGCGGTGATTCTCGATGGGCCGAATGGCCTAATTCTACTATAACTAGTGAAGGTTGGGACCTTGGGGTTGGGAAAATGGGGTCAACTCACCGGGCAGTTTCTTGGTGAACTCCACCAGCAGCTGAACGTGGCTGGTGGCCGTCTCGGTTAGCAGCAGGAAGTTTTCCTCAGGACTGCATCGCTGCTGCAGCTGGAGAAATGCAGAGAGAGAGAGAGGTGATTCACACTCACCCGCCGCGGAACCGGGAAACCCGCCCCAAAGGCCTGGATAGCGTGGATGTGGAAAGGATGTTTCCACCGCTTGTGGGAGGGTCGAGGACCACTGAGTTCGCAGCCTCAGAATTAAAGGATGTTTCTTTTGGAAGGAGATGAGGAGGAATTTCTTTAGTCAGAGGGTGGTGAACCTGTGGAATTCTTTGCCACAACGGCTGTGGAGGCTAAGTCAATGGATATTTTTAAGCCGGCGGTAGATTTGCGATTAGTAAGGGTGTCCGGGATTATGAGGCGAAGGCAGGAGAATGGGTTAGGAGGGAGCGATAGATCAGCCACGATTAAATGGCAGAGTAGACTTGATGGGCCGAATGGCCTAAATCTGTTCCTATCACGCATAAAGCTATGAAAGCGGGGAAGCCGCTGAGCCCGGCTCCTGCTCGTCACTGAGGACCGGGGACCGGAGAGGAGGGTGGAGGGAATCGGTGATGACGGTGGACACTGGACAAAGGGCCGGAAATAAGTACTGGGGGGGGGAGTCTTACTTTCCACGCCCTCAAGGTCGGAAGTGGGAGGCAACCCTGGGGAACAAGGACTGAAGGTGGGCGGACGAGGAGAGGGACGGCGGTTCGCGGGACGATCCAGACGGAGGCGACGGCTGCATCGGGCCTTTATGGCCAGATTTAGCTGGGACTGTGAAATGGTGCTAAACCCTGGCGACTCTTGTATATGGTCCCAGCGGGCTGTTTCTATGCATTATGTACTTAATCAGGGATTTTACTTATATTTGGCAAGAATCTTTAGAGATACAGCGTGAAAACCGAGTCCGCGCCGACCGGTGATCCCTGCACACTGACACTATCCTACAGACTATTGTCTATTGTCCATTACCTGGGGACAATGTACAATTTTACCGAAGCCAATTAACTTACTAACCTACAACGTTTTTGGAATGTGGTAGGAAACCGGAGCACGCGGAGAAAACCCACGCGGTCACAAGGAGAACGTACAAACTCCGCGCGTGGTCAGGATCGAACCCAGATCCCTGGCGCTGTGAGGCAGCAACTCCACCGCTGCACCACTGTGCCATCTGAATAAAGAATTTCACTGTACCTTGGTGATAATAAAGAACCAGTGCCTCTTGAGCCTGTTGCCGTGCCCACACAGACGCACGCGCGCACACACGCACGCACACACGCACGCACACACACACAAATGCTATCTTCACACTCTGCAACCCCTCGACACACAGGTGGTCGAGAGCAGACACAGGGGCATGCTCTGACTGGGTTAGCTGAGCCACTGCTTAACACCTCCACAGTCCCTGGTTTGATCTCGGTCACCATTGCTGTCTGTGTGGAGTTTGCGGGAACAATCCCGCTGCACGTATTTTACACTACATGTTGAACTCATGGATGGTATGATTTGACTGGACTGGAGGCAATCAAAGTAACACCACACTGTTGCAGCGGGTAGAGCTGCTGACTCACAGCGCCAGAGCTGGGTTCGATCCTGAGCTCGGGTGCTGTCTGTGTGGAGTTTGAAAGTTCTCCCTGTGACGGCGTGGGTTTTTTCCAGGCACTCCAGTTTCCTCCCACTCTCCAAAGACATGCAGGTTTGTAGGTTAATTGGCTTCATGTAAATTGTCCCTTGTGTGTTGGATAGTGCTAGTGTACGGGGTGATCACTGATCGGCGCAGACTCGATGGTCTAAGTAAGGTCTAACGTCATGGGTTGCTCTGAGGACGTGTGCGGTGCTAAATAAATGCAGGTCATTCCCTTCAATACTCACCAGTCTCTTGGTCACCTCTTGGGGTACACGATACATGGAGAAGGCTTCGAGGATGTGTCTCAGGAGGTCCTGTTGATTTGCAGTGAATTCAATTTTCTGCGGAGTCACAGAATCAGGTCACACAATCAGAACCGGGTTGCATCACAGCCTGGTTTTGGAATAGCTCGACAGTCAAAAGTGTTTAATTGGTGTATATGTCCCGAAATAGAACACTTAAATTCATACTTGCCGCAGCACAACAGAAATGTAAACATAGTACTCTGTAAACACCATAATAAACAACAAAAATAAAAGTTCAGTATATATATTAAAAACAAATGAACAATAATAGGGCAAAAATAATGACCCCAAGTCTATATATATGGAGCTTATTTGGAGGTTGTAGTCTTTAATAGCCTGTTGTTTGCAGGGAAGAAGCTGCTCCTGAACCTGAACCTGGATATTACAATTTTCAGACTCCTGTACCTTCTTCCTGATGGTAGTAGTGAAATGAGAACGTGGCCATAGAGGTGTGGGTCTCTGATGATGTTGGCCACCTTTTCGAGGTAGCAACTCTTGTCGATCCCTTCGATGGTGGGGAGGTCCGTACCTGTGATGGACCAGGCAATGTGCACCACTTTTTCCAATCTTCTTTGTTTCTTCAAGACCGCATGAAGAACCCAAACATCCAAGTTGTAGAGAGTTGTGGATGTAGCCCAGTCCATCACACAGACCAGACTCCACACCATTGACTCCATCCACACTTCACGCTGCCTCGCGAAAGCAGCCAACATAATCAAGGTAAGACGCAACATGTTGGAGTAACAGCGGGTCAGGCAACAAACATCCCTGGAGAACATGGATGGGTGATGTTTGGGGTCGGGTCCCTACTTCACCACCCCCCCCCCCCAACATATTCCTGCTCATTCCCTCTTCTCCCCTCTCCCATCGGGAGAAGATACCAAACCTTGAAAGCACGTTCCACCAGTCAGGAACAGCTTTTTCCCCACTGTTATCAGACTACTGAACGTTCCTGAGAAGGCCTGCCCTTCTTCATTCCTCCCCCCATTGACCTGACCCTCACCTCCTCTACAGCTCACCTTAGAATCATAGACTCGTACAGTGTGGAAACAGGCTCTTCGGCCCAACTAGCCCATAACAACCAACATGCCGTATGTACAGTGGTCCCACCTGCCCGCATTTGGACCATAGCCCTGTAAACCTGTCCTATCCATATACCCGTCTAAATGTTTCTTAAACATTGCAATAGAACCTGCCGAAACTACCTCCTCTAGCAGCTTGTTCCATGCATCCACCATCCTTTGTGGGAAAACGTTACCCCTCAGATTCCTATTAAATATTTCCCCCTTCACCTTAAACCTATGCCCTCTGATCCTCAAAGAGACTAGGCATGTCGCTTCCATCTCATGATTAAAACCTGGCAGTTCAGATTTCTGATTGAAGAGATATTTACACGAAGCCTCCCCTACTCTAGGTAAGAGACTATGTGCATTATCCTATCTATTCCCCTCTATAAGATCACCCCCTCATCCTCCTGCGCTCCAAGAAATAAAGTCCTAGCCTGCCCAACATCTCCCCATAACTCAGGCCCTCGAGTCCTGGCAACGTCCTAGTGAAGGGACCGCCTCCACCGCCCTCCCTAATCCCATGCCCATTCCCCAATCTACCCAACACCTCATCCCCCCCCCCCCCCCCAGATTAACACTTAGGCCATTGTCACTTTTCCTCCAAATCCAAAGGTAAACCCCCCAGCCCCTCAACCCTCTCTCCCCTCCTAATCTTACCCCACACCTCCACATGCTCTCCAACCCCAGCTCTCCCCACCTCTGGTTGCTCTCACCCCAGGGGTAACACCGCACTGCCCCACACTCCTCCCTGCACCCTCCCAAGCACCCCATTGTAAAACCAGACCCATTAGTTTGTGGAGGAGCAGTGGAGAGGCGAGCGAAGGCAGGATTACTTTGCTGTGTCTGGTGGTGGACGTCACTTGCTTGGAGTCCGGTCCATCGGCGACCTCCTTGCCCAGTGGCTCAGGGGGAAGCGACGGATACTTCCTCAACCGCTTGGACTTGCACTGAATCTCTGTCAGCAAACCTGCAACATCAGAAGAGATGGCCCTGTGTTAGACCGTCCCCTCTGGACCTTCCCAGGAGGTCCCATCACCACTGACCCTCTCCTTGCCCCTCCTGTCCTCACCGGGGTATTAACCTTACCAAGACACACAGTGCAGGAGTTTGATCCTGAATATGGATACTGTTTGTACGGAGTTTGTACGTTCTCCCTGGGACCACGTGGGTTTTCTCCGGGTGCTCCGGTTTCCGTGCGGGTTTGTAAGTTAATTGGCCTCAGTAAAATTGTAAATTGTCCCCGGTGTGTAGTGTATGGTGTGATCGCAGGGTGGCACAGCCTCGGTAGGCTGAAGAGCCTGATTCCACACTTAATCCCCAGAACTAAAACTAGAAGCTAAAAACTAAATCCTCAGCTTCATCTTTAAGAGGCTGAAGCAAGAGAGCGGTTCGAACAGGAGGGAAACATGTTGAATGTGAGCCAGCATTAGGACTGTGCCGGTGACTGGTGGGGGTGATGAGGGAGCGAGCCAGGTGGGTGGGGAGAGTAACGCCGGGTTCTCAGGTGAGTTCAGGTTGTTGTCAATGGGCAGCCGGCCAAGGGAGTGCTGGAATAAATGACCACCTGCAACATTTATAAACAACGCGTAATGTTCAATTCATGAGTCACTCGAGTAGGCCAGTTAAAGGCTCAATCTTTCCATTGCTCAGAGATAGAGCATGGAAACAGGCCCTTCGGCCCACGCCGACCATCCATCTCCCTTTCACACGTTATCCCCACTTTCTCATCCACTCCCTACAAACTAGAGACAATTTACAGAGGGCCAATTGACCTACAAAACCTGCACGTCTTTAGAATGTGGGAGGAAACTGGAGCACACTGTGGAAACCCACACGGTCACAGGGAGAGCATGCTATCTTCAGACAGCACCCGAGGTTAGGATTGAACCTGGGTCACTGGCGATGTGAGGCAGAGGCCACTGCACCACCACGCTGCACTCTGTGCACTGGAACTAGTTTTGTTTATTGTCATGTGTGCAGTGAAAAGCTTTTGTTGCATTCTACCCAGTCAG
Organism: Raja brachyura; assembly: GCA_963514005.1. The sequence continues at coordinate 26,956,096 of OY740800.1, read as the reverse complement.
CAGAAAGACCAACATGCTTAAAATCAAGCCATTCACTGTACAAATACATGAAGAGGGGTGAAGAGGGAGTGGCTGGTGTGCGACTCGTCCTTGATCATGCTGGTGGCCTTGCCGAGGCAGCGTGAGGTGTAAATTGAACTGCTTTTCCTTCACGCCAGTGCGAACAGCACGAGATCTGATATCACACTTACTGCTCCCAAATACTCTTGACCATGCCAGAAATGCAATGCTGACTCTGTCAAACCCTTAACATAAGGATACACAAGGAACTGCAGATGTTGCAATCTTGAGCAAAACACTAAAGTGCTGGAGGAACTCAGGGGGTCAGACAGTATATGTGGAGGGAATGGACAGGCGATGTTTCGAGTCTGAAGAAGAGTCCCAACCCTAGACGTCGCCTGTCCATTCACTCCACAGATGCTGCCTGAGCCCCATAGTTCCTACAACAATTTAAGCTTTGTTCTTAACCAACTTACTTGGGGCCAAGCTGGACGGTGAGGGGGTTTGGGGGTAGGGCAGGGGGAGAGTGGTCCTCTCACACAGTTTGGAAACAGGCCCTTCGGCCCAACTTGCCCATGCCAACAACCGTGCCCCATCTACACTAGTCCCGCCTGCATGCATTTGGCCCATATCCCTCTAAATCTGTCCGATCCATGTACCTGTCTAAATGATTTTTACCCTAAACTACCTCTCATGGCAGCTGGTTCCATGCACCCGCCACCCTCTGTGTGAAAGGCCCTGGACAGATACTCACACTCGGCCAACATGCCCACTTCCTTGCACTTGCGGAGGCGACACTCCTGGCACTTCCTCCTCATGTACATGTCCATCTCGCAGTTGCCTCCGCTCTTGCACTTGTACACCGCGTTCTTCATCACACTGCGTCGGAAGAACCCTGGAGAGCGGCGGGGAGGGGAGATCGAGGGGGGTATAAGACCACTCTGAGTTAGGGGCTTCAACCAACTTCACCGGGGTAACAGACCTTCAAATCAATGCAGCAACTGTTTATGCGGAACCGAAGATAGACACAAAGTGCTGGAGTAACTCAGCGGGTCAGGCAGCATTTCTGGAGAACAGGAAGAGGTGACATTTCGGCTTGGTCTAACGAAGGGTCTAGACTCAAAACATCACCTATTCCTTTTTTCCCCAGAGATGCTACCTGATCCGTTGAGTTCCTTCAGCACTTTGTGTCTACCTTTGATGTACTCCAGCATCTGCAGTTCTTTTCTACACATCACGTGGAACTAAATGTCCTTTATTTTTCTTTAATGGAGACACAAGGAACTGCAGACACTGGAATGTTGAGCAAAACACATAGTGCTGGAGTAACTCAGCGGGTCAGGCAGCATCTGTGGTGGGAATGGACAGATGACGTTTCTGGTCAGGCCACTTCTTCAGTCTGATGGAAAGGGTTCAGAGAAGGTTTACGAGAATGCTGCCACGACTGGAGAGCCTGAGCAAGAGGGAGAGGTTGAGCATGCTACCCAATGCCTTGCTGCGCAGGAAGCTGAGCGGTGATCTTCTGGATAAGATCCTTGCTAAGGCACATCAGTAGAGGTTGGTGAAAGTTGTTGGGGACATGCCGAACTTCCTAAGCTACATTGACTGGTCTTCAGCGTCAATGAAGCAAGGCAGGAGGAGGCTCGGCCCTCTGTCTAAAGCCACCCCTCGCCAATGTGGCAACATCTGAAGCCCATGCATCCTCCTCCTTGCAGGTTATAACACTCCCATCAAATATTAAATCACTCACAGGATTATGGCCGGCGTTATCAAGGATTACTAAGATCCCATAAAAATAAAGTGAAGTGCTGTTAAATTTTATGCTGTTTTAAATTTAAACCTTTTTAAAATTTTAATTCCCCTTATAAAACCTCCCTGGCAACAGATGACAAATATCACTCCAACATGCCCTATCTACCCTGACTCATCCGTTGTGAAGGATCGTCAGTTTCACTGTGGAACTCTGGACCTGGCACCATTCTTAAAGAGTGTAGGGAGGAACTGCAGATGCTGGATTATACTGGAAATAGACACAAACTGCTGGAGTTACCCAGCGGGTCAGGCAGCATCGCGGGGGGGGGGGGGGGGGTGGGAATAGGATGGCTGACGTTTTTCGGGTCAGAGTCTGATGAAGGTTTCCGACCCAAAATGACAACCATAGTTTTTCTCCAGAGATGCTGCCTGATCCGCTGAGTTACTCCAGCACTTTGTGTCTATCTACTTTTTCCAAAATGATTGACTCAATTTGCACTTCTTGCTGCTTCAGAAAAGCAGCCAACTGTAACCTCAGAAGTCAAAGATTTCTCCCACGCCGGTCGTTCCTTCTTCTCACCGCTCCTGTCCAGCAGAAGGTGCATAAAACTTAAAAGTGCACACTTCCAGAATCAGGATCAGCTACTTCTCCTCTGTTATTAGGCTTCTGAACAGTCCTTCCATAAGCTAGGGTGCTGTCTGATTCAACTTCACCCCATTGTGGACAATGGACTTTTTCTCTTGAACTGATGCGCTACAATGCTGAGAACTATATTCTGCACTGTACCATCTCCTTTGCTTAATATATAGTATTATCTGATGTGATTGTATAGCGTGCTAAAGAAAAAGCTTTTCACTCTACCTCAGTATACATGACAATAATAAACCGAAACCTAAACCGAAGAAAGGTCCTGACCCAGAACGTCATCTGTTCCTGCCAGAGATGCTGCATGATCCACTGGGTTCCTCCGGCTCTTTGTGTTTTGCTCAAGATTCCTGCATCTGCAGTTCTTCGTTTCTCCAGTTGTTCCCCTGGTCATAACTGGTTCAAGCCAACAATGCAATAACCACCCCCGTTCCTTGGCTTCACAATTCACGACTGTTCAATCCTTTTATCACCCCCCCCCCCCCCCCTTCCACGGGTAACAGAGGTTATGGGGAGAAGGCAGGAGAATAGAGTTAGGTGGGACAGATAGATCAGCCATTGTTGAATGGCGGAGTAGACCTGATGGGCCGAATGGCCTAAATCTACTATCACTTATGATCTTCTGTTTTAAACTCTTTGTTCCACCATCTGCCTATCAGCCACCTCCCCCTCACCTGTGTTCAACTATTACCTGCCCCTCCTCCATCCCAGTTTTTCCCCTCCCCCAGCAATCAGTCCGAAGAAAGGTCCTGACCCGAAACGTCACCTAGTTTAGTTCAGTTTATTGTCATGTGTACAGAGATACAGTGAAAAGCATTTTGTTGCCAGCAAAAAGACTATACATGATCACAATCGAGCCGTTCACAGTGTCTATACGGTATACTATACCTATCCATGTTCTCCAGAGATGCTGCCTGACCACTACGTTACTCCAGCACTTTAGTTTTAGTCTTCAGTTTTCGAGATACAGCGTAGAAACAGGGACTTCTGTCCACCAAGTCCATGCCAACCAACGATCCCCGTACATTAGCACTATCCTACACACTAGGGATGATTTACAATTTTTACCAAAGCCAATTAACCCACAAACCCGCACATCTTTAGAATGAAGGAAGAAACCGGAGCACCCGGAGAAACCCCACGCGGTCCAGGATAGAACATGCAAACTCCGTACAGAGAGCACCTGTGATCAGGATGGAACCCGGGTCTCTGGTGCGGTGAGACAGCAACTCTACCCCAGTGCCATCTTGCTGCCACTTTGCGACCTTACTTGTAAATGATCATCTGCAGTTCCGTGGTGCTACCGCAATGCAATAAAACCATCACCGAGCACAGTTGTAATGTTAGCAAAGTTAGAGTCAGTGAGTTCGACATGGATTCAATCACCAGTGACGCAGGAGGCATTGAAGTCCATGATGAGATCACAAGTCCAGTCCCTACTCTGCTCATTAACTAACACAGGATGCAATAAACATCTGCACCTGCCCAAAGTGCACCAAATGATGCATCAACTAGAAGGTTGTTCAGCCGTAGGAACAACATGTCCACATTGTGTTTTCATTCAAGAAATTGATATTATGTCCACCTCAGATGTAAAGAACAGTTTATCCTCCATGGCTGTTCACCATGAGTAAACAGCTGGGATAGTCTGCGTTTATCTCTGTAAAATAATAATTCCTCAGAGCCAGTCAAGACCCAATAGTCGCTGGCAGCTGTGAATCATAAGTTATTGTGTTCAAAACCCAAAACTGAGATATATTGAATCATAAAAGTTTCTGATGGGATAGAGAAAGCTAAGAAGCTGTAGAAGTTGATACCATTATGACATAGTTTAGTTTAGTTGTGGAATACAGCGTGGAAACAGGCTCTTCGGCTCACTGAATCCTTGCCGACCAGTGATCACATCGTATACTAGTTCTATCCGACACACCAGGGACAATTTACAGATGCCAATTAACATACAAACCTGCATGTCTTGGGAATGTGGGAGGAAAACACAGCACCAGGAGAAAACCCACGCGGCCACTGAGAGAATATAAAAAATCCGTACAGACAGCATCCAAAGCCAGAATTGAAGCTGGGTCTCTGGCCCTGTGAGGCAGCAACTCTAACCTGCAGATTGTAATTACACAGTGACAGTGATAGAGGGATAGTACATAGCAAGTTGTAAGGAAAGAAACAACCCAGATTTGATGGGGTCCAATGGCCAATTGCTATCCCTGAACATTCTACGCTCTGGTGCTGTCTGAGTGGTGTTCGCATGTTCTTCCTGTGACCATGTGAGTTTCCCCCAGGTGCGCTGGTTTCCTCCCACATCCCAAAGTCATGCCAGTTGGTGGATTAGTTGGCCATTGTCGTTGTCCCTGGGCAGGCAATGGACCTGGGCAGTTGATGGTGATGTGGAGAATACAACATGAGATTCATATGAGTGGGTGTCCTGTACTTATGCCAGACCCCGTGCTGTACTCAGAGTCATACAGTGTAGAAACAAGCCCTTCAGCCCAACTTGCCCACACTGATCAACATAACCCATCTACACTAACCTCACCTGCCTGACGTTGACCCACATCTCTCTAAACCTGACCCTATCCATATACAGTTCCTGTCTAAATGTTTCTTAAATATTGTGATAGTACCTGTCTTAACCTACCTTCTCTGGCAGCTTCTTCCATTTACCCACCTCCCTTTATGTAAAAAAAAGCCCCCTTTAAAAAACTCCTATTAATTATTTTACCCCCCCCCCACTTCCCTATCTACCTCCTCCACCTCCCTATCTACTCCCCCCCCCCACAGCTTCAACCTACAGTATGTCTGGTCCTCGATTCCCCTACTCTGGAGGCAAGAGTGTGCATTTATCCTATCTATTCCTCTAATATTCTAATCTCCTATTCCTTGTACACCTCTGTCAGATCATCCATCATCCTCCTATATTCCAAGGAATAGAGTCATAGCCTGCTCAACCTCTTACTAAAGCTCGGGCCCTCGAGTCCTGGCAATATCCTTGTAAATTTTTCCTGCAGCATTTCCAGCTTGACAACATCAGCAGTGATCTGTGCCGAGACCTTCGTGTGTGCGGTATATATAAACTATTGGAATGAAAATGTAAGTGGGCCAATTTGTACGCTTGCAGACAACACAACAATTGGCTGTAAATATTGAGGAAGATTGACAAAGGATACAGCAAGATAGAGAACAGTTGGTAATTTGGGCGGAGAAATAGTAGATGGAGTTTAACCTGGCAATTGGGAGGTGGTGTGCTTTGGTAGGTCAAATGTAAAGGGAAAGTATACAGTTAATGACATGACCCGTAACAGCATTGATTTGCAGAGGGATCTTGGGGTCCATGTCCATAGCTCACTGAAAGTGGCAACACAAGTAGACAGAGTGGTAAATAATGCAAATGCAATGCCTTCATGGGTTGGGGTGTTGAGTATTGAAGTTGGGACGTGCTGTTGTAACTTTATAAAGCTTGGGACCACATTTGACATATTGTGTGTATTTCTGGTCACCCCATTATAGGAAGAGTGTGGAGTCTTTGACGAAGGTGCAGAAGAAGGTTACCAAGATGCTGCCTGGATTAGATGGTATTAGCTGTAAAGAGAGATTGGATTGTTTTCCCTGGAACGTCCAAGGCTGAGGAGAGGCCTGATGAAAGTCTATAAAATTATGAGAGGCATAGATAGCATAGACGGTCAGAAAGTTTTTCTCACGCTGGGGAGATGTCAAAAATACGACGACAAAGGTGTAAGGGGGAAGTTTTAAGGGAGATTTACGAGGCATGAGTGTGGTAGGTGCCTGGAATGTGGTGCCAGGGGAAGTGGTAGAGAACAGATATGAAATAAGTAATGTTGAGGTATTTAGATAGGCACATAAACAGGCAGGGAGGGATACAGATAGATGAGATGAGTTAATTTGGCATCATGGTCAGTGCAGTATTGTGGCCCAAAGGGCCTTCTCCTTTAGTTTAGTTCATATGTGCAGCATGGAAACAGGCCTTTTTGCCCACCGAGTCCACTTCGACCATCGATCACTCATACACACAAGTTCCATTTATCAAACTTTCTCATCCACTCCCTACACACTAGGGGCAATGTACAGAAGCCAATTAACATACAATCCCGCACGTCTTTGGAATGTGGGAGGAAGCCAGAGGACCCGGGGGAAACCCACATGGTCACAGAGAGAATGTGCAAAATTCCCCACAGACAGCATCCAAAGTCAGGATCGAACCCGGGTCTCTGGCTAGATGAGGACCTCTACCGCTGCACCACCGTGCCGCCCCATGTGTTGCATGATGCTGAGACTCTATGGTTCTAAGGCTCCTGATACATTTCAGGCAAGCTTATCTGTGACAGAGTGGTTAGATGGTATTAACTGGGGTGGGAGATTGCAACCTTCACGTGGTCCACCCTGTTTCAACGAATGAAATCAACCTGGCGTGCACAAACAGAAGATCAAACGGAACAAGTTGTCTTCCAACTTTAGGCTGTGCACGCTATTTGCAAGAATAAGAAGCTGCAAACATACAAACTCCTTGTATGTTTTCATACTTGGCTAATAAATTAATTAATTACAATATTTTTATGGTTGGTATGAGATATTAATACTTCTGACAGATCATCAGTGTACTGATAGAAGCACCCATCTCCTGTAGTATTTGTCTGGGAGTGTTGTGTAACTCCAGCCTCAGTGCGGGTTCTGGGTAAGGTTGCACAAGCCCTTATCACACTGTAAATCTGTCAGAGAGCTTCTGGCTGGAGTCCCAAGGCCACTATGCCCAACTCAGTAACTCACAGGTAGGCAACAATCAACAGATGTGTTTATCTTTAACCTTGGTAAATAATAGCGGCAACAACAAGTTCTCGCTGTGCAGTGGTTTTAACGTGGTAGATATACCGCAGGCAGTAGTAGCTGTATGTGCAAGAGGACTGCGGCACACAGTGACTGGGAAGTCGTGATATCACAAGATCTGGGGGTGGCACAGTGGTGCAGAAGATAGAGCCGCTGCCTCACAGCGCCGGAGATCCAGGTTCAATCCCGACCACGGGTGCTGTCTGCGCGTGGAGTTTGCACGTTTTCCTTGTGACATTTCCTCCGGGTGCTCCGGTTTCCTCCCGCGGGTTTGTAGGTTAATTGGCCCTCTGTAAATTGCCCCGAGTGTGCAGGGAGTGAATATGGAAATGAGATAACGTAGACTTAGTGTGAACGCGTGATCAATGGTCAGCGTGGACTCGGTGGGCCGAAGGGCCTGTTTCTATGCTGTATATCTAAACTAAAACAAACTTCTTAGATTTAGGGACAGGTAATTTGACGTATGAGCAAAGACGCAAGGTCTAAGGAGCTACGTAAAGGAGGTGAGAGAGGGAGGAAGACCAGGGAGGGAATTGCAGAGCTAAGCCCGAGGTGCTGAAGGCATGGGTACCAAGAATGGAGTGATGGAAGTGTGCACGATCACGAGGGGCGTGGACAAAGTGAACACTTACAGGCTTCTTCCCAGGGTAGAGGATTCTAAAACCTTAGAAGGATGAGGGGCCACCTCATTGAAACTTACTGAATAGTGAAAGGCCTGGATAGAGTGGATGTGGCGAGAATGTTTCCACTAGTGGGAGAGTCTAGGACCAGAGGACACTGCCTCAGAATAAAAGAACGTAAGAATTTCTTTAGCCAGAGGATGGTGAATCTGTGGAATTCTTTGCGACAGACAGCTGTGGAGGCCAGGTCATTGGATATTTTTAAAGTGGAGATTGACAGATTTTTGATTAGTAAGGGCATTAGTTATGGGGAAAAGGCAGGAGAAAGGGGTTGAGAGGGAAAGATAGATCAGCCATGATTGAATTGTGTAGCGGACTTGATGGGCCAAATGGCCTACTTCTGCTGCTATAACTTATGAACTGTTGAAAATCAGAGGGCAACGGCTTAAAGCGAGGTGAGAGATTTGTGGGACCTCAGGGGCAACCTTTTCTCTCAGAGGTACTATTGCATTTCAATGGCACTTAGATAGGAATGGTTTGGGGAGATATAGACTGATCATAGACAAGAGGGCAGCACGGTGGAACAGCAGTAGAGTTGCTGCCTTACAGCGCCAGAGACCCGGGTTTGATCCTGTGGATCCTGTGACCTCGTGGATTTTCTCCGAGTGCTCTGGTATCCTCCCACACTCCAAAGATGTGTAGGTTAATTGGCTTCAATAAAATTGTAAATAGTCCCAAGTGTGTAGGACAGCGCTAATACATGGGGCGATCGTTGGTCGGCGTGGGCTCGGTGAGCCAAAGGGCCGGATTCTGCTCTTTATCTCTAAAGTCCAAAGGAACGATGAATATTTAAAATGTATATCGAGGGTCGGTATTCATATTTGCTCTGGTGCTAAGTGGATCTGATTTAACAGAGATGGTATCTTTTCCTTGTCAAGGAAATGCCCTCCAATGATAATTACCTTGCTATCACAGCCAAGCATCGAGTGTGGCCAGAACAATCAAGCAACGGCAATACTCGTGGGGTTCACTGAGCGAGGGAGGGGGGAAGCAGCAGCAGGCACTTTTGTTGAGCTTTTGAGGAGAATTATTATTTTTTTAAATCAATGCAATCATTAATCAAGTTTATTATTAAATCACAGTCAAGAGCTAAAACAGCCAGGATTAGAAAACAAGTGGAATTGTAGTGAAAGAATGAGATCTTTACAAAACAATTGGTGTTGTTAGGGATGGCACAGTGGTACAGCGGTGGAGTTGCTGCCAGAGACCTGGGTTCGATCCTGACTACGGGTGCTGTCTGTACAGAGTTTGTACATTCTCCCTGTGACCGCGTGGGTTTTCCCCGGGTGCTCCGGTTTCCTCTCGCACTCCAAAGATTCGCAGGCTTGTAGGTTAATTGGCTTCGGTAAATTGTAAATTGTCCCGAATGGTTAGGATAGTGCTAGTGTATGCGGTGATCGCTGGTCGGCAAAGTGCCTGTTTCCATGCTGTATCTCTGTGTGTCTGGGATGTTTTTGTGCAGATTCATCATGCCCTTGACCCGGCCTGCCTCTGGCACCTCGCCCATCGATCACTCGACCCCTCCAACATCCCCTTCCTCTCTGCTGCTGAGACCAAGACCCTGGGATTCCCTTCCTGGACCGCTGCATCTCCGCCTTCTCCTTGAAAGTTACCACATGATACTCTCCTACCATGGACCAGTGACGATTTAACCTCCAGTGAAAGTGATCAGGTTGTAGAGTTATACAGCATGGAGACAGGTGGTGGTTGCCTGGAACCTGCTGGTGGTGGTGAAGGCAGATATGATAGATATGGCATTTAAGAGGTTTTTAGATAGGCACGTGGTTATGCAGGGAATAGCGGGATTTGGGTTATGTCCAGGCAGATAAGAGATGGTCTTAGCATCATGTGCGGTGGTCGTGCTCAATGAAATGGCAGGATGTTAATTTGACGGGAGATTAATTTATCTTGCCAATATATTCGGCATTAGGGTTAGTAGACATGGAGGGTCAAAGGGCCTGTACCTTATTTTTAAAGCATGGAAACAGGCCCTTCAGCCCACCGAGTCCACGCCAACCAACAATCATACGTACACTTGTTCTAACCTACACACAAGGGACAATGTACAAAGCCAATTAACCTACGAACCCACAAGTCTTTGAATGTGAGAGGACACCAGAGAACCTGGAGAAAACCCACGCAGTCACTGGAAGAACGCCCAAATTCCGTACGGACAGCACCGGTAGTCAGGATCGAACCTGGGTCCCTGGCGCAGAAACCAGAACCTGGGTCCCTGGCGCTGGTCCCTGAAACATCGGGATCTTGAGGCAGCAGCTCTACCGTTGCGCCACTGTGCTGCCCGTTCCTGTGCTATATGTTCTGTGATCTATGTTCCAGAGTCTGAGGGAGCGATGCTTCGTCACCTGTATCCTCTGCCTTCACCCTCAACCTTGTCTCCTCCCCGCGCTCTCTTACCTTTGCACCCCTCGCAGGTGAGTGCGTTGTAGTGATACCCCGAGGCCTTGTCGCCACACACCACACACAGCTCATCGCCTTTCATCTTCCCCACGGTCAAGCCCAGCCGTGACTTCTTGGCCAGGGGGACCTCGCACTGTTCCGTGTCTCTGGGGAAAGTCCTGTCGCAAGGCAAGGTCTTTGCGTCGTACACGGGTGGGCAGTACCAGTCCTCGGAGTATTGCCCGTGGTAGCCGCCGTTGGAGTAATACGGAGGGATGGTTCCACACAGCTGCATCGACGCCATAGGTGTGTTGGGGTACTGCATGTAGGCTGAAACATCTGGATCTTGCAGGGGCAGGCTGGGCTGGTCGGACATCACATCTGTGTACAAAGGAAACACACACACACAGTTTAGTTTTAGCTTAATTTAATTTTAGTTTGTTTTAGTTTCAGCTTTAGTTCTTTTAGTATTAGTTTAGTTTATTTTAGTTTTAGTTAGGTTTAGTTTAGGTGAATTTATTGTATTATTGTCATGTATACCATGGTATAGCCGAAAGCTTTGCTATCCTGTCAGCGGACAGACCATACATGAATATAATCAGGACGTCCACAGTGTACAGAAAAAGGTGAAAGGATACTACATTTAGTGCAAGATATAACATTGAAGTCCGATTAAAGATGGTTCAAAGGTTTCCAATAAGGTAGATGGAAGGTCAGGACCGCACTCTAGCTGATGAGATGACAATTCAGTTGCTTGATAACAATTATAGAACCTAGAACTGCACAGCACCGGAACAGGCCCTTCAGCCCACCATGTCTGTGCTGAACCTGTTGACGATTTAGCCTATTCCCTTCTGACTGCACATGGTCTATATATCAATTCCTTGTCTGACAATGTCTAAAAGCCTCGTAAACATTGCTATTGGATCTGCTTTCAGCACCCCTGTCAGCACTTTGCTGGCTCTCACCGATCTTGGTGTAAAACATTTGCCTCATAAATCTCCTTTAAACTTCCTCCCTCTGACCTTAAAGTTCTGCTCTCTAGTCTTTAACATTTCCATCATAGCTGATTTATTTTTCCCGTTTTCCTGCCATTGTCACGAACAGCCATGATCACATTGAACGGCTCGAAGGGCTGAATGGCCTCCTCCTGCACCTATTTTGTATAGTTCTATGTCCCCGTAACACTTCAATAGACAATAGACAATAGGTGCAGGAGTAGGCCATTTGGCCCTTCGAGCCAGCACCGTCATTCAATGTGATCAAGGCTGATCATCCCCAATCAGTACCCCGTTCCTGCCTTCTCCCCATATGCCCTGACTCCGCTATCTTTAAGAGCCCTATCCAGCTCTCTCTTGAAAGCATCCAGAGAACCTGCCCACCACCTGCATCCAGAGAACCTGCCTGCCCACCTGGACTGAGGCAGAGAATTCCACCCCCTTACAGATCAAGAATCTGTCAATCTCTGCTTTAAAAAACCCAATCACTTGGCCTCCACCGCCATCTTTGGCAATAAACTTATTCATCACCCTCTGGCTAAAAAAAATGCCTCCTCGTCTCCTTTCTAAAGATATGTCCTTTTTGTTATCATCCACACCTTGGTTCTGATAACAGGCCATTGGCGTCCAATGTTAATTCTGTTTCTTTCTCTGCTGATGCCACTAACCCGATCAATACCTCCAGTATTCTCTGCTATCATTCCACTATCCCAATAGTTTAAACAAGCCTGTGGTGAGAGGCAAGTCCTTCCAAGACCCAGAGGACAGAGGTTGAAGGTGAGAGGGACAATATTTAATAGGAACCCGAGTGGCAACCTTTTCCACACAGAGGGTGGTGGGCATTTGGTATCAGCTGCTAGAGGAGGTAGTTGAGGCAGGTATTATAATGACATTTAAAAGACATTTGGACAGATACATGGATTGGAAAGGTTTAGAAGGCCATGGGCCAAACCAAGGAAAGGTTTGGAGGGATATTGAGATTTAGTTTAGTTTATTGCAATATATACCAGCGTGCAATGAAATTCCTCGTTCATATGAACTGTCAACATAATGATAGATACAATAATACACACAATAAAGAGGACAAAATAGCAGCATTGTGGTGCAAAAACAATCAAATACAGGCAAATGGGACCAGCTCAGGAAGACACCTTGTTCGACATGGACGAGTTGGCTGAAGGGCCTGTTTCAGTGCCGTGTGACTAATTTGGGAAGGGCAGGTTGCAGTGAGCATTAGCAGGGGAGTGAGACTGCAGTTTGAGCTGGCATAGACTCAGCAGCTTCAACAACTCCTCCGTCTCATAAGGAGATGTGCACAGGTTCACGATTCACAAAAACGTATATAGGTGCAGTGAATTATTAGGAAATCCAACAAAATATTATCTTTGTTGCCAGGGGATCTGAATACCAAAGTAGGGAACTTAAGAATATAGAACATAGCACATAGAACAGTACAGAACAGGAACGGGCCATTTGGCCCACAATATTTGTCCTCAAGTCAAGTCAAGTAAAACAAACTTTATTGTCATTTAGAAATACATCGATATATGTTGTTCCAAACGAAATTCTGTTGCATTTGGCTCCCTGTGCAAAACGATAATTAACAGAAGGGTAAACATGGATAAAAAGGATAGATAGACAATGGTGGCAGCCCATTACATGGCATTCAGGAATCTGATGGCTCGTGGGAAGAAGCTGTTGCAGAACCTTGATGTTCTGCTACGGTATCTTTTGCCCGAGGGCAGCAGAATAAATGCAGATTGGTATTGTGTTCTAAACACAATACCAAGTTGTAATGTAGAACTAAAGAACTGCAAATGCTGCTGCCTGATCCGCCGTGTTACTCCATCACTTTGTGTCTATCTGTGCTATCAACCAGCATCTGCAGGTTCTTCATTTCTACATTTTGGCTTACTCCACTGCCAAATCTCCTCAAGGTGTGCCTTCTTTGAAGAGGCCCTCTTCCTCTCCAACGGGAGTTTTGCAACACCCTCTCTCACTGCTCCCCCTCTGTGATTCCTTCAGCTCTTCACCCCTCCCTCCCGCACCACCTCCTTTCAATCTGAGGAAGGGTCCCAACCCAAAACATCACCCATCCTTATTCCCCAGAGATTCTGCTTGACCTGCTCAGTTACTCCAGCACAGTGTCTATCTATGATCCATATTCCTCTATTCCTTGCATTGCCTATGTGCCTACTCAAAAGCCGTTTAAATGCCACTATCAGTTGCTGCAGTTTGACGGGGTATTTGTGAGACTACATCAGGTTCTAGTGTGTGAAGTACAAGCGGATTACACTCATCTGGTTAAACACATCCTTCTCCTTGACAAGAGAAGGGTGCACAATCATTAGAAAAGGTTTACTTGATGAATATAGGAAAGTTTGGACAAGATTGTACCCACTGGAGTTTCACAGGTGAGACAGTTGACAATGTTTCAACAGCTGTGTCGGAAGGGAACTGCAGTTGCTGATTTAAACCGAAGATAGACACAAAAAGGTGTAGTAACTCAACGGGTCAGACAGCATCTCTGGAGAAGGAATAGGTGACGTTTTGGGTTGAGACCCTTTTTCAGACTCCAGCTTTTTGTGTCTACCTTCGGTTTCAACAGCTGTTATCTTTAAACCTAGGCCAATCTTCCACTGCTTTGGGTTTATCACTATACAGTAATTAGAGTCATGGAGCGTTCAGCGCAGAAACAGCCCCTTCTTCCCACCTTGTCCAAGCCGACTAAGTTGCCATACTGGGCTAGCCCCATTGGCTTCATGTGATCCATATCCTAAACCCATATCTGTGTAAATGTATTTTACAATCCATAATTATATCTGTTCCTATAGCTTCCTCTGGCAACTCATTCCAGATACAGACTGCTCTCTTTGTAAAAATGTTGCCCTGAGGTCCCTCTTAAATCTCTCCCCTCTGACCTTAACCCCGTTACCTCCAGTTTTAGAATCCGCTATCCTCCGCAGGGGAAATGCTGTGAGCATTCACGTTATCCATGCCCCTCGTGGTCTTGTACACCTCAATAAGGTCACCCCTCAAATTCCTATGCTCCAAGGAAAAACATCCTAGCCTATCCAACCTCCCCCTATAACTCAAGCCCGCAAGCCCAGGTAACATCCTGGTGAATCTCTCCTGCACACTTTCTATCTTACTGACGTAGTTCCTGTAGCTGAGTGACACCGTGCTCCAAGTGTGGTCTTACCAGGAGACTGCCATTGAATAATAAACACACCTAAATTAAAAATAGAACTGTATAAATAGTTTTAGCTGCCAGTCAAAAACAATCTGAAACCATGCAAGTTAAGGATGCATTTCCCGCTATAAAGAGTGTACTAACCATGCGGGCTGTTAACCAGCACTCAACCATCACACGACAGGCTTTGCCCTGCCTCTCTGCCTGCTTCCCCCCCCCCCCCCCCCCCCCCCGCCATAGTCAGTCTGAAGAAGGGCCCCGACCTAAAATGTCACATATCCCCGTTCTCCAGAGATTTTGCCTGACCTGCCGAGCTATTCCAGCTATTTAATGTCATAAGGAAATGGGAGTAGAATTAGGCCATTCGGCCCATCAAGTCCCCTCTGCCATTCAATCGTGGCGGATCTATCTCTCCCTCCTAACCCCATTCTCCTGTCTTCTCCCCATAACCTCTGACACCTGTACTAATCAAGAATCTGTCTATCTCTACCTTAAAAATATCCATTGGCGGCCTCCACAGCCTTCTGTGCCAAAGAGTTCCACAGATTCACCACCCTCTCAACTAAATACATTTATCCTCATCTCTTTCCTAAAAGTACACCCTTTCATTCTGAGGCTATGACCCCTTGTCCTACACTCTCCCACTAGTGAAACCATCCTCTCCACATCCACTCTATCCAAGCCTTTCACTATTCTATATGTTTCAATGCCCCCCCCCCCCCCCCCTCTCATTCTTCTAAGCGTCAGTGAGTACAGGCCGTCGCCTTTGTGTCCTTTTTACAAGGTGGGAAGATAAGAAGAAGGGACCCCGGCCCGAAACGTCACCTATCCCTGCTCTCTGAAGATGCTGCCTGACCGCTGAGTTAGTTCCTCCAGCACTGCGCACCTCCCTGGTTTTACTGCTTGCGGCAGTTTGCCCTTCAGCCAGCTCCTACCTCTCACAGTCTTCAATACTGGCTGCTCCCCGAATGCACAATGTCCCCCCCGGAACCTCCCACGTTAACAGGCGTCTGCTGCCGTCGGGGTTCCATCGCCAGCAGCCGGCAGGGGAACAAGGAAATAAGTCTTTACCCCGGCTGAAGTATTTTGAAATGACTTCCTCAGATTGATTACTTGGTCAGGTCAGAGCAGAAAGATTACTGGAGCTTACTCATTAACTCACCGTGCGGAGGTGAAGGATATCAGGCAGCTGGGAACGTCAGTGCGAGAATGCCTCACATTCCTGCAAGTGGCGAGAGCCTGCCTGACCGCTGGTTGACTGGTTGACAGGTTGACAGGGTTTGTCAAGAAGGTTTTAAGCACATTGGCCTTGATCAGTCAGAGTACAGAGTGTCGAGTCATTGAGGCCACGCGCCATTTGGAGGAACAGCACCTCATATTTCGCCTGAACAGCTCACAACCCAGCGGTATGGATATTGATTTCTCTCATTTCCCTCTCTCTCTCCACCTTCCTCCACCTTAGACGTCCTACCAGTTCCACTGTTCACATCCCATTATCACCTCTACCCCAGCCAACAATGGACCATTGTGGGCTTCACCCTTCCTTGGTCATCTGTTGCCAGCTCTGTTTTGTTCTGGCCTTTTCCCACCTCCAGATCACCCCCCCCCCTTTTATTTTCAGTCTGAAGAAGGGTTCCGCCCTGAATCGTCGCCTGTTCCTTTTCTTCAGAGATGCTGCCTGACCCACGGTCTTTGTTACTGAGTATAAAATCAGGAGGTCATGTTACAGTTGTACAAGACATTGGTTGAGGCCACATTTTGAGAATTGTGTTCATTTTCCATCACCCTGTTGTAGGGATTATGTTGTTAAGCTGGAAAGGGTGCAGGGAAGATTTACCAGCATGTTGCTAGGACTTGAGGAATAGGTTAGAAACATAGAAAATAGGTGCAGGAGGAGGTCATTCGGCCCTTCGAGCCAGCACCGCAGGATGAGCAGGATAGATCTTTATTCCTTGGAGCACGAGAGGGATAGATAGAGTCTTTTGCCTGGAGTATGGGAATCAAGAACCAAAGGACATGGGTTTAGGGTGAGGGTGTAAAAATGTAACAGGAACATGTAGGGCAACATTTGCATTCAGAGGGTGGTGGGTGTAGGTAACAAGCTGCCAGAGGTGGTGGTTGAGGCAGGTACAATAACAACATTTAAAATATATTTGCTTAGGCGCATGGATGGGAAAGGTATAGAGGGATCAGGGCCAAACGAGGGCGATTGGGACGAGTGTAGATGGGGCACTTTGATGCGTTGGGCCAAAGGGCTGTACAACTCTATGATTCTGTGACAGTAACCGCTGTCACCAGTGGGACAGTGAGATCTCAGCCTGTGCAGGACAGTTTCGTTTGCTTCAGTGTAGTTTAGCGTTACACCGTAGAAACGAGCCCCTGGGCCCACCGAGTCCACGCCGACAAGTGGCCATCCCGTACACTAGCACCACCCTACACACTAGGGACAATTTACTATTTTTACTGACGCCAATTAAACTACAAGCCTGCACCTCTTTGGAGTGTGGTCAGAAACTGAAGCACCCGGAGAAAACCCACACGATCACAGGGAGAACGTGCAAATTCCACATAGGGCAGCACCCGTGGTCAGGATCGAACCCAGGTCTCAGGCGCTGTGAAACAGCAACTCTACTTATTCAGCACCGCGCCTCCACGGGGTGCGGAAGAGACACAAATGTCCATCTCCTCATTAGGGCCTTACCAAAGAAGGACGAGTCGGAGAGGCAGAAGCCTTCTGCCGGCGTGAACTGCCCGTGCCCCAGCATGTTCACGTCAGACCGTCACCACTACTTCATCCGGACCTCACACCCCGGCGGCAGCAGCTGCTCTGCAAGAAAAAAAAATGCACCGGCACGTTACCGGGGAGTTCACCGGCTGCTCTTATGCATGAGCAGTGTTTGATGGCACCGGGCCTCTGCTCACTGGAGTTTAGAAGGCAGAGGGAGGATCTCGTTAAATCTTACCGAACAGTGAAAGGCCTGGATAGAGTGGATACTGAGAGATAGACATGTTGGAGTAACTCAGCGGGTTGGACAGGCATCTCTGAAGAAAATTAATTGGTGATGTTTTGGGACAAGACCTTTCTTCAGATTCTAAAGTTTGAAGTCTGAAAAAGGGTCTTGACCTGAAACGTCACCTATTCCTTTTCTCCAGAGATGCCGCCTGATCCGCTGAGTTTCTCCAGCATTTTTGGTCTATCTTTGACATAAATTAGTATCTGCATTTCCTTTCTACACAGGGATATGGAGAGGATGTTTCCACTAGTTTGAGAGTCTAGGATCAGAGGGTACAGCCTGAGAATTAAAGAATGTGCCATTGGAAAGATGAGAAGTTTCTTTAGCCAGAGGGTGGTGAATCTGTGGGATTCATTGCCGCAGACGGCCGTGGAGGCCGTGATTGGGTATTGTTAAAGCGGAGAATGTCGGGTTCAGGATTAGTAAGGGTGTCGATGTTTACGGGGCGAAAACAGGAGAATGGGGTTGTGAGAAAGATAGAAATTCTGCTCCTATGTCTTATGAAAGGATGAGCTTTGCATGTAATGCTCTCCAAGGCAGTGTGAGGACAGGGAGCAGTTAGATCTCTGCATAGAGAATGCCGAGTCCGCGGTATTAACACCAAGCAAACGCTCATTGTTCTGTTTGTGGTAGCGGTGACAATGAAACACTGAGCACAGGGCAGAATGAGTGGAGGCCCAAGTGGGTTTGGCGGATAACTTCACAACGTGTTTGATAACAAGGAACTGCAGATGATGGTTTATACCAAAGATTGGCACAAAAGTGCTGGAGTAACTCAGCGGGCCAGGCGGCATCTCTGGAGAACATGGCTAGGTGACGTTTCGGGACTGTGTTTGTCTCATGCCCATCCTGGCGTTTATGTGACCAGGCAGGAGTTAATGATGTCCGTGGCTCACATCTGTGCAGCTGATGTTAGGTGCAGCAGGGATGGACTACTCTCAGCCCCATGTGGGAACGTCATCAGTTCAACGCTCACCCTTGCTCTGTAATAGAACATCCTGCTTCACATTGTAATGTAATGTTACATTGTACATTGCGATACATTGCAATCATGTGTAGTCTTTCTGCTGACTGGGTTGCACGCAACAAAACGCGTTTCACTTTTAACACGTGACAATAAACTAAACTGAACTTATTGATGATTTATTGAATTTGTGAATATTTTCTAGTTATCTATTTGTGTGAGTGCGTTTATTGGCCGGCTAAGCTGCGGCAAGTAAGAATGGCATTGATCCATTCCTGGTGCATATTAGAATTAAACTCTCTCGACTTGTAGCCAATATCATCGAAGAGCCACACCACCCCAGACTCGCTCTCATCTCGCTGTTACCATCGGGCAGAAGGTACAAGAGGGCGAGAATCGTGGACAGGTACATGGGTAGGAAAATGTTTGGAGGAATGTGGGCCAAACACAGGCAAATGGGACAGGTTAGTGAGGCAACTTGTTCGGCATGGACGAGTTGGGCTGAAGAGCCTGTTTCCGTGCTGTGTGGCTCTTTGTCTCGCCATTAAGTTTCTCATGTGCTTTGAAACCCAACCATTGTTCTGGGGTCTGACTGCGGTGCTGGAGGGTAATGCATCCCCCTGGCCAATGTTACCGCTGCCTTACTAGCCATCATTGTCCGTCGATCAGCGCTTGTGAGGCTTCGGGTGTGGACAAACGCCCTCCACAGATTGAGATAGATCTTTGGAAGCACAACAAGTCGTGGAACGTAGACTTGTGAAGTAGCAACGCATTCCCATCAACTTCCTGGCCGATGATTCTTATTCCATTAACGCCCACACCAGGGTCGGTTTTCAGTCAACCTATGAACCCATGTGTCTTTAGGATGTGCGAGGAAACTGGTGCACCGGGAGGAAACCCACGCGGTCACAGAGAGAGCATGCAAACTCCACACAGACAGCAAACGTAATCAAGGTTGACTTGAGACTCTGGTGCGGTGAGGCAGCGGCTCTTGCAGCTGCATCATCATTATTCATTCACTCATTAATTCACTCTTTCTCGTTTCCCTTTTTCTATTTCTCTTTGTTTCTTCTTTCCCTCCTCCTTTCTTTCTTCCTTGTTTTTTTCTTTTCTTCGTTCTCTCCTTTAATCTTTGCTTCTTTCTTTCTTACCTCCATTTTTTTTCCTTCCTTCCTTCCTTCCTTCCTTTCTTGTTTCAGAGCAAGAAACTCAAATTTCACCGTACCTTGGTTCTTGGTTACTTGGTCCTCCAAAATATTCCAACTGGAATTTAAACTGGAGGTGGTGAAGGGAGGGGTTTAGCCAGAGAGGGTTATTGGGAAGAAAGTGCCACTTTAAATTTAGTTGCATCCGGCTGGGCAACCGTGGCTTAGTTAATACCTAAACTGCTACATGTGACAATAAACTGACCTTGAAACCACCCTGGTTTTCCCCTCACCTCATGGTCTTCTACCAGGCTGTACATAGACCTTGCCTATCTGTGCCACAGACACCTTGTGCCGTGTCCATGGGGCCCTTTTATCAGTGGCACAGCAGGCAATCTAATCTTGTCCCCTTGTTAAGTGGCTTCCCTTTTAAGATAACAGTGAAGAGTGTTATTGTCTTGCCTCTGTGCTGTATATGGGTGTATAATAACGCCAGGAGCATTATCTAATCCTGCCGTGGGTATGTGGAATAGATTCCCAGATACAACAGATACAAACTCCACACCAACCATCGACCTCCTTTCACACTAGTTACTCCATTTTATCATCCACTCCATACACACTAGGGGGGAATTTACAGGGGCCGGGGGGCACAGAGAAGATTTATGAGGATGTTGCCAGGATTCGAGGGGCTGAACTTCAGGGAGAGGTTGGGCAGGCTAGGATTATTCCTTGGAGCTCGGGAGACTGAGGGGTGATCTTACAGAGGTGCATAAAATCGTGAAGGGAATAAGTGTGCACTGAATCTTTTATCCAGAATAGTGGAATCAAGAACCAGATAACATAGGTTTAAGGTAAGAAGGGAAGAATTTAATATGAACCTGAGCGGCAACTTTTTATGGGTACATGGAATGAGCTGCCAGAGGAAGGTAGCTGAGGCAGGTACAATAACAATATTTACAAGGTACATGGACAGGAAAGGTTCAGAGGGAAATAGACCAAACGCGGGCAAATGGGATGGGGCATCTTGGTCGGCATGGATGAATTGGGCCGATGAACCTGTTTTTGAGTTTAGTTTCGTTTAGATATACAGCATGGAAACAGGCCCTATGGTTCACCAGGTTTGTACCGACCAATGATCACGCTTACACTAGTTCTGTTATCCCAGTTTTATATTCCACACATTAGGGGCAATTTACAGAAAACAATTAACCTACCAACCCGCACTTCTTTGGAACGTGGGAGGAAACCGGAGCACCAAGAGAAAACCCACGCGGTCACAGGGAGACCGCATAAACTCCGCATAGACAACACCTGAGATCAGAATCAGACCTGGGTCTCTGGTACTATGAGGCAGCGGCTCTACCGCCGTGCCGCCCAAGCCCGTCATACCGCCCTTGTGCTATGCGACTCAATAATTCAGTAATTGCCTTACTGATTGGTGCCTTTTAACACCATTTGGCTGAATCTCTGGTTAGCAGCAAGAACATAAAGATAAGGGGAGATAGTGGTAATTGAATGAGTTGAGTTTCTCAGCCAATTATGTTCCGGCTGTCGGTTGGTCAAGCGGGGCCTTTAGCCGGTGGAGTGTGAGGCGTGGGGCGGCTGGGTTACGGAGGATGAGTGGCTCATTTACCAATGAGGTCTTTCTAGCTCTGGATGCCTCGGTGCTGCCAGACTGCATGTCCACCGCCAATGACAGGTGAATCTCAGCCTCAACAGAGGTACAGGAAACATCATCTATCCGATCCTTCCACAGATGCTGCCTGACCCGCTGAGTTCCTCCAACACTTTGTGTTTTGCTCCACAGAGGTAGATTGTGATTTAGGGTGGCGCAGTGGTAGAGTTGCCAGAGACCCGGGCTCTTACAGTGCCAGAGACCTGGGTTCGATCCTGACGACGGGTGCTGACTGTACAGAGTTTGTAAGTTCTCCCTATGACCGCGTGGGTTTTCTCTGAGTGCTCCGGTTTCCTCACACACTCCAAAAACGTACAGGTTTGAGGTTGGATGGAGATTCCCTTCGAACCAAAACGTCTGCTGTTTCTCTTCTCCAAAGATATTGCCTGACTAAGTTGCCACAGCTTTTTGTGTCTCTCTTCGGTATACACCAGCATCTGCAGTTCCTTCCTACACAGGTTTGTAGGTTAACTGGCTTTGGTAAAATTTGTAAATTATCCCTAGCAGGTAGGTTTAGTGCTAGTGTATGGATTTGATGGGCCGAATGGCCTGTTCCAATGCTGTATCTCTAAAGTCAAGAGTCAACAGTCTAGAGTATTAAATTGCAATATTACCATTCTTTATACCTCCTTCACCCCAGGAGTGGACGGGGTGAACCATTGCTGCACTCCCTCCACGCCAGGGACATCTTTCCTTCGGTGGGAGATCGCATTAGTCCACCATATCCCAGGGCATTATTGACATCTCAGGACTATTAGTGTGTGGGTGTGAGTCACTGTTCCAGTAATTCACCACCTTTCCACAACAATCCTTGGTCTAGTGGTTAACTGGACTCTTCCCAACATCAGGAAACAATGATAAGCCTTGCATAAACAACCTGGCAAACACTAATGATGGACACGGACTGCTGGGGCAACTCAGCCGGTCAGACAGCATCTGTGGAGAAAAAAAAAAGACGGTGACGTTTCGGGTCCGGACCCTTCTTCAGGTCGAGTCTGAAAACGGGTCCCGACCCGAAATGTCAGCTATCCTTTTTTTCGCCAGAGATACAGCCTGACCCGCTGAGGTACACCAGCACTTAGTGTCTATAAACCAGCATCTGCATTCCTTTCTACATAAAAAAAAACGGTGAACAAGTTTAGCAAACATATACTTACGATTCCCGAGTTTCCGTGATTGTAAATCCTACTCTCGAATAGAGAGATTGCTGTGGATCTTTTACAGGTGAACCGTTCCCACAAACATTCTACACATATCCTTGTGCGGGGGTCTGGTCACAACCTCCTCTGTAAAAGAACTCCAAGGTAAACACCAGGATTATTCATTAAACAGTTGCCTCACTCGCTGCCCACCACTGGCTTTTGACTTTACAGCAACAAAGTGAAGAGCGACCTTCCTCAAATATGGGCAACAATCTGTGACAACGGGCAGAGTAGAAAGAATAAATGAATCATTAAAACAAATGTGAGAGAGGCAGGAAATAGAATTTACAATTAAATGACTGGGAACGAGTGATTTATGTGGGAGACGTAATTAAACGGCGATGGGAATTAAATGATTAACTATGCAGTCAACTATTTATGTGATAAGGGCCCCTAGCTGATTACGCGTGGTCCACACAAGGGCACCTCCAGAGTCAGGGACAGTTTCTTCCCAGCGGTCATCAGGCAACTGAACCGTCCCATCACCAACTAGAGAGCAGTCCTGGCCGACCGTCTGATCTAGCTCATTGGAAACGATTGGACTATCTTTAATCGGACTTTAATCTTGCACTAAACATTATTACCCTCATCCCGTATCTGGATACTGTGGATGGTTTGATTGTAATCATCTATAGTCGATCTGATGACTGGATATCACGCAACAAAAAGGATTCTGACTACCATGGTACACGTGACAATAATGAACTAAACTAAACTAAACACTAAACTAGTTGGAAGTGATTCACCAGGATGTTACGTGGGCTTGCTGGTTTGGACTACACAGAGAGCTTGATAGAGCTTGAGGGTTACACAAAAAGCTGGAGAAACTCAGCGGGTGCAGCAGCATCTAAGGAGCGAAGGAGATAGGCGACGTTTCGGGTCGAGACCCTTCTTCAGACTGGTCAGGGATCAGGGAAACGAGAGATATAAACAGTGATGTGGAGAGATAAGGAACAATGAGTGAAAGATATTATGAGTGATAGAGTGATAGAGCTTGATACGATGGGATTTTGTTCCTTGGAGTGTAAAAGGCTGAGGGGTGACTTTATCAGAGTCATACAGCACGGATACAGGCCTTTTGCCCCAACTCATCCACGCTGACCAAGATGCTCCAACTAAGCTCGTCCTATAAACTGTAGCTGTGTTTGGCCCATCACCAACAAGAGAGCGGGCATGTCCAACCATCTACCCCGTGGACTATCCTTAATTGGTTTTACTAGGTTTCATCTTGCACTAAACATCATTCCCTTTATCCTGTATCGGTACACGGCGAGGCTTGATTGTGCAACTTGCTCATAAAGCCAAGCCGATCATGGACCGGTACTAGATGGGAGACAATCGGCTTAAAGAAGTTGATCACCACCCATACCTGGGAGTTGAACTCACATCTGGCCTAGCCTGGAGCAGACAGACATATAACCCAGATTGTCACAAAAGCAAACAGAACTTTGGGCCTTCTCCGGGGGTAGCGTCCGAAGCACTTGTCCGCCCACTGTTGGAATATAACCAGACAATATGGGACCATCACCAGAAAAATAACATTGACACCCTTGACAAGGTTCAGAGGCGTGCAGCCCGGTTTGTCTATAACGACTGCATAAAACAGTCAAGTGTTTCCGAGATGTTAAATCGCCTCGGCTGGGAGTCGCTGGAGTCAAGAGCACCAAAGGCCGCTTATGTACTGTCTACAAGGAGACTCATGGCATCATCCCCAGTAACATATCTCACCTCATTCAATCCAATACCTAGAAATCTACAAGACAGTCCTCAGATCACTTTATTTATACTAGAATTAGAGCAAACAAAAATAGCTATCTGCAGTCACTATATCCATGGACTATCCCAGGGGTGGGAGATTGCAACCTTTAAGTGGTCCGCCCTGTTGCGACTAATGCAATCAACTCGACGTGCACAAACGGAAGATCAAATAGAACAAGTTGTCCAACAACTTTAGGCTGTACACGCCACACAAAAGACGAAGGACTATCCCAGAGTGGAGCATCCATCCTGACACCACCAGGTGTGCACCAACCATGTCACTCTTCAAGTCACAGCTCGGCAACTTGGACATGGATCATCTCACCAATCTTGCCCATTTAGAAAATCTAAATAACCCTTTTGCAACCAGTGCCCATGCGAGCGTAGCCTGCACGGGAGAGCCCAGCTGTTGGCGTTTGTGTAGTAGTAATCACCTAGTCTTTCCGCTGGCTGGATGGCATGCAACAAAAATACTTCACTTAACCCTCAGTACACGAGACACTAAACTAAGCGCTCCCATTGCGAGCACAACATTGAAAGAAAGTGTTGAGCTGGACCCAAAGCTCACAGCAGGAGGTGTGAGGGTGGCTTCATTCTGCAGCAGCTCTGCCCCTTCCTAAAGCGTCCAGTTCTCCAGCGGAGGGGATCTAGGCTCAAGACTCCCCGCGGAGTAAAACGCCAGCGGTACTTTCAACTGGGAGACATAAAACAGTCCTAGTCTCCTCTCGCCAAATGTAATTAGCCACAAGTAACTGCAGGTGCTACTTTACCAAGAAATCCAGCACTTTACCAAGGAAAGACACAGCAAACAAAGTGCTGGATTAACCCAGCGGGTCAGGCAGCATCTTTAGAGAATGTGAATAGGCAACGTTTCAGGTCGAGACCCTTCTTCAGGCCGAGTTACTCCAGCGATGTGTGTGCCCCCCCCCCCCCCCCCCCCCCATGACAAATGTTTGCCCCCGCTATCAATGTTCTATGTGTGGATATTGTAGTAACTCCCTCCCTCTCCGCCACACACCAGATGCAACGTACAGAGGGACAATTAACCTACAAACCCTCACCGGAATGTCTTCGGGACCTGGGAGAAAACCGGAGCACCCAGAGGAAACCCACTCGGTCACAGGGAGAACGTGCAAACTCCACGCAGAGAGAGCACCCGAGTTCAGGATCGAACCAGGGTCTCTGGTGCTGCGAGACAGTGGGTCACCTCATTGTTAATCCTGTAATCCCCTGGGGTAGGGGGGGGGGGGGGGGACCTTGAGAGGGAAGGCACGATAAACCAGTGCGGAGTTGGTTAATGCAAGTTACAACACAAGGCCGTGATATGAAAGGCATGTTGTAAAAACTCTGCACTGCAAACAATGAATCAGCTAAACCAACAGCTCCTCCTGTATGACCTTGACCTCCCGAACTGAAGAGGCACAATTATGCTGTGACAACACCATCAGAGAGTCGTACATGACGAAGAAGGGGGGGGGGCTCATTGAAACTTACCAAATAGTGAAAGGCCTGGATAGAGTGGATGTGGAGAGGATGTTTCCACTAGTGGGAGAGTCCAGAACCAGGGGGCACAGCCTCAGAATAAAAGGGCGTTCCTTTAGAAAGGAGATGAGGAGGAATTTATCTAGTCAGAAGGCAGCGAATCTGTGGAATTCATTGGCACAGCGGACTGTGGAGACCGATGGATATTTTTAAGGTGGAGATTGATAGTTTTTTTTTATTACTAAAGGCGTCAGGGGTTATGGAGAGAAGGCAGGGAAATGGGGTTGAGAGGGTTAAGGTTTGAAGGGCCAAATGGCCTAATTTTGCTCCTACAACCTATGAACTTATGAGACAGGCCCTTTGTCCCAACCTGTCCATGCTGATCAAAGAAAATATTGCTTGTAGGCTTTCCATATTCTACAGGTGCATTTATGTATTGTCTTCAACAGAGCAATGCGTCACCACAAGAACACATTTGACAATCTGATAATAATAATACTGACTAAATGCTTGACAGAGAGCAAAGGGGTGCCACAGTGGCGCAGCGGTCGAGTCTTGGTCGGCATGGACGTGTTGGGCTGAAGGGCCTGTTTCCGTGCTCGATGACTGTGTTTCCACGATCCTGTCTTTGTAGCTGCCAGCAGAAGACTTTGCCTTGGGCCAAGGGCACCCTCAGACCCCTCTCGCAACGTGTAGCACGATATTGACTGACCTTGCCTTTGACCCCAATGAGCAGAGGTTTGAAGTGACGTTGCTGTGGGCAGTAAACTGATCTTGGCCCTGCACTAAATACACATTGTCCAACTTGATATTTACTTAATACTTGATACCACAGATATGCTTTCTGACATTTCTGCTGATAATGTTCAGACCCAAGTTTTGAACTTTGTTCTGGAAAAATATATGTAGTGAAAATTCGGAAAACCTAATTGTGTTTAATGCAGTATTTCTGTTTGTAAACAGCGTGCCGCGCTGCTGACGAATTTATGATATGGAATTGAATTCGTTGGGATGACAGAATTTGGGATCAAGAGGTTCAATTGAGTTTAGTTTATTGTCACGTGTACCGTGAACAGCTTTTGTTGCGTGCGATCCAGTCAGCGGAAAGACTATCGAGCCACTGACACCGTGTATTGTCTTTCCCCGGTACACTTGACAGGAAACTAAACTAAACTCTCTCCCTTTTCCTGTCCTCCTCTCTCCCCCTTTCCCAGCCGTCCTCTTCCCCTCTCCTTGCCCTCCCCCCTTCCCCAACGTCCTCGCCCCCCATTCCCTGCCCTCTCTCCTCCGGGCTGACTCTCCAGGGCTTATGGGGCTGATGAGGTTCGGGTGAATTGGTCCAATAGGCACTAATCCGACCCAGCGGCGAGGCCTCTGTTTACTCGAGGTTGCCGGTGTTTCCCGGCAGCCAGTTATTAAACCCCTGTCCCACGGTACGAGTTCATTCCAAGAGTTCTCCCGAGTTTGCCCTGATTCGAACTCGGAGATTTGGCCACTCGTCGGTACTCGGGGCTCTCATGGACATTTTTCATCATGTTGAAAAATCTTCACGAGTCTTCCCGTGCTTACCTGCCATTAGCGAGTCTTCCCGAGTACCTGCCGTTAGCACTAAGAGACGCCTCCGAGCTCCGACGTACCCGCTATGTTCATTCTCCGTGCTTACCACGAGTTTGATTTTTTTTTAAACTCGGGTGAGCCCCAAGATACAATTACAGAGATACAGCGCGGAAACCGGCCGCTCGGCCCCGCGTCCACGCCGACCAGCGACCACCCGCACACTTGCACTCTCCTACACACCACGGACAATTTACAGAAGCCAATTAACCTTTGGAGTATGGGAGGAAACCGGAGCACCAGGAGAAAACCTATACGGTCACTGGGAGAACGTGGTCAGGATTGAATCTGGGCCTCCGGCACTGTGAGGCAGCAACTCCACCGCTGCACCACCGTGCCACCTGACTAAGGGAAGCCGTGTCATCGCAGTAGCTTGGCAAACAACAACCGACAAATAGAAAACCTGCCCCAAAACGGATCTGTCCAACTCCCTGCACAGATGCTACCTGACCTGCTGAGTTCCTCCACCATTTTATATCTCGTGGATGCCACCAAGTTGCACTGTGGTGGCGTCAACGAGAAGTTCCAAGTGCTGCAATGCATTGTGTGGTCCCAATGATAGATCCCCATGTTTTACCAACAACTGAAGTCAGTCAAAATGACTCTGACTCCCTCCATTCTTAAATCAAGATGTTATATTTGATACTGACCAGGACCCATAACGGCATTAATGTACAGAGATTTATTGAGGTCCAAGATCACGACTCCCTGGAAGTAACAACACAAGTGGACACAGTGGTAAGAATGATGAACGGTAAAGATGCCTGTGTTGCTCAGGGATTTGGGTATAAGAGGCTGGAAGCCATGATCCAACTTTACGGTACTTCGGTTAGGCCACTTTTGGAATATTCTGTGCATTTCTGATCGTCCCATTACAGGAAGGATGTGGAGTACAAGAGGAGGAGGTTTACTAGAATGTTGCCTGGATTGGGGGGGGGGGGGGTATTAGTTATAAGGAGAGGTTGGGCAAACTTGGATTGTTTTCTCTGGAATACTAGAGGTTCAGTGCACACCAGATAGTAAATTTCCCAGAATGGAAATGTGAAATGCGAGACTGCATAGATTTAAGGTTTAGGTTTAGTTTTTTATTATTGTCACATGCACCTCTTCTTGTGTATGGCGTGCACAACTTAAAGTTGTCGGACAACTTGTTCTATTTGATCTTATTTGATTGTGCACGCCAGGTTGTTTGCATTCGTCGAAACAGGACGGACCACGTGAAGGTTGCACTCTCCCACCCCGTCACATGTACGAGGTGCTGTGATCCAAATAGTCCATACCTAGATACAATCAGTTCAAACTCAAGTACAATAGGTAAAGCAAAGGGGAAGAGACAGAGTGCAGAATATAGTTCACAGTATTGTAGCGCACCAGTTCCAGAGACAAAGTCCAATGTCCGCAATGGGGTAGAGGTGAATTGGACGGTACCCGAGCTTATGGAAAAACCGTTCAGAAGCCTGATAACAGAGGGGGAGATGCTGTACCTGAGTCTGATGGTGAGCGATTTCAGTTTCTATACATTATGCAGGACGGGAGCAGAGAGGAGGGATGACCGGGATGGGATAAGTCTTTGATTACGCTGGCTGCTTTCCCAAGGCAGCGTGAAGCGTCGATGGAATCAATGGTGGGGAGTCTGGTTTGTGTGATGGGATCGCTTTAAGGTGAGAGGGGCAGTGTTTAAAGGAGATGAGCAGGCAGGTTGTTTACACAGGCAGTGATGGGCGCCTGGGGTGGTGGTGACATTTCAGAGGCTTTCAGACAGACACTTGCAGACAGGGAATGGAGGGAGGGGGGCGGGGGGGTAGGAGATCACGTGCAGGCAGAATTGATTGGTTTAACTTGGCATCATGTTCAGCAGAGACATAATGGGCCGAAGGGTCTGTTCCTGTGCTGTGATTCCTTGAGGAAGCGACTGGGCATTGGCGGGAGAGGAGAGTATTTGCAGGAGGAGAGAAACCCAGCTGGAAAAATAAATATTTTGACGCAATGATTTCGGAAGAGAAATTGGTTTGAACAGCTGCTTAATGATTGACAGCGGGTTACTTCACTCCTGCACCAGCACCAGGAGCTGCTGAAAGTTGACGAATACGAGTAGTGGGGAACTTAACCTTTGTCACAGTAATATCAAACCTGTTGAAGTTTTGCCAGGGCAGCTTCACTCCCGTCGCGCTGTTATGGAGCAGTCTCGGATGCTTATCTTATCTCCCTAACATTCAGCACTAGTACACATTGCCCAACTCTCCGAACAAATACTTTGTTTTTTTCCATTGTTCGGTTCAGTTTTATTCGAAGCTTTCTTGTAATTCAGTCGAATACTATTGGTCGTGAAGACATCGGGTAAGGGGCGGCACGGTGGCGCAGTGGAAGGGTGGCTGCCTCACAACGCCAGAGACCCGGGTTCGATCCTGAATACGGGTGCTGTGTGTACGTTCTTCCTTGATCGCGTGTGTTTTCTCCGGGCGCTCCTCCCACACTTCAATCCAAAGACATGCGGGTTTGTAGGTTAATTGGCGTCTGTAAAATTGTCCCTAGAGTGTAGGATAGAACTACTGTATGGGATGATCGCTGCTCAGCGCGGACTCAGTGGGCCGAGCGGCCTGTTTCAGCGCTGTATCTCTAAACTAATCCATGCCCCCCAGCGTGGTTCACACTCACCCATCGCTCCGCTCAACACTGGCTTCTGTTCAACTAAACATAGAGGACGAAACCTTCCTCCTTGTCTATCTATTCCCCCACTGTAGATTGTGGCTCCCTGACCCATGTCCAATGGGACGCAGCTGCACGTGTTGGGCTGAGCTCAAGTTGGGGTCAGATTGGGTTTTGGAGCCCACCTCGACTCCACTGAATCACTCTCCCCTTCGACCACCCTTGTACAGCAGAGAAAATCAGGCTAGTGATCAGGGGAGAAAAGTCCAGATCACACCAGGATAGTTACAATCCCCGATTCAGGTGTCTGAAGAACCCGGCCATATTCTCCAGAGATGCTGCTTGACCCACTGAGTTACTCCAATACTTTGTGTCTATCTACAAACAGGCACTTTCGTCCACCCCATCGATCACCCGTTCACAATAGTTCATTGTTATCCCACTTTCTTTTATGATATTTTTTTACAATAACTTCATAATTTGACATCTCCTTTAAAACAGCTCACACAAACAAGAGGAAATTAAACATATTTCAAAGACCGCCGGATAGTGAATGTAATTCGATTTGGTTAATGTCTGTAAATGTCAAATAGGAACAGTGTGAGTGAGTCCTGGAGCGGTTTAATTTAGTAGCGTTTGTTAACCGAGGTTGCTTGCAACTAGAACCGTTTACCTCCATCCAATGTTGTGCTGCTTGTGTTAGTTTATCATTGCCATGTGTACCGAGGTACAGTGAAGAGCTTTTGTTTGTGCCCTATCCAGTTAAAGAGTCAAAGAAAAGACTATACTTGAGTCATAGTCACACAGTGTGGAAACAGGCCATTTGGCCCAACTTGCCCACGCCGACCAACATGCCTCATCTACACTAGTCTCACCTGCCTGCTTTTCACCCATATCCCTGTAAAACTATCCTATCCATGTGCCTGTCTAAATATTCCTTAAACATTTCAAACCATCCACGCTGCACGGGTAAAGGATGACGTGTACAACAGTTAGTGCAAAGATATGAATGGAGTTCCGAGTAAGTTGGAATCATCGGGGAAACTGTAGGAGCAAAATGGAAAGGCCACGGTGTTTGAAGTAATGGGCGATTCATGAAGACTGGTGCTGACGCACTAGGAGAATCTCATTATTAGGCCTCACACAATCCCCACAACAGAAACAGATCCAACTTTAGATGTGACGTTTTCTTTTTGAATTACCATAATTTGATTTATGAATTAAGATTGAAATTATTAAATAAAATTGAATCGAGAATTAAGATTATGAATTTATGATTGAAGATACCACACACTCTTTAATATACAGAGCTATTTCTATTGAGCGGCAGTGTGGCGCAGCGGTAGAGCTGCTGCCTCACAGAGCCAGAGACCTGGGTTCTTGGTTTCTTGGTTACTTGGTCCTCCAAAATATTCCAACTGGAATTTAAACTGGAGGTGGTGAAGGGAGGGGTTTAGCCAGAGAGGGTTATTGGGAAGAAAGTGCCACTTTAAATTTAGTTGCATCTGGCTGGTTCAAACCTGACTACGGGTGCTGACTGTGTGTAGTTTGTATGTTGGCCCCATGACCATGTGGGGTTTTCTCCGGCTGCTCCGGTTCCCCCCCACAATCCAAAGACAAATAGGTCTGTACGTTGAGTGGCTTTGGTAACGATTGTAAATTATCCGTGGTGTGTAGAATAGTGCTCTTGCACGGGGTGCTCGCTGGTCGGCGTGGAGTCGGTGGGCTGCAGGGGCTGTTTCTGTGCTGTATATCTAAACTAAACCAATTGTAATGGCATGAATGCGAGGGAATCCTCAGCACTGGAAGACTTACTGTATAATTTTTTTCAGGGGAGCTGTTTAATTTCCTGGAACTTCACTTTACAAAACAGTGTTTTTAGGAACACAACCCTTCTGTACACCGAGGAGCGGCTGCATCGAAGAACACATTTGGTTCTCGGTGGCGGAACCACATTGAGTGACCTGCACTCGTAAAGAACCCGGAGATGAGTTTTAGCGTGATCGCATTAAGTCCCTGCTCATTGACGGTTTGTGTCTACAGCCCGTGAGTTTAGTTGAATTACTTAAGGACATCAAAGACGGAGACTCGAGCAGTCTCCAAAGTTGGCATGACTTCATCACTCATACAACAGGAAAGCAAGTGTCATGGCAACAGAACTGACGTACATCAATGAGCCGACTACTCGAGCCCTATCAAAGGAAGCAAGCACTTTCCCTCATTAACACAGGAATGAAAGGAATAATTGTTCTTCTGCTTGTAGCATCCAAGGTGCCCTGCAGTGTAGATTATTCCCATTAGGTTCGACTCTGTGCACCGTTACAACACGACCTCCCACTTGCAGGGAAGCTGTATTAAACTTCGGTTCGGCTGCATTTGGAGGATTTTGTGCTGTTCTGGTCACCGCATTTCTGGAAGGATGTGAAGGTTTTGGAGAGGGTGCAGAAGAGGTTTACCAGAACGCTGTCTGGATCAGAGGGTGTTAGCTACAAGGACAGGTTAGACAGAGTAGAAGATAGACACAAAATCCTGGAGTAACTCGGCGGGACAGGCAGCATCTCTGGAGAGAAGGAATTGGTGACGTTTCGGGTCGAGACCCTTCTTCAGAGTGGTTAGGGATAAGCGAAACGAGAGATATGGAGAGATAAAGAACAATGAATGAAATATATGCAAACAAGTAACGATGATAAAGGAAGCAATGCCATTGTAAGCTGTGAAAATGCGAAGCAGGTGCTTCAGATTTGGGTGGGGGAAGGATAGAGAGAGAGAGGGACTGCCGGGGATATTCCAGACAGGCTCGGATTGGTCTCGAGGAGGTTGAGGGTCAACCTGGCAGAAGGGTATAAAATTATGAGAGGCATGGATAGGGTAGATAGAGTCTCCCCCCCAGGATAAAAATGACAAATACTAGTGGACATAGCTGTAAAGTGAGAGGGGAAGTGTTTAAATGAGATTTATGAGGCAGATTTTATTTTCGCACTGAGAGCGATGGATATCTGGAACGCGCTGGTGGTGGAGGCAGATACGATATGATGAAGCTATGTAGAGATGTCGGGAATGGGGGAATATGTAGGGAATGGAGGGATATTCTCACATAAAGGCAGGGGAGATTAGATTAACTTGGCATCGTTGTGGGCCACTGGAATTGTGTTGTTTGTTTCCGCGTTGTGGAGCATTTGGTGGTCAGAGTTCAGAGGTGACCCAGGACCCCCCCTGTACCTGCAACCTCAGCCTCACACGCAACGTCAGGATTGTCCCGGTGTAAATGACACATTGTTTATTATCAGAAAACTCACAGCAAGATCAATAAATCCAAATAAAGCTCACATCTAAATCCAGCTCACATCTGAACAACAACAGTACATCGCGTGGACTTTGGAGATACACGTGTCACTGGAATCCAACCAGGAGACAGACGGAAATATGGTTTAAACATGCTATTGAACCTTCGCGGTACGGAATTCATCAATTGTCCCAACGCTGTCCTCCCTTGCCATGTTAACCAAATATCTAATATCTTTGATGTTAACTGCTGATGTAGGACACATGGGTTGAGGAAGAGTTATTGGAGAGGAATGTATATATGTATATATATATATTCTGTATGTTAAATCTTTTCTTTAGACTTTAGAGCTACAACGCGGAAACAGGCCCTTCGGCCCACCGAGTGAGCACTGGCCAGTCATCATCCCGTACACCAGCACTATTCTGCGCACACTCGGGACAATTTACAATTTTACAGAAGCCAATCAACCTACAAACTGTACGTCTTTGGAATGTAGGGGGAATTCCGAAGAAACCCCATGCGGTTACAGGGAGAACGTACCAACTATGTACAGGCAGCCCCCGTAGTCAGGATTGAACCCGGGTCTCTGTCCACAGTGCCGCCCAAATTCATATTAGAACGTGGTTGACATTCCCGTGACGGGAATCTTTTTCTGCATTGAAGAGCGGAAGGACACCTGTCGGCTCATGCAGGTCGTTGACAAGGCAGATGTAGACAGGAAGCTTCACGTACAGGGGAGGCCAGAAGTGTAAGATGGCCGTTTGTAAATCCCACAGCAAATTTATTTTTGCCTTGCACCTCTAAGGACCCGCATTCAATCATCTTATGCTGCCCGGGTGGAGTTTGCACGTTCTCCCTGTGACCGCACATGTTTGCACCAGGTGCTCCAGTTTTCTCCCACATCCCCGAGACATGCCCGAGCAAATACAACTATCAAAGGAAAGTTGAATGGCATGTGAGAGAGAAATGGGAGCGATGAGATTGGTGTGTTGTGGGCCGACATGGATGCAACGGGCCAAATGGTCTCCTAATTACGCGAGAACGGGGAGAATGTGGAATTCCCAGAATATGCAGCCAAAGGGTGATTGAGTCACACAACACGGACACGGGCCCTTCGGCCCAACTCGTTCATCTTGACCAAGGTGCCCCATTCAAACTAGTCCCGCCTGCCTACATTTAGCCCATATCCCGCTAAACCTTTCCTATCCGTGTACCTGGCCAAATGCCATTTAAATGTTGTTATAGTACTTGCCTCAACTACATCCTCTGGCAACTCTTTTTATATTCCCACCGCCCTCTGTGAGATAAAGTTACCCCTCATGATCCTATTAGATCTTTCCCCCCTCACGTAATCCTCTATCTTCTGGTTCTTAATTCCCATAGCCTGGGACAAGGATTCTGTGGATTCACCCTAACTATCCCTCTCATGACACCCCTCAGCCTCCTGCACTTCAATGAATAAAGTCCTAACCTGGCCAACCACTCCCTATATATCTCAGGCCTTAGTCCTGGTAACGTTATCGTAGACCTTCTCTACACGGTTTCCAGCTGAACAGCATCTTTACTATCGCAGGGTGACCAAAACAATACAGCGCTCCAATCCTTCAGTCTGAAGAAGGATTTCACCTGTAACATCACCTATTCCTTTTCTCCAGAGATGCTGTCTGACCCGCTGCCTTAATCCAGCATTTTGTGTCTCCCCCGCTTCAAATGTGGCCTCACTTGTACAACTGTAAGATAATGTCCCAACTTCTATACTCAATTTCCTCATTGATGATGGCCAGCATGTCAAAATCCTTCTTCACCCCCCCCCCCCCCCCCACCCCCCCCGCCCCCCTATCTACCTGCACTGCCACTTTCAGCGAACTATGTACATGTAGTCCTATATTCCTCTGCTCCACATCAATGCCCAAGATCTCTCCACTGATCATTGTGGGCTACACTTTCAGGGGTCATTGGTGCCAGCTCCGATTTGTTCTGTAAATGTTCATACCTCAAGTTTCCCTCTGCCCTGACTTTCAGTCTGAAGATGGGTCTCGACCTGAAAAGTCACCCATTCCTATTCTCCAGAGATGCTGCCTGATCCGTTGAGTTACTCCAGCTTTTTGTGTCTATCTTCAGTGGGGGATGAGGTACAGATATGTTTAAGGGCGACCTGGATAGGCGTACGAGGGAACAAGGAACAGAAGGTGAGATGGTGAAGGGGAGATGGACGGTTGGTGAAGTTACTGGACTGAATTGACCCAAGGACAGGAGTTCGAATTCCACCACTTCAGATGGGGTTTTAAATTGAAGGGACAACCTGGTGAACTTGGAACCACAGGATTGCTTCTCCAATGTGTTTGAAGGATAGAAACTCCACCAGCCTTACCCGGTCTGGTCTGCACAAGATTCCAGCCCTACCAATCCTCATCTCCCCCCCCCCCCCCGTTCTGCGGTAATTACAGATGCAACAACAAACCCGGGCATTGCCAGCAATGTCCATGTCCTTTGAGTGAACCAACAGACAGAAAGAGAGTGAGAGGGGGATGGATCACGCACAGTATACCAGCACGGTCAGATGCGGGCCGAATGGCCTGTTTGTATGACGTGACTTCAATACAATATAATGTTCTTCACGGATGGAGCCTGACATCTTTTCCAGCAATTACAGCCATCGGTAACCCGATCGTACAGTTTGAGAGGGTGGCCAGTTCTACAAGCGAGACCCTAAAAAAAAGTCCAACAATTTTTATGAAGTTGTTAAATACAATGTTTATAATGCAACAAAACCGATTCTGCCCTGAACTTTGATACCCAGCTGGATCTCACTGCGACGGGTCGGGGAAGCTGCCGTTCTCACAGTGGTAGCTGTTGGCTTCATCCGGCAGCTCTTCATGAGCTTGGCCCCGCTTCTTCCTCCAGCTTTCCCTCCGCGAGTCGTTGATCTGGTTGGTGGCGCCGTAGGACATCTTCTTCTGCGCGGCGATGCAGGCGGCGTCGTTCAGCTCCGTCTCCTCCGCCAGTTCGTCCTGGTCGATGATGCCGCACTTGTCCTCGCTGCTCGGCTCGGGATCCGCCCAGTCCTGCTTCTCCCCCGAGGCGAAGAGCCCGTAGAAGATGACGCCGCTGTAGTGGACCACCGAGGCGATCACAAACACGTTCTGCCACTCCTCACGGGTCTGCGGGCAGATGGGGGACAGGACAACACGGGGTTCAGGCACGACCACCACATTACAATGCGCTCAGGGAGGAGAGAGAGGGAGGGCGGCACAGTGGTGCAGCGGGTATTGCTGCTGCCTCAAGCACCAGAGACCCATTCAGGAGTCCAGTGCTTAATTGTCATATGTCCAAGAACGGAACAATAAAATCCTTACTTGCAGCAAAGTACTTTATAAAAACCATAATAAACAACAAAAATACAGTATGTATATATATATACACATATAAATATTGTGTGTATGTATGTATGTGTGCATACACGCAGTATATATATATATATATATATACACACCACACACACACACACATTCATATATACACACACGCATATACATATACACATGCACACATGTATACATGTATAAACAATAATAATGCAAAGACAAAAACGACGCCCCCAAAGTTATGTAGTTCAGAGCTTATTTGGAAATTGTAGTGTTAAATAGCCTGCTGGTTGCAGGGAAGAAGCTGCTCCTGAACCTGAACGTTCGATCCTGGCCTCTGTGATTGTCAATTTGGAGTTTGCATGTTCTTCCTATAAGTTTCCCTAGTGTTGTACAGGGTCATACAACACAGAATCAGGCCCTTCGGCCCACAATGTCAATGGTAATCTTTTTTTTGCCCAGCCACACTAATCCCACTGGTCCTGCAAGGGTCAGAATCTTCCTATTCCTTGTCTATTTAAGTGTCTATCTAAATTCCTCCTCATTCCATGAATGAGCCGGTTGGTAGATGGGGCTGGAGTGTGGAGACCTGGTGCAAATGTGTGGAGAATATAGTGGGTCGGGGTTGGATAGAGTAAAACATAATGGGTGTCTGGTGATCAGCATGGATGATGGGTGGAAGGGCCTGCTTCTTGACTCTAAGTTGAGTGGGGGCATTCCAGAGGTTAGTTCCCAAGCAGCTTGAAGCACGTGTAACAGTGGTGAAGGGATAATGTCAGATAGTCATGCATCCTGCCCAACGCACCAGTCTTCTGAAGGGATTGAAAGCAGCCATGTCAGAGGGCTTCAAATCCAATTCCTGACACAATTAATTGAATCACAGGATCTTGGAGAGGGCATTCAGCCCAACAGACCTGTGCTAGCTTCTTAAAGCTCTCCATTGACACTCACTGCCCTCTTCCGACCTGTAAACCTCCCAGGCTTCACGTGTAGGAGAGTCTCCTGGTTTGTCATTGCTGACTCTGGCAGTTTATTCCTGATTCCAATAACCTCCCGGTGAAACCAACCCCCCCGAACTCCCTTCAGACTTTAGAGATACAGTATGGCCCCTTCAGCCCACCGAGTCCGCGCCGACCATCAATCACCTCATACACTGGCACTATCATACACACTAGGGACAATTTACAATTTACTGAAGCCAATTAACCTAAACACCAGCATGTCTTTGGAATGTAGGAGAAAACCAGAGCACCCGGAGAAAGCCCACGTGATCACAGGGAGAACGTGCAATCTGCGTACAGATAGGATCGAACCCGGATCTCTGGTGCTGTGAGGTAGCAACTCTACCCATGGAGACAGACAGTAGGTTTGGTTGCACATTTTCGTCATAGAGTGATACAGTGTGGAAACAGGCCCTTCGGCCCAACTTGCCCACGCTGGCCAATGTGCCCCAGCTACACTAGTCCCGCCTGCCAGCATTTTGTCCATATCCCTCCGAACCTGTCCTATCCATGTACCTGTCTAACTGCTTCTTAAATGTTGGGATAGTCCCAGCCTCAACTGCCTCTGGCAGCTTGTTCCATACACCCACCACCCTCTGTGTGAAAAAGTTACCCCCCTAGTAAATCTTTTCCCCTTCCCCTTAAACCTATGTCGCCTGGTACTCAATTCATCTACTCTGGGCAAGAGACTCTGTACCTTGTGTATGGTCAATGCACCAACAATCAGTGGGCAGATCATTCCCGACAGCGTGCCCACACCATTGGAGATTCCCATCAGTATGCTGGCGTAGCGCGGAGCAATGTCCAGGTGGTTGACGTTAAACCCTGAGGTCAACATAAAAGCACATCAATGAATGAGAGCGGCACTGGAAACTGCCAGCCCTCCACTCCAACATAAATAATAATGCTCAAGTGTTCACGAGTTCATGTCATACGAGCAGAATTTTGGCATTCAGCACATCGAGCCTACTCCGCCATTCGTTCATGGCCGAGCTATCTTTACCACTCAACCCCAATCTCCTGCCCTCTACCCGTAACCTTTGACACCCTTACTAATCAAGGACCTGTTAACTCTGCTTTAAAAATACCCATTGAGTTGGCTTCCACAGCCGTCTGTGGCAATGAATTCCACAGATTCACCATCCTTTTATTCTGAGGCTGTGCCCTCGGGTTCTTGAACCTCCCACTAGAGTTATACAGCATGGAAACAGACCCTTCAGCCCAACTTGCCCACGATAACCAACACATCTAACCAATGCATTCATGATTTAGAAGAAGGGATTAAGATTAACATTAGCAAATTTGCAGATGACACAAAGCTGGATGGCAATGTGAAACATAGAAACATAGAAATTAGGTGCAGGAGTAGGCCATTCGGCCCTTCAAGCCTGCACCGCCATTCAATATGATCATGGCTGATCATCCAACTCAGTATCCCGTACCTGCCTTCTCTCCATACCCTCTGATCCCCTTAGCCACAAGGGCCACATCTAACTCCCTCTTAAATATAGCCAATGAACTGGCCTCAACTACCCTCTGTGGCAGAGAGTTCCAGAGACCCACCACTCTCTGTGTGAAAAAATTCCTTCTCATCTCGGTCCTAAAGGATTTCCCCCTTATCCTTAAGCTGTGACCCCTTGTCCTGGACCTTCCCACATCTAGCCTGTCCAACCCCTTAAGAATTTTGTAAGTTTCTATAAGATCCCCTCTCAATCTCCTAAATTCTAGAGAGTATAGACCGAGTCTATGCAGTCTTTGTTCATAAGACAGTCCTGACATCCCAGGAATCAGTCTGGTGAACCTTCTCTGCACTCCCTCTATGGCAAATAGAGTTCCCTCTATGAACTGTGAGGAAGATGCAATGAGGATGCAGGGTGACTTAGACAGGTTGGGTGAGTGGGCAGATGCATGGCAGATGCAGTTTAGTGTGGATAAATGTGAGGTTATCCACTTTGGCAGCAAGAATAGGAAGACAGATTATTATCTGAATGGTGTCAAGTTTGGAAAAGGGGAAGTACAACGGGATCTGGGGGGTCCTTGTTCATCAGTCACTGAAAGTAAGCATGCAGGTACAGCAGACAGTGAAGAAAGCTAATGGCATGTTGCCTTTCATAACAAGAGGAGTTGAGTACAGAAGCAAAGAGGTCCTTCTACGGTTCTAGTGAGACCACACCTGGAGTATTGTGTGCAGTTTTGGTCTCCAAATTTGAGGAAGGACATTCTTGCTATTGAGGGAGTGCATCATAGGTTCACGAGGTTAATTCCCGGGATGGCGGGACTGTCATACGTTGAAAGAATGGAGCGACTGGGCTTGTGTGCATTGGAACTTAGCAGGATGAGAGGGGATCTTATTGAAACATAAGATTATTAAGGAATTGGACATGCTTGTGGCAGGAAACATGTTCCCGGTGTTGGGGAAGTCGAGAACCAGGGCCACAGTTTAAGAATAAGGGGTAGGCCATTTAGAACGGAGATGAGGAAAAACTTTTTCACCCAGAGAGTTGTGAATCTGTGGAATTCTCTGCCTCAGAAGGCAGTGGAGGCCAATTATCTGGATGCTTTCAAGAGAGAGTTAGATAGAGGTCATAAAGATAGCATAGTCAAGGGATATGGGAAGAAGGCATGAACGGGTTAGATTGTGGATGATCAGCCATGATCACAGTGAATGGTAGTGCTGGCTCGAAGGGCTGAATAGCCTATTCCTGCACATATTTTCTATTGTCTATCTCATTTACATTAGTCCCACCTGCCTGCATTTGGCCCCTGTGATCATGTACCAGCAGATCAGATCAGTTTAACTTGGCATTCTGTAGGGTACAAAATGAAGGCAATATAAAGGCCACGTCAATAGACCAGAAAGTTTGGGTGAATGATAAGTGTATGCTCATGTGGAGGTTATGTTACTGGGCTAGTCAGCCAGAGGTCTAGAACTCTCATCCAGTGACATACAATTACAACTTTTTAAAAACATGTTTTAAATGAGAAACATGGATAAAGTGAAAGCTCAGAGGATTCTAAAACTAGAGGACATGGGGATATGAAGTTGCTGGTAAGAGTTATTGGAGACACGTCGAACATCCATGGTCTCCTGAAGAAGTTGAGACGATGGTGTGTTCCCTTGGCCATAGTTTCATTTTGGTTGGCCCAGTACAGATCCAGTCCCTATTTCACCATTCTGTTGAATCTGCTTCCTTTGTCCTTTCACACAACACATCCCAAACCAATATAAGTAGCTCTGTGACAATATTTCTTCTATCCTCTCTCTTGGATCAGTGAATCGATGTCCTCTGGTGACTGACCCTCCTGTTGTTGGACGCCATTTCCTCTTCATTATGTGCGTTCAATTTAGTTTAGTTTAGTTTAGTTTATTATTATTGTCACATGTGCCAAGGTACAATGAAAAGCTTTTTGTTGCATGCTATCCAGTCAGCAGAAAGATTATACATGATTACAATCAAGCCGTCCACAGTCTACAGATACAGGATGAAGGGAATAACATTTAGTGCAAGAGAGAGTCCAGTAAGGTCCGAATCAAGATTGTTCAAAGATCTTCAAATCGGTAGACGGGAGGTCAAGACCACTCTAGGTGGGGAGAGGACGGTTCAGTTGCCTGATCCGTGTGGCTTCTATCCCAGATGACAGCCTAGCTGAATCCTCACAGACTCTCTTCTGGGATAACATCATCACCTGTCTGGTGTGTGTCCTAGCCGGTTCCTCCTTTCCCCGCTTCCAGCAGAGAGTAGTGTCAGGAGGGATCTCCTCCCGGACGTCCAACATCACTCTCCTCCAGGAGCTACAGAACTTACTCTGTCCTTCAGCCGTGGCTCAGAGATGTGGCAGATTCAATCATTCCACGCCTCACGCACCCCAGGCCTGCCCAACCTCAGGAAACCACCATCCCCGCGAATTGTACGTGGAATTCAATCTCGCTGTGTCTGTCCCAGTTCTTTAAAATACTTCCCCTCACCCACCCGATAAGATCAGCATGGTGGCACTGCGGTGGAGTTGCTGTCCTACAGTGCCAGACACCTGGGTTTTGAGCCTGACTATGGGTGATGTGTGTACGGAGTTTGCACGTTCTCACTGTGAACGCATGGGTTTCCTCCGGGTGCTCCAGTTTCGTCATGAATTTCAAGGACATGCGGGATTGTAGGTTAATTAGCTTCTGTAAATTGTCCCTGTGTGTCGGATACCACTAGTGTATGGGGTGATTATTGGTCAGCGCGGACTCAGTGTGCTGAAGGGCTGTTTCCACGCTGTATCTCTAAATTAAACTAAACTAGACTAAACTCACCCCCCACCCCCCCCATAGCCCTGAACTTTTTCCCAGTCCATATACATATCCATTTTGCGTTTCCCCCTCCCCCCATTCTCTTCCACCGCCATCTCTCCCTTCGGCTTTACATTTCCAGTTCCCAACTCCTCATCTTGCCTTATCTGACATGCTTTAGTCTCCTTTTCATCTCTAGCCTTTGTCACTTACTCCACCCATCTGCCAATCACCACCTCGCCTGTATCCACCTGTCATTTTCCAGGCTTCATCCCACACCACCTCTTTTTCCAGCTTTCTCCCCCCTACTCCATTAGTTGGGAGAAGGGTCCCGACACGAAACGTCAATGCTGCCTGACCCGCTGAGTTCCTCCAGCACTTTTTTTGCTCCATATTAGTTTTGTATATTCTTATGCTTAAATTGGTGAAAGCTAGGAGCCAGAGTAACGGTGTTTCTTGATTAGTAAGGGCGTCAAAGGTTACAGGGAGAAGGCAAGAGAATGGGGTTGAGAGAGAAAGATAAATCAGCCAAGATTGAATGGTGGAGTAGACTAGAAGGGCCGAAGGGCCTGACCCTGCTCCTGTTTTATGAACTTATGAACCTATGAAGATAAGGAGAGAAGAGGAGAAGTAAAATGTAAAGCAGGACAAAGAGATGTGAGCGAAGGGGATGGGGAGAGGGGGTTTAAAGGGGTAATGGGGAAAGGGGGTAACCCACCTGAAATGGCAAATCCACTGAATCCAACGGCAAGCACCAGGAAAGAGATTGCAACTGCCCTGGTGTGGGAAAAGCCAACAATCAGCAGCAAAGTGGCCTCCATGCCAAAACCTGGGGAATAATAGACCATGTCAGTGGCTGGAATCGTCAGCTCAAACAGTCTCCGCGATTCTCCGACAGACACAAAATGCTGGAGTAACTCAGCGGTTCAGGCAGCATCTCTAGAGAAAATGGATGGATGATGTTTCGGGTCAGAACACCTTCTTCGAATTCTGAACCTGAATGAGTCCGAAGAAGGGTCCCGATTTGCAACGTCATCTATCCTTTTTCTCTCAAGATGCTGCCTGAACCGTTGAGTTACTCCAGCATTGTGTCTATCTTCGGTATAAACTAGCATCTGCAGTTCCTTGTTTCTCCAAGATTCTCTGCTCGTATCCTGCACCATACCAGGTTCCCATTAGCAATTGCCCCCCTCCCTTTCCCGTGCCCCCCTCCCCATTCCCCACCCTAGTGCGCATGTATTTCTCCCTCCATCTCTAATCACCATGCTCCTTTCCCCTCCTCCGTACACTCATCTCCCTTCCCGTCTCCCATTTTCCCTTTTATTCCCCCTCTTTCCCCTCACCCTGTCCCCTTCCACCCACATCCCTCCCTCTGGCTTTACATTTCACTTCTCCTCTTCTCTCCACATTTGACACCCCTTTGTCTCCTTTTCACCTCCAGCCTTTTTAATTTACTCCACCCATCTGCCCATCAGGCTAAACTTCAAGGTAGACACAGAGTGCTGGAGTCACTCAGCGGGTCAGGCAGTATCTCCGGAGAAAAGGAATAGGTGATGTTTCGGGTGGGAACCCTTCTTCAGACTCAACCTGAACCTAGTTCCCATCCTCTCGGATGCTCTGACCTCTATTCATCGCACTTCCCTTCTGACAGCCATGTTCTTCCAGATTTGGTCCAGGTGTGGAGTTTGGGCAACTCCCTCTCTAATATTTTGCCTGTCAGGCATCTCTCCAGCTGATCACATCAGTGGTGTCTATAATTTGTGGGGCAGGAAATTGTCTGAAGCCGTTTGACGAGACAATGACCATGTCCTTCTCTCCATGACAACCATTGACAGAACCGACCTTTTCATCTTTGTTCATTTCGCTTCATCCTAGTTCCACCCCTGTTCGCGGCTGTTGAATTATACAGCCCAGCTCCTCAAGCA
The DNA here is from genome assembly GCA_963514005.1 of Raja brachyura. The sequence goes on along the minus strand of OY740800.1, from coordinate 26,912,229 downwards.
CTTCAGCTGTTATCAGATAACTGAACCATCCTCTCCCCAACTACAGAGTGGTCCTGACCTCCCATCTACCTCATTGGAGACCCTCAGACTATCTTTAATCAGACTTTATTCAACTTCATCTTGCACTAAACATTATTCACATTATCCCGCATCTGTAGACTGTGAGTGGTTTGATTGTAATTATGTGCGGTCTTTCCACTGACTGGAGAGCAAGCAACAGAAAGCTTTCACCATACCCCGGTACACGTGACAATAATAAATGAAACTAAATAAACCAATTAATACAGGAGAAAAAAGAGAAGACAAGGAATGAAGCAGCAGACGTGTCTAAAAGTGACATCCAACACTCCTGTGATCAGTGTCGGTGACCAAAGGCATCTTTCCGCCCAACCCCATTCCTTTAGTTTATTCTAGTTTTTAAAATTTTATTCATCTATTGTCACGTGCACCAAGGTATAGTGAAAAGCTTTTCTATTTGTTGCTTGCTATCCAGTTAGTGGAAAGACTATACATGATTAAAAACAAACTGTAAAAGCGCACAGGTACAGAATAAAGGGGTTAACATTCAAATAAAGGGCATAAGCGCAAGATAAATTCCAGTAAAATCTGAATAAAGATAGTTCGAGGGTCTCCAATGAGGTAGATGATAGTGTTGGACTCTCGCCCCCTTCCCTGACATCAGTCTGAAGAAGGATCTCGACCTGAAACGTTGCCCATTCCTTCCCTCCGGAGATGCTGCCTCACCCGCTGAGTTACTCCAACATTTTGTGTCTACCTTCGAGGTAGATGATAGGTCTAGTTGGTGATAGGATGGTTGAGGTGCCTGATAACAGCTGGGAATTAACTGTAGATGTAGATGGAGTCAATGGAAGCGAGGTTGGTTTGTGTGATGGTCTGGGCTACATCCACAATTCTGCACCTCATACAACCCTCACGACACAACCTAAGTGGTTTGTGAACCTCATCCTGGATCTTTCCTCAACATCTGGCAGACAATCGGGTGGCAATTCTGAAAGCAATGACTGGGAATGTAGACCCCCTCTTACCTCCACAGTTCATGATCTTCCGAACAGCGGTTGTGGACAGGATATTCCGGCTCCTCAAAAAGTCAGCGATCTGCCCTCCAATTGGCACGACAATGGTCATCACCATGTGCGGCACAGCCGACAGCATGCCCACCTGCCAGCAAGATGGTTCAAGACCCGTTAGTATCATTGGAAGACCAGGTGTTCAGTAAATGTACACACTCAGTGACTGGTGACAATTTATAAAGACCCTCGATTTGCAATAGTGGCAGGGACAGCACAGTTGTGCAGTGATAAAGTTGCTGTCTTACAGTGCCAGAGACCCGAGTTCGATCCTGACTATGGGTGCTGTCGATATTGAGTTTGCACACTCACCCTGTGATCACGTGGGTTTTCTCCGGGTGCTCCAGTTTCCTCCCACACTCCAAAGACGTGCAGATTTGTAGGCTAATTGGCTTCGGTAGAATTGTAAATTGTCGCTAGAGTGTAGGATATTACTAGTGTATGGGTTGATCATTAGTCGGCAAGGACTCAGTGGGCTAAAGGTCCTGTTTCCGCGCTGTATCTCTAAAGTCTAAACAGCCACATGGAGAGGTTGGGGGGGGTGTGGGGGGGAGGGGGGGGGGGAGGGGCTGGGACTGTATTCCTTGGAGTGCAGGAGGATGAGGGGTGATATTATAGAAGTGTACAAAATCATGAGAGGAATAGGCAGTGTAATTGCACGGTCGTTTACCCAGAGTAAGGGAATCAAGAACCAGAGGACATAGGTTTAAGGTGAGGGGGGAACGATTTAATAGGAGCCTAAAGGGTTCCAGAGGGTGGTAGGTATATGGAACAAGCTGCCAGAGAAGGTAGTTGAACCAGTACTATCACAACTTTTAAAAAACAATAGGTCAGGCATATGGATAGGACAGGTTTAGAGAGATTTGGGTCAAACGCAGGCAGGTGCGACTAGTGTAGATGGGGCATGTTAGTCAACATGTGCTACTTGGGCTGGAGGGTCTGTTTCCAGCGTATGACTCCATGCCCCTATGATTCCAGGCCAGCTGTTGTATCGTTCTACAGATGTTGCAGGTACCTTTGAAACCCAACGGCCCAGTGTTTTGGAGACACGAGACTGCACATGCTGGAATCCTGGCCAAAACACAAAGTGCTGGAGGATCCCAGCGGGTCAGGCAGCATCTGCGCAGGGGACGTTTTGAATTGGGTGACCGATTTGAACATCTATCTTATCCACCTTTCGCCCCACTACTCCAATCAGTCTGAATAAACATCCAAAACCTCGTCTGTTTATAACCACCACGGAGGCTGCCTGACCCATTAAGTTCCTCCAGCACTTTGTGTTTTGCGCAAAAATATTCTATTCTATCTTTCTTCCCCTTTAAGTAATTTGCCCTTCCTTCATTCATAGTGTCCCCACTTTAATTAGTTACACCCGCTCCATCTTGCAATGTCTTGGTATCATATTGTTCCTTTGTGTCTTTGATTTTTCATTGTCTATTATTTACATGTAATGGGTTTTTAAGGCTGCACCTTGCGTATTCCTTGGCCCCTATTTAATTAAAGTTCCACCAGTTTCCTGCCATCCAGAGTGAGATAAGATCATGGCTGTAACTACGCCAAGCCGAGGTGAAGGGGATGTGACAATAATAGTTTAATGAAAAGGTTTCTGTGATGTTATTGGCAACTTCTTCAATCAGATACCAGATGTTTAATGCTTTTATTAATTTCAGTAGCGTACTAAACCCTTCATGTTAGGATATTCCACATGATGTACGAGCTTGAATTCGAATCCGCTCTTTTTATTCTCAGACAACCGGAACTCAATCCAGAATTTGCCGCTGGGCTTGGAGATAGCGGGGAGAATTCCACCGACTCTCTGCTTTCGGGAAGTCCCCTCAATTCTCCGGCCCACCACAGAGGAAGTCGGAGGGACTCATCCCTGGCTTTTGCATGCAATTACTTCACCAGTAACGAACTCCTATTGCTCCAAGTCCCGTTGTGTGAAATGACCGTGTGTTGGTCATAATGGCTGGACTACTGTTTACTTGGAAGCGAGACATGGTGTGATCGTCGGACTACATGGTTAATGAGGACTGGAGGGAGATTGAGAGGGAGAGGGAGATTAAGTGGGAGAAGGAAGGAGATAGAGAAAGGGAGCAAAATAAAGAGAGAAAGGGGGGGGGTGGTAGGGAGAGAGAGAGAGAGAGAGGAAAGAGGAGAGATAGGGAGGGGGGGGGAGAAGGGAGATGGAGCGAAAGAGGAGAAGGAGAGATAGAGGGAAAGAGGACAGAGAGGAAAGAGAGAGTGAAAGAGGCAGAAAGAAAGAGAGAGAGAGAGAGAGAGAGAGAGAGAGAGAGAGAGAGAGAGAGAGAGAGAGAGAGCGAGCGAGAGAGAGAAAGTCAAATAAAGAACAGAGATGAACCAAAGAATAGATAGATAGAGAAAGAAAAAAGAGCGGGAATCAGAAAGAACGACAGAGGAGGAGGAGGAGGCGGAGAAAAAAGTTTAACAGGAACAGAAAGAGAAGAATAAAGAGAAAGAAAGGAACAAAAAGAGTGAAGGAAAAGAGAAAGGGAAAGGGAAGAGGGAGTATGTAATTGATTATTAAGAGTTTTAAGGGTTCTAAAGTTGTGTCAAGTGTTTTAGAAATCTATTTTCGAAACGGTAGAACTCCTGATGATGTTCTACATCCCAAACTCAATTTGCATTTTGCCCCAGTGACTGAAATCAGGGGTGCACGCCAGTTATTGCCCAGACATCAAGCACTGGCTCCAAATAACAGGAACACTGACATTCGCAGTCCACATGTTATCGTGTTGGGTTAGGGCCGGTGGTCAGGATGGGCTGGGTCAGGGTACTTGCTTGGGTGAGGGATGGGATGATTGGCAGTGTGTACTGGGGTCATGCCTCGGACCAGGCACCAAGACCATGACCCAAAGTGGAGGCACCGCAGCGGAAGAAGAGATGGGAACCTTTTTGCTTACTTTGCTGATGGGAAAACCAAAGACTTCCTCAAAGTAGGCCGGCTGGCTGATGAGCAGCAGATAGAAGGTCCAACTTCGGCAGAAATTGGCCACGATGATGGCGTACACCGGCATTGAGGTGAAGAACTTCAGCCAGGGCGTCCTGAATTTCTGTGTGAGGGACAGACATGGGGCACAGTCAGTCACAACACACCAGGACGTGTGGGGAACCAATTTCCTCTCTCCCTTGGGTCACCCAGTGGAACTGCACGTAGAACTATGGCCTCACAGCTCTGTTGACTCAGGTTAGATCCTGTCCTCCCATGCTGCCTGTGTGGAGTTAGCACGTTCTCTCTGCGACCAGATGCTCCAGTCTCCTCCAACATCCCAAACGCGCGTGAATTGATGGGTTAATTGTGGAGGAACATGGTTAATGGGTCATGGTTCATGGTTAATGGGTCATGGAACGTGGTTAATTCAGTATGAAGAAGGGTCTCAAACCTAAACTTTTCTCACCCATTCCTTTTCTCCAGAGATGCTGCCTGGGGTTACTACAGCATTTTGTGTCTACCTTCGATTTAAACCTGCATCTGCAGTTCTTTCCTAAACATGGTTAATGGGATTATTCTGTCAGCAGTCATTGACTTGGTGGGCCAAATGACCTTTCTATATCCCTGTTTAATACAAGTGCATTTATCCACCATGCAAGTTGCAGCTTCATAAATCTTTGGGTTACAAAGTGCTGGAGTAACTCAGTGGGTCAGGCAACATATCTGGAGAACATAGATTGGTGACTTTTCTCCAAATGCAAACCCGAAATGTTGTCTGTCCATTTCCTTCCACAGATGCTGCCTGACCCACTGAGTTCTTCCAGCTGCTCTCCTTTGTTTGTGCTTCTAAAAGTTCTGCACACCTTCACTCCTTCTGCAAACCTACCTCTCTCAAACCAATCTTTCACCCACCAAGTCCCTTCCTTCCTGGCACATTGCCAATCTTTGACTCAACTCCAGAGGAGATTTCTGGGCTTTTTGTCTACATTAACTCCTCCCCCTTCAGTCGTGCTGTGGACTGACCAATCTCCCCAACTCCAGCCCCCCCCCTCCCCCACACCCCAATTTTTGCACACCTTTGCACATCCCCAATCCTTTCCACTCATCACTTTAATTTCATGTTTCAGTATTTTGTGTTTTATGACAGTTAGCAGATCAATTTCCCTCCTGGGATAAATAAAGTCAGAGCGTATCGTATAGTATTACTTATTGGGCAAGCATTCAGAAACCTGGATCTAAAGTCCACTAGCTCAACCAATATCTAACCATCCCGTGGGCAAGCTTGGGTGAGTTACAGAGTTCGGGATAAACAGCAAGAGAGGTTTTGAGTGGCTAGTTGCTGACTCTCAGAACTGTCGGTCTAAACCTTCTGTGGGTCCTCCATGAATGCTGCGTTGTCATGCGTTGTGTCCACCATCCAGGCTATTGACTCTTGCTGAGGTCTCACCTGGCTGGTGTTGTGGAGAGAAGCCGTCTCCCCAATGCTGTTCTCGATGTACGCCCTCTCTTCGCTGGTTATCGTCGGGTGCTTGGCTGGACTTTGATAGGCAAGGAGTAGCCAAAATACGTACCATATCATCCCGAATACACCTGTGGAATTGGAAAGGAAGATGACTAGTCGTACATAGTTGAAAAGGTGGCGGCCCAGGAGGTTACGTTGGGGCTGATGTTCTGTGGTGGTGGAGCAGGCGGTTTGAGTGTGGTCTTGGCACCCTCTTATCCTGGGTCCCGTCATCAGCGCGGGATTGCCAGTAATTACAGAACGGCTTTGACATCCGGTGGAGCCCTGCCCCAGACTCACCAGCTGGCAGAGCTGTGGTTACCTGTTTGGACAGCATCACCAAGCCCGCGGCTTCCAGCAAGGGTGTCGGTGCAGGGGATGTTCCCCTCTGGGTCAGACACCATCTGGACTTGGAAATATACAGTCAGTCCCTCACTGTTGCAGGGCCTGTATCCTGGCAATCCCTCACACCAGCAGCACCTTCTGTGGAAGAACTGCAATGGTTCGAGTAGATGGTGCCTCACAGCGCTAGGCCCAGGTGCGATCCTGACAATGGGTGCTGTCTGTGTGGAGTTTGCACGTTCTCCATCTTACCGCATGGGCTTTCTACAGGGTGCTCCGGTTTCCTCCCACATTCCAAAGACGTACGGGTTTGTAGGTTAATTAGCTGCTATAAGTTGCCCCTAGTGCGTTGGGAGTGGAGGAGAAAGTGGGATAACATAGAACTAGTGTCAATGGGTGATCGTTGGTCGGCGTGGACTTAGTGGGCTGTTTTCATACGGTATCTCTCAACTAAACTAAAGTAACCATCATCTTCTCAAGGCCAATCAGGCAAAGGCAATAAATGCTGGCCCTGTATAGATTCTGAAATAACATTAATAAATTAAAAACTGACCCCACACCATCATCCGCAGTTCCTTCCTACATATTAAATAAGGACATCCTTGCGATTGTGGCAATGCAGCATAGGTTCACGGGATTGATCCCTGGGATGGCGGGACTGTCATACGAGGAAAGATTGAAAAGACTAGGCTTGTATTCACTGGAGTTTAGAAGGATGAGGGGATATCTTATAGAAATTTATAACATTATAAAAGGACTGGACAAGCTAGATGCAGGAAAAATGTTCCCAATGTTGGGCGAGTCCAGAACCAGGGGCCACAGTCTTAGAATAAAGGGGAGGTCGTTTAAGACTGAGGTGAGAAAAAACGTTTTCACCCAGAGAGTTGTGAATTTATGGAATCCCCTGCCACAGAGGGCAGTGGAGGCCAAGTCACTGGATGGATTTAAGAGAGTTAGATAGAGCTCTAGGGGCTAGTGGAGTCAAGGGATATGGGGAGAAGGCAGGCACGGGTTATTGATAGGGGACGATCAGCCATGATCGCAATGAATGGCTGTGGTGGCTCGAAGGGCCGAATGGCCTCCTCCTGCACCTATTTTCTACGTTTCTATGCCACCACATCAAACGGGTTTAATGATTTGTGTGCACTACAAGATGACACTGGAAAAGTGGCGACTCTTGTGTGCTATTGTGTGTAATCTACTATTCCTACGCCCATGTACCTGGGCTGATTGTGCTGATGTATAGCAGGACTTTACCGAATTGTATGCAAGAGCAGAATTTCATAGGTACATGTGACAATAAAGTATTGCTGAACCATTCAACCCTTGAATTAGTGGTCACTTGTTCCCCCTGGGTCCTGTGAGACTCACCGTAAACATAGAAAACAGAAGACCAGCCTTTATATTGGACCAACAATCCAGCGAGCGGCATGGCAACAACTGCCCCTGCGTAGGAACCTGAGGAGGGGGAGCAACACAACAGAGAATGAGAACAAGCCACCTCTCTGCAGGAAGACCACCGTACCTTCCGAGCGATCGTCCCCACAGAATCCTTAGGGGAAGGAGGGGGTTGGTGGGGGGGGGGGGGGGGGTGCACTGACAGTGTGATCATGTGCTGTGTTTAAGAGGAAAGAGGAGGGGACAGAAGCAGAAGACTTTATTTGTAAATAAAGCATCAAGTTGTTCACAATTGGAATGAGCCATGGGAAAGGTTCTGCAGCCTCTCGTGAATTCACAACGATGGACTCCCTCGCTTGTTGTGTTCATTCTGATTCCCCAGTTTCCTGACCGAGGGCGGCACGGTGGCGCAGCAGTAGAGTTGCTGCCTTATGCCCCTGTCCCACTTAGGAAACCTGAACGGAAACCTCTGGAGACTTTGCGCCCCACCCAAGGTTTCCGTGCGGTTCCCTAATGGTCGAAAGTGGTTTCAGTTTTAAAAATTGGTAATTTTTTTTTTCGAAGCTAGTTGCCGGAGGACAAAAACCTCTGGGAACTGCTCGGAAACCTTGGGTGGGGCGCAAAGTCTCCAGAGGTTTCCGTTCAGGTTTCCTAAGTGGGACAGGGGCATTACAGTGCTTGCAGTGCCCGAGACCTACTTGGGCCTCCGGTGCTGTCTGTACGGCGTTTGTACGTTCTCCCTGCGACCGCGTGGGGTTTCCCCGCGATCTTTGGTTTCTTTTGGTTAATTGGCCTGGTATAAACGTAAGTTGTCCCTAGTGTGTGTAGGATAGTGTAAAATGTGCAGGAATCACTGGTCGGTGCACACTGAGTGGGCCGAAGGGCCTGTTTCGACGTTGTACCTCCAAATTAAACTAAACACACCGATTGAATTATAGAAGCAGAGGACCAGGCCCTTCGGCCCACAATCTCTAAGCCCAACATGATGCCATGATAAACTAATTTCTGCCTGCACGTGATCCATATCCTTCTATTCCCTGCATTTCCATGTGTCTATGTAAACGTCGCTTAAACCCCACTATCGCATCTGCCACAACCACCACCCCTGGCAGCGTGTTCCAGGCACCCACCACCCCCCCAGTGAAAAACCTGTCCTGCATATCTACTTCAACTTTCCCCCTCGGACCTTAAAGATATGTCCTCTAGTATTTGATATTCCCCCCTTGGATAAATGTTCTGACTGCCTATCCTATCTATGCCGCTCCTAATTTTACATACTTATCAGGTTTCCTCTCAACCTCATTGAGTTCTGCAGCACACAAGGTCCTTTGTCCCATTATGTCCATGCGGACCACTTTACACTAATCCCATTTACTAGCACTTCATAAATTCACACGTCATAGGAGCAGAATTAGGCCATTTAACCCATCAAGTCTACGCCACCATTCAATCATGTCTGATCTATCTTTCCTTCTCAACCCCATTCTCTTGCACTCTCCCCATAACCATTGACACCCTACTCGATTCATAGTTTTCCACCCTTGGGTAACTCCAATGGTGATCTGGATGTTCACAGGTCACAGCTGACCACAGATTGGGTTGGCAGAACTGGTATGCAGGGAATGGAGGGATAGGAAGGCAGGCAAGACCAATCCTTCAGACCAGTCCGGAAAAGGTCTCAACCCAAAACATCATTTATTCCTTCTATCCAGAGATGCTGCCAGTCTCCTTGAGTCACTCCAGCATTGTGTGTCTATCTTCGGTCTAACCCATCATCTGCATATCTTTCCTACGCAGGTAAGAGTTGGTCTTGGCAACACGTTCAGCATAGACATTGTGGAGTGGCGGGCCTTTCCTGTGCTGTACCGTTCTATGTTCTAGTTGTGAAGCAGAGTTGTTGATTAAGTGGGAGTTACAGTCGGCCAGTGAGCGCTGGTATACTGAGGGAACAGGACTTTCACAGGAACACAAGAAGCAAGAGAAGGTTATTTGTGCCGTTCCACCATTCATCAGTGTCACGGCTAACCATCCACCCCAATGCCACTTCCCTGCATCAACCCCAATCCCGTTGGTGACAGTAAGGGCGGCACAGTGGCGCAGCAGAAGAGTTGCTGCCTTACAGCGCTTGCAGCGCCGGAGACCCAGGTTCAATCCTGACTACAGGTGCTGTCTGTATGGAGTTTGGACGTTCTCCCCATGACCGCATGGGTTTTCTCCGAGATCTTCAGTTTCCTCCCACACTCCCAAGGCGTACAGGTTTGTAGGTTAATTCGCTTGTTGTGTGTGTATATTGTCCCCACTGTATGTAGGATAGTGTTAATGTGTGGGGATCGCTGGTTGGTGCGGACTCGGTGGGCTGAAGGGCCTGTTTTTCCGTGCTGTATCTCTAAACCAAACTAAACTAAAGATACAACATGGGCAGAAGAGGTTTGATGAAATCAGGTCTACAATGGGGACAGCATGATGGCGTAGCAATAGAGTTACTGCTTTGCAGTGCAGGAGACCTAGGTTCGATCCTGACTATAGGTTACTATCTGTATAGAGTTAGTACATTCTCCATGTGACCACGTGGGTTTTCTCAGGGTGCTCTGCTTTCCTCCCACACTCCAAAGACGTATAGGTTTGTAGGTTAATTGGCTTCCGTAAATTGTCCCTAGTCTCTAGGATAAAACTAGTGCATGGGTGATTATCGGTCGGCATTGACTTGGTGGGCCGAAGGGCCTGCTTCACGCAGCAGGACAAAGTTTTTGCAGAATTGGAAAAGAAAATACAAAATCTTTAAATTTCATAGCTCCACAACGTTAAAACATTACCATTGTTGGCTGTTGTGGCAGAGCGGATTATATTGGCAGTCGTTCCTTGCTAGATGCACAACGGATGTATGAAAAGCTTCCGTTCTGAAGCAATATTAATAAGTCTCCATAGCAACCGGCATCTCTTCCATCAGATACCAGTTACCAGGTGAACATTTACCTCATGTCTGTGGAGGAGGTGGGGGTGGGGGATGAATCGTGTGGCTGTGGTCTGTCATTAGTGGCCTATTTAACAAACCAACAGTGTGAAATAGAAGAAAAATCATAGTTATTACACCGTACCCTACTCCATATCCCCAAGAGTTTCACAGACAAAGAGGTTTTTTTTCTGAGGTGTTAACAAGCAAACACAGCTGCCAATTTACACTGCATGGGCTTCAGCCAACCACATAACCAAGGGTAGACACAAAGTGCTGGAGTAACTCAGCGGGTCAGTCAGCACCCCTGGAGAAAAAGTATGGGTGCCGTTTTGAGTCGGGGCCCTGCCCGACAAAGGGTCCCAGGCAAAAACATCACCCATCCCCTCTCTCCAGAGATGCTGCCTGACCCACTGAGTTACTCCAGAACTTTGTGCCTACCCCTTGGTATAAACCAGCATCTGCAGTTCTTTGTCTCTAGCAGGACCAAGGATCTATCGCCTTAACAAAATGGAAATGAAGGATCAATATAGAGGGAGAAGGAAAGTGATGAATTAGAAGCTAATTAGGGAAGAATAAGAGATAAAGTGAAGGAAAGAAATACTGGATACCAGATACAACATGATGTTTTCTTAGTAACCCTTCCCAATGCCAGTGAATTTAGATACGATAAACACATGGATACGCAGGGAATGGAAGGATATGGATTATGTGCAGGCAGAGAAGAAGAGGTGTTGGCATCATTTTTGGCATTGATATTGTGGGCCAAAAGGCCTGTTCCTTAAGGTCATGTGATGAATTAGACCATTTGGACCATCTTGTCTACTCTGTAATTCAATCATGGCTGATCTATCTCTCCTTCATAACCCCATTCTCCTGCCTCCTCCCCATAACCCCTTCTGTGCTGTTCTATGTTTCATGCATGCATTCCTGCATTAACACTCATAGCTAAGCATCAGGTGTTTACAGCCAAGACCCTCTCTGCAGTGCTGTCTCAAAGTCTAAAACTGTGGTTCTTAACCTGGGAGTCGTGACCCCCTATGGGGGTCGTTTGGGGCTTTGCTGGGGGGTCATGAAGGGGACACAAATAACATATCAATTTGTTGAGCCCATGTTTAGGAACCTAATAAAAGTACATACCAAGGTTAAGAACCACTGGCCTAAACAGTGCAGGTGCTGGAATCTTGAGCAAAACAGAATGTGCTGGCGGAGCACAGCAGGTCATGCAGTGTCTGTGATTCCTGATACTCTTCTGCTGAATGACCTATCACTTGCCTGGTTTCGTCCCGCCCCCCCACCTCTCTTCTCCAGCTTTCTCCCCCCTACTCCATCAGTCTGAAGAATGATCCCTACCCGAACCACCGTTGGTCTGTTCCTCCCACAGATACTGCCTGACCTACTGGAGTTCCTCCAACACTGTTTCAGCAAACATATTCTCCTTAGTCTTTCTTCTCCTTTAGAAATTTGCCCTTCCTTCATTCAAAGAGTCTCCACGTTAATTAATTAATTTACTTGCTACAACTTCACATTTCTTGGCATTGCATTATTCTTTCGTGTCATTGATTTGTCAATGTCTGTTAATTACTTACAACGGTGTTTTAAGGCAGTTCCTTACGCATTCCTCGACACCCTGCTTAATTAATGTTACAACAGTTTCCCGAATCATTTTACTTTTAATTTCATTTTACTTGGGAAATAAGAGCATGCATCAATGCAAATCAACACCTGTAAACCTACTCTGTTATCCGTACCTGCCATGCTATTTTCTCTGAAACTGTAACACTATAACGCAGTAACACTGTATTCTGCACTCTGGTATTTTTCTCTTTGCAGTACCCGAGTTGAGTTTGATTGTACACATGTAGAGTAGCATATGATTTGCCTGGATAACATGCAAAATTTGTATCTCGGTACACGTGACAATAATAATAATAATAATAATAAACCAAACCAAGCTATAGTGTCCAAAACCTGAGAGAGTCTTTCAAAGGGCAGATTATTTGAATGGCTCTAGATTCATTACACTGGATTCTTTGAATGGCTCTGGATTGAACACTAATGGCTCTGGATTCATTGCTTCTCCCAGCAAGGGGCAAGCAGAGAGAAGGTCTCCCAGCGAGCCCCAGCCCCGAACAGCAGGCCCGGCTCGCCCGTCATGGAACCGGGAACACATCCGGAAAGGAAAGGGACGATGGTTCACAGGACGACTGGAATGGAGGCGATGGCTGCAGCGGGCCTTTGTGGCCAACTGCAGCTGAGACTGCAAAATGCCACCTCTTGCATATAGACTCAGTGAGCTGTTGTGTACATTCTGTACTAACCAGGGGATGGTGCTTATGTATGGCAATAGTCTTGCTGATCTGTATGCAGAAAACATATTTCACTGTAATCCGTGGCACACGAGATAATAAAGAAACCATTGAGCCATTGCTTGGGAGGAAATAACAAAATGAGACCAAGAGCAGAGATACTGACCACAGAAAGATATAGTAGCCAAACGACTCCTTTCCATAGGTGGAGCCCACATGCTCCACAGTCCGTGGCATGCTGGATAAGTCACACCCTGCAAAAACAGGAAACATCATTAGGAACCATTGCACATTGGGAACCAGAACTTACAATAAAATGTAGTCTCACACCATCGGGCCCAGACATTACCTTGGCAAGGAAGCTATTTTTTTACTTAATAATTTCAAGTTACAGGAACAGAATTAGTCCATTTGACCCATCAAGTCTACTCTGCCGGTTACACAAAAAGCTGGAGAAACTCAGCGGGTGCAGTAGCATCTAAGGAGCGAAGGAGATAGGCGACGTTTCGGGTCGAGCCCCTTCTTCAGACTGGTCAGGGATCAGGGAATCGAGAGATATAGACAGTGATGTGGAGAGATAAAGAACAATGAATGAAAGATATGCAAAAATGTATTGATGATAAAGGAAACAGGCCATTGTAAGCTGTTTGTGGTGTGAAAATGAGAAGCTAGTGCGACTGGGGTGGGGAGGGGGGGGGAGATGGAGAAGGAATATCAGGGCCCGAGGGCTGAGGGAGAGGTGGGGAGGGGGAGGGGGCAGTCTGGGTTAACAGAATTGAGAACACAAAGTCTACTCTGCCATTCAATCATGGCTGATCTCTTTCCCTCTCAACCCCATTCTCCTGTCTTCTCCCCATAACCCCTGACACCCTCACTAATTAAGAATCTGTCAATCTCCGCCAAAAAAATATCCACTGACTTCACCTCCACAGCCGGCTGTGGGCAATGAATTCCACAGTGTTAACCGGCCACACAAAGCTCTAGTTTGATCATACCTGGGCCAGTGCTGGTGAGCATATATTGGAGGGAGTATAGTTGGATACATCAGTAACTCCATAGTTCGAGTGCAACAAGAAGCCTTGCAAACCTAGCAAAGTATGTCATGTAGGAAAAAGGAAATGCAGATGCTGCTTCACAGAAAAAGACACAAAGTGCTGAAATAGCTCAGCAGGTCAGGCAGCATCTCTGGAGAACACGGATAGGTGGCGTTACGGATGGGACCCTTCTTCCGACATGTGTAATGTCTTCTATTAACCAGATTATCCCAAAGTACTTCACTCCAATGGAATAATTTTGAAGTGCAGTGATGTGGGGAATTGGTCCATACATACAGGTACCTTCAGGTTTGTAGGATAACAGGATTCAGTAAAATTGTAAAATGGTCCCTAGTGTGTAGGAAAGTGCTAGTGTACAGGGATCGCTGGTCGGAGCGGCCTCGGTGGGCCGAAGGGCCTGTTTCCACGCTGTATCTAAAGTAGTCAGAAGAATGGATCCAACACGAAATGTCGTCTGTCCATTCCCTCCACAGATGCCACTGGGTTCCTCCAGCACTTTGTGTTTTGCTCAAGATTCTAGCATCTGCAGTTTCTTGTGTCTCCCTTCCTCAAGTGTTGTGTGTGGTGCACCCAAAGTCAGGGAGGCTCAGGAGCTCCAATGCAGCCATGGCCCACAAACTGTCTGTGCCAGAACCTTGCCAAAAATTCCCAAGTGAGCCGAAAGGTCCAAACACCAAAATTTACTGAGAGGGTGGTGAATATGTGGAACGTTGCCAGAGAAGGTAGTACAGGCAAGTACAATGACAACATTTACAATACACTTGGACAGGTACATGGAAAGGTTTAGTGGAATAGGGCAAAATTGGGACTAACTGAGACAGAGCATCTTGGTCAGCATGGACGAGTTGGGTCAAAGGGCCTGTTTGTGTAAGAAAGAACTGCAGATGCCGGTTTACATCGAAGTTAGACACTAAATGCTGGAGTAACTCAGCGGGTGAGGCAGCATCTCTGGAGAGAAGGAATGGGCGATGTTTGGGATCAAGACCCTTCTTCAGACTGTTTCAGTGCTGTATAACTCTGTGCTCAACACCCCCAATAGTGAATCAGAGGTTTACCCAAATCCCAGGCGAGCAGGCAAATCTTCCAGGCGAGCAGGCAGTCTCCTCAGACACCTCCCTTTCTTTGAAAAGAACCCAAGGTATGGCCCCTGGATCCAGTTCATAAGGGATAGGAGCAGAATTAGGCCATTTTAGCTCATCATGCTTACTCTGACTTCCAATCATGGCTGATCTTTCTCTTCCTCTCAAGTCAACCCCATTCTCCTGCCTTCTCCCCGTAACTCCTGAAACCCGTACTAATCAACATGTGAATCAGTTCACGTTCCCTTCGCCCTAATGCCCCCTAACTTTGAGGAAGATCCCCCAGAGAAACACCGAAAACTGTCAGTCATTCAACAGATTATCATATCATTGCATGCAATTGTTTGAATTATATCACCGACAATTTACAATTACCACTGATAACAAGATGGGGAAGATAATGAACAAACAACCGAGTTTTAGTGCCTTTGGCAAGAATAGGATTGGGTTTATCATTGCTTAACATTGCAGGCACTTTCCACTGAATTTAAACAACCTCTTAATTTTAAATGATTGATCAGTGAGCTTGATATGGCCCGATGAGTAATTTAATTAGTTAGCCAGTGTTCCATTAACCTGCACATTGGGATATTAACTGCACCACCTTTGAGTTTGGATGTAGCTCTGCCAGGTAGCGTGCTGTAGCATTATAAATACGCTTGGAGCAAGACTAACTAATATCAAAGGAGACATAAGCTCCAAGCACGCAACACACACCAAAGCTGACTATTCAAGGCAGGCAGCCAGCATTATGAAGGTTTACGATATTCCAAGAGCAGGGATTTTCCATTCCTAGGTTTGGGGTTGACCAGATCCTGGTTTATACCAAAGACAGACACAAGGTGCTGGAGTAACTCGGTGGGTCAGGCAACATCTCTGGATAAAACGTATGGGTGACGTTTCAGGTCAGGGCCCTTCTGCAGACTCAGGTATGAAGAAAGGTCCCGACACAAAACATCACCTATCAATGTTCTCCAGAGATGCTGCCTGACTTGCTGAGTTATTCCAGTGCATTGTGTCTATCATCGGCCATTCCTTACTCGGTTGAATTGTAAGCCGTTGGAATTCTCTGCCTCAGTGGGATCAGTATCGTTCACTTATGAAGCAGAACTACTGTACCTATGCAAGAAGCATGAAGCAGCACCATAGGCCTCTACCTCGATTTGTGGCAGAGTTCTCGGTTCCCACATCAGCCACCTCAAAACCCACTAAACCAGAGACGGAGCAAATCATCCTCAGTCTAAGGCATTGCCTGAGAGGAGAAGAGATTTACATCTGTACAGCATGGAAACAGGCCCTTGAGCCTACCTTGCCCAGACCATCCACATTGGCTTACTGGGCTAGACATCTTTGCCTGCATGTGCCCCATAGACTTGTAATCCATTCCTATCCGTGTCTGTTCAAATGTGTTTTAAACATTGTAGTTATCATTTTCGTTTTAGAGATACAGCGTGGAAACATGCCCTTCAGCCCATCGAGTCCACTTTGACCAGCCAGCCCCGTACACTAGATCGTTCCTGCACACTATAGAAAATTTGCAGAAGCCAAGTTATCTACAAACCTGCACATCTTTGGAGTGTTGGGGGGGGGGGGGACTGAAGCACCCAGAGAAAACCCACACTGTCACAGGGAGAACGTACAAACTCCATACAGACAGCACCCGTGGTCCGGATCGAACCAGAGTCTCTGGCATTGTAAGGCAGAAACTCTACTGCTGCGCCACCGTGCTGCCTCTCCTTTGCTTGCATTTGGTCCATATCCCTCTAAACCCTTCCTATCCACATATCTGTCCAAATATCTTTTAGACATTGTAATTGTATCCGCTTCTATAGCTTTCTCTGGCAGCTATTCCAGATACGGACTACCTTCTGAATGAAAAAGTTGCACCGGAGGTCCCTCTTAAATCTCTCCCCTCTCGCCTTAAGCCTGTGCCCTCTAGGTTTAGAATCCTCTACCCTGGGAAGAAGACTATGAGTGTTCACTTTATCCATGTCCCTCATGATCTTGTACACCTCAATAAGGTCATCCCTCAGCTTCCTATGCTCCAAAGAAAAACATCCCAGCCTTTCCAACATCTCCTGATAACACAAGCTCGCAAGCTGAGGCAACATGCTGGCGAATCTTTTCTGCACTCTTTCTTACTTAATCCCATCTCCCGGCACTTGGCCCGTGGCCTCCTATCCCTGACAATTCAAGTGTTCATCTACAAACCTCTCGGACACTGTCAGTGCCTCTGCCTCCACCACTTTCTCCGGCAGAGACTCCCAAATACCCACCCATTTCTGGGTGAAGGAGGTCCCTCAAACCCTCTCTACGTTTCTTTACCCTAAACCCATGTCCTCTAATTTTATTTACGTTTGATCAGTGGAAATGTTTCCTGAAGCCTACTGTATCCACATCCCTCATCAGTTTAAAGTTAGGGTGGAAAAATTTACCAGGAACCTGAGGGGCAATGTTTTTACA
The DNA here is from genome assembly GCA_963514005.1 of Raja brachyura. Next base: position 26,895,091 of record OY740800.1, on the reverse strand, counting down.
CAAAGGGTAGTAAGTATGGAGAGAGTTGCCGGATGATGTAGTTGATGACAGGTTTAACTTTTGTCAAAATGTTTAAGGAACATGTAGACAGGTACGTTGATAGGTTTGGACAGGTTGGGTTTAGGGGCATGTGGGCCAAGCACAGGCAGGAGGGACTGGTGTTGATGGGATTTGTTGGTCAGCGTGGGTAAGTTGGGCCAAAGAGTTTGTTTCCACGTTGTGTGACTCTATGGTTCTCTGGATGCTATTACCCGCAGCCATGGACATGCCAGTACACAAATAATGGTTCACATGACACTAAAGCCTGCTGTGCATCAATCTGTTTTATGACTGTTTACCCCTTTACCCCTGGTTCACCATCACCCACTGTTAAAGTAAATTGCAATCCATACCTCCACCAGTCCCTGAAGTATCCTTACAAACAGAACACAACCAAAATGAGTTCTCGCTGCCGATGGGATGAGCATGTTTAGTGTCGCAGTCAGGAATATAGCTATTCCAAAAACCCTAGGATAAAAGAAGAAAGATATTAGAAGGGGAGCGTTGGTATATTCACTCATTAGAGTGTTCAAGCTTCAGTCCATTTTAGAAAACAGTGTTCAACAATTCATTCACATGGCGACCTACACTGTGACATTCCTGTGGTAACTTACACCTAAAGCTATGGCCTCTTGTCTTTGACATTTCCACCCTGGGGGAAAGGTTCTGACTGTCTACCCAATCTATACCTCTCATAACTTTACATACTTCTATCAGATCTCTCCTCAGCCTCCGACGTTCCAGAAAGAACTATCCAAGTTTGGCCAACCTCTCCCCGTAGCTAATACCACCTAATCCAGGCAGCATCCTTGTAATCTCACCTATCCTTTTTCTCTAGAGGTGCTGCCCGATCTGCGGAGTTACTCCAGCACTGTCACAGTTGGCACTTTGAGATCAGGGTGGTGCAGAGCTTCACACAAGAACAGGGGTCTGGGCGTTGTCTCACGGCAACTGGATAGCACGCAACAAGCGCTTTTGGACCCGAGCTGGGGTACCATTGAGTCTTTCAAAAGGCATTTGGACATATATGGTTAGGATGGGTTTAGAGAGCTATGGAACTTGGCTGGCATGAATATGTTGGGCCGTTCTGTATAGCTATATGACTATTCAGGCCTGAAGATAGAACTATTGGTAGACGAGAGAGATACATTTTTGTAAGATCAGCAAACTGAGGGTTACTGGAAACTGGAGTTGAGGCCTGGGACAGATCAGCCATGGTCATATTGAATGACTGCGCGAGGACAGGAGGTTCGGCCGACCAAGTCTGTGCCAACCAGCGATCACCCATGCACTAGCACCAACCTACACACTAGGGCCAATTGACCTACAAACCTGCACGTCTATGAAATGTGGGAGGAATCGAGAGAGCCCGGAGAAAATCCATGTGGTCACAGGGAGAACGTAGAAACTCCGTGCTACAGACGGCACCTGAGGTAAGGATCGAATCCGGGTCTCTGGCGCTGTAAGGCAGCAAATCTACTACTGCGGTTTATTCAATATCTTTACTCAGCTTTGTTCAACATCTCTCTGATAGTATGCATTTGGCTTCACAAATAAGTGGAGCCATTCGTGATCTTAAAATCTCCCCCCTGTGTGTAGCATTGAGGACCACCCCCCACCCCCCGCCTCCCAGGATAATTGTCGGTATTCAATTCAACCCTCTGCTCTGCTTTTCTGATAACAGTGGCTTTGTCAGACAGAGGCAGGGATGAAGCACGGTGAATAATTCACAGCCTCGGCAGCAGATCGCTCACCTTACATGGGCCATATCATCTGACAAGGCCCGGGATAAACCAGTGTCAGTGACCGGCTAGACACGATGAACTGCAGATGTTGGTTTACAAAAAATAAAGACACAAGGTACTGGAGTAACAGCGAGTTGGGCAGCGTCTCTGGGGAACCTGGAACAGGCAACATCTGTGGAGGACATGGACGAATGACGATTGGGGTTGGGACCCTTCTTCAGACTGATGGAGTGGGTGAGAGAAAGCAGGAAAAGAGGTGGGGGTCAGGGCAAAGCCTGGCAAGTGATAGGTGGATACATGTGCAGGCTTTTTGTTGAGAGACAGAAGGTTGGACAAAGGCCAGATATGAAAATATGAAAAGTGTGAGATAAGAGGAGACATGAAATATGAAGTCAGAGAAAGGAATACAAGTGGAAGGGGACCAGGAAGGGAAACAGGGGTGGAGGGGGAGGGGAAAAGGGAGGACATTATTGTGCATCCTGGTGGGGCACTGGGAAGAGGGGGAAATAAAGGGGAGATGTTTGTAGGTTAGTTACCTAAAATAGTACCTTTAGAAAGGAGATGGGAAGGAATTTCTTTAGTCAGAAGGAGGTGAATCTGTGAAATTCATTGCCACAGACGTCTGTGGAGGCCAAGACATTGGGTATTTTTAAGGCAGAGGTTGACAGATTCTTGATTCTTAGTAAAGATATCAGGAGGTATGGGGAGAAAGCAGGAGAATCGGGTTGAGAGGGAAAGATAGATCAGCCATGATTGAATGGTGGAGTAGACTCGATGGACTGAGTGGCCTAATTCTGCTCCTATAACTAATGGACTAATTGGCAAACTCAATGTTCATACAATTGGGTTGTAAGCTACCCAAGCAGAAGTGGCTACAGTGAATGAGCATATCCTCTCCCTGTGTACAGAGCCAGCCGTTAGAACTCAGACAGAGGCACGGCAGCCTAGCGGTTATGCAGCAAGATTGGGGATTCACAGCCCAGATCACTGAACTGGAAATAAGAGTTGAATTCCCAAAGTGGCAAATGAGAAATGCAAGTGTGGCTAATTAAATAAATCTGGAGCGGATAAGCTAGTGACTGTGAAATGACTGGATTTTGGAGACAAAGAACTGCAGATGCTCCTTTATACCAGATAGAGACATGAAGTGCTGGAGTAACTCAACAGGTCAGGCCGCATCTCTGGAGAAAAAGGATGGGTAACATTTCAAGTCGCGACCTTTCTTCAGGCTAGAAGAACTCAGTGAGTTCTGTGGAGGGAATGGACAGACAATATTGCGGGTCGGGATCCTTCCTCGGTTCTAATGGAGAAAGCTGGAAAAAGGGAAGTGGGACTGGACAAAGCCTGGCAAGTGATAGGTGGATACAGGTGAGGGGGGAGGGTTGGTTGCAAGATGGGTGGAGTGAGTGACACAAAGTCTGGAAGTGAAATGGAGACAAAAGATAAGGAGAGAGGAGGAGGAGGAGGGAAATGTAAAGGAGGGGTGTGGGTTGATGGGGATGGGAGAAGGGGAAAGAAGGGAGCTATAAGGAAAGGGGGAGCCACAGGAGTGTTCAGTGGGGGGGGGGGAAAGAACAGGGTTACTTGGGTGGTGGGAGATAGCAGGAGATGGGCGCACATCGGGCTGGGGAGGAGGGGGGGGGAGAAAGAGGGGTAAGGGGTAGATGGTGCCCATCCATTGTAAATTAGATGCCCTCTGTACAGAATCAATTAAGAACATTAACAAAATAAATATAAAAGTCGTGACTGAAGCCGGCGAGCTGCTGCTCTCCCAGTGCGGGCACACCTACATTGCAGGGAATCTCACGCAGTGGAGAGAAAATATCTCACGGATCTTTTACAAGGTTGGAAAATGGTGACGTCCCTCTCAGACAATGAGCTCTTCAAACCCTTCATGCAGCAGGGGGAGAGAGATTGAACACGGCCTCATTTAAATTTGCAAGGCTGTGTTTATCGCATTCCCCTCAAACTGAGATGTGTCAAAAGAAGTGACATTTCCATTCCAAAGGCTCCACTCCAGAGGTTTCAGCTAATAATCTCGGCTGATGCTTCAGTGCGATACGGAGGGGGCGTAACATCTTCACCGCCTCTGATCAGACACTTAAAGCAAAGACCCTTCCCTGACCTGGGATTCCTACTCATCCTTCCACCAACAACCCCTAAACAGAGGCCCCTTTGCTCAGCTGCTGGCTGATAGTATTGCCCCAAGTGACATAATGCTGAATTAACTTCTGCCTCTTCGGGGGAGAAAGGCCTCACCAGCAATGAATACTTTATAGATCTGAATGTGTGGGGATGAGTTGGCGGCTAATATTCTCAGAGCAAATCTTTCCCCTTCTTCATCCCAATCATATCCCTCTCTTGCTCTCTGAATTTTTTACCTATTTCTGTCTACTTTTATTTTAATTTGCATGTCTCTATTTTTGAATCTCTCTCTCTCACTATTTTATAAAATTATCTTTATCTTAGACTTTATCTATGTCTCTCCATATCAATCTGCCTCACTCTACCTCTCCGTCCGTCTATATATATCTCCGTCTTTATTTCCATCTCTGTCTTTCCATCCATCTCTCTCTCTCCATACGTCTCTCTCTCTCACTCTCTCCATCCGCCTCTCTATCTCTATCCATCCCTTTCTCTCTCTCTCTCTCTCCATTGTATAGTTTCCTCTGTCAACTCATTCCAGATGAGTTTAACATCAAGGAGCTCGAAGTCTCGGATTGAGACGGACGTCGGGAAGCTCCAAAAGCCGACCCGGGGTAGATCGCCCGGCGCGGGGGAGCTGAGATTCCGCCCCGATGCAGGAGCTTGATCGCCCCGACAAGGAGGCCCGCCACCGGCTACAAGTGTAAGATCGTCCCGTCAACGGAAGGTTAGGGATCCCTGACCGCTGGTGGACAAAGAAGGGAGAGAGTGAACTTTTCTTTCGCCTTCCATCACAGTGAGGAATGCAGAGGAGTCACTGTGGTAGATGTTCATGTTAAAATGCATTTTGTGTGTTCTGTTGCTTTTTATTGGTATGACTGTACGGCATATCAAATTCCCCATGTGTTGCAAAACATGCATGGCTAATAAAGCATGATCACGATTATGATTATTATGTTTATTATGGTGATATGGACTACTCCATATCACCAATATGGAGTGTGAAAACGGGGGTTACACAAAAAGCTGGAGAAACTCAGCGGGTGCAGCAGCATCTAAGGATGCTGCTGCACCCGCTGAGTTTCTCCAGCTTTTTGTGTAACCCTCGATTCTCCAGCATCTGCAGTTCCTTCTTTAACACTGGAGTGTGAAAACGTTGTCCTTGTGGTAAATTACATTTATCTCCTCTCACCTTAAGCCTGTGCCCTCTAGTGTCTAGCTGGTTACTGACACTGGCTTATCCTGGTCTTTATCCGTGCCCCTCATAATCTTGTACATCTCAATAAGATCACCCCACTGCCTCCTACGCTCCAAAGAAAAAAGTCCCAGTCTATCCAACCTCTCCCTATGACTCAAGCCCATGAGCCCAGGTAACATCCTGGTGAATCTCCTCTGCACCCTTTTAAGCTTCATGACATCTCCCTGTACCTGGGCCGGGTTCACTGTGGTCGCTTGAGGAACTTCACCTCCACCTCAAAGCTCCTACCTGTTTGCAGCAAAATTGTTGGAGATGAATCCCCCCGGGATTTGAGTCACAATGTAACCCCAGAAAAAGGAGCCATGGATCAGACCCACAATCTCTGGGTTCCAGTTGAACTGAGGCTTCTGAAAAGAGAAAGAAGGAGGAACAGGGTGTTACAGACCTCATAATATCTGACCATCATATTATTCGGCATCCTGATGAGACAGGGGTTCATGTGCACCTCCTCTAACCTCATCTACTGCATTGGCTGCTCCCAATGTGGCCTCTTTTACATTGGTGAGACAAGCGTAGACTAAGCGAACACTTGCGCTTGGTCCTCCAAGGCCTGCTGGATCTTCTGATTACTAAACATTTTAACTCCACTTCCCATTCCCATCTGAATTCCGACCCAAAATGTCACCTAACCATGTACTACAGAGACGGTGCCTGTCCCACTGAGTTACTCAGGCACTTCCTGCCATTAAAAAAAAAATAGACCAGCATCTGCGATTCCTTGTGATACCCACACAAACCTTTCTGTTCTGAGCCCCCAGGATTGCCAGAGTGGGCCGGACGTAAACTGGAGAAATAGCACCTAATTTTCCACGTGGATACCTTACAGCCCAATGGCATGAACATTGAATTCTCCAATTTTAAGTAACGTCCCCCCTTCCCCTCACCCTCTACTCTGGAGCATGCCTGTTTCTCCCACTATCACACTCTGTCCCCCTCTCCCAATTTCCCCCCCTCATCCCCTTCCACCCATATCCCTCCTTCTGGCTTTACATTTCATTCCTCTCCTCACCTTATCCCTTTTGTTTCTTTTGCACCTCTAGCCGTTGTCACTTTTTCCCCACACATCTGGCAATCAAACCCCCCTCACCTGTATCCACCTATCACTCTGACCTACAGGGTCTGAAAAAGGGTTTCGACCTGAAACACCACCCATCCTTTTCCTCCAGAGATGCTGCCTGGCCCGCTGAGTCTATCTCCACCTATCACTTACCAGGCTTTGGCCCGACCCCAGCTTTCTCCCCGTGTCTGAAGAAAGGTCCCGGCCTGAAACGTTGTCTACCCATTTCCTCCACAGATGCTGCCTGACCTATTGAGTTCCTCCAGCACTTTGTGTTTTGTTGCATATTGCCCAGCTTCGTTAGATCATAGATTGTTGGAGTAAACTATCGCACTGTCAAAGAGACTTTTTTCTTTGGAGCGTAGGAGGCAGTGGGGTAATCTTATTGAGATGTACAAGATTATGAGGGGCACGGATAAAGACCAGGATAAGCCAGTGTCAGTAACCAGCTAGACACTAGAGGGCACAGGCTTAAGGTGAGAGGAGATAAATGTAATTTACCACAAGGACAACGTTTTAGGAATTTAGGAGATTGAGAGGGGATCTTACAGAAACTTACAAAATTCTTAAGGGGTTGGACAGGTTAGATGCAGGAAGATTGTTCCTGATGTTGGGGAAGTCCATACAAGGGGTCACAGCTTAAGGATAAGGGGGAAATCCTTTAAGACCGAGATGAGAAAGACTTTTTTTCACACAGCGTGGTGAGTCTCTGGAACTCTCTGCCACAGAGGGTAGTTGAGGCCAGTTCATTGGCTATATTTAAGAGGGAGTTAGATGTGGGGATCAGAGGGTATGGAGAGAAGGCAGGTACGGGATACTGAGTTGGATGATCAGCCATGATCATATTGAATGGCGGTGCAGGCTCGAAGGGCCGAATGGCCTACTCCTGCATCTAATTTCTATGTTTCTATGTTTCTATGTAAATGACCCAGCTGCAGCCCATGCTCTGTGCCTGTTAAGACTCAACAATTCCCACCAGGCATTCTCTAACGTCTCAGTAAATCTTATTACGGCTCGAGTAAACACATTAAAACCTCGGTGACATTTACCATCAGTGCCGTGTCCAGATAACTACAGCCCCTCACCTGTACATCTGCCCACCCATAAGGCTCAGACACCGGGGGCCCTCTCTCTCTCTCTCTCTCTGATACCTTTAACTCATCATGAGTTGACGTCACTCCGTGTCATGCCTGGCAGCTCGCGGGGTGTCCATTTTGAAACCTCTATTACATTCCGCAAATTAGATTGCATGAATCACTTCCCAAACAAGCTAAATTGGGAATGTTCTCCGATATGTTTCAGTAACAAGCTGACAAGGGAGTTTAATGTAATTTTTAAAATTCGTTCTTGGGATTATAGCAAGGCTGGTATCGATCGCCCATCCCCAAGTGCCATGGAGAGGTTGGCGGTGTGCTGCAGCCTTGAACCGCTGCAGTGTGAGGAAGGAACGGCGGGCGGGTCGGCCCCGGTTCCTCCACTGACGGGGAAACAGCACTTACCCACCACATCATACCCGTCAGTCGGAAATCTCAAAACGTCACCCTGACATTCCCTGCCTGACATGCTGAGTACCCCCAGCAGTCTTTCTATCCTATTACTTTGTACTATATCTGTTCCCCTTCCCACTTTCTCCTTTGTCTGTGGAATACTCTGCCTCGGAGGGTGGTGGAGGCAGGTTCTCTGGATGCTTCGGCACACAGCGCTGGGGCGGGCGATGCCTTGCCCTGGTCACCGTGTGGTGGAGCTCTGGAGGGCTGGGAGCTGCGGTCTGTGGAGCTTCCAGCCGCGGGCTGGCAGTGCTGAGTTTTAAAAACTGCGGAGCCTGGGATCTCACGCCGAGATCACCAGAGTCGGAGCTCCGACCAGCGTGCCGGTGGACTACGGGAGCTGCGAACTCCGGGGAGGAAGCGGCCGCTCCAGACACTCTGGGCCGCTGAGAGTGTTCACCCGACGCCAGAACTCCATCATCCGGCGAGTGGGCCTGAAGCATCGGGTTGTCGTAGCAGCAGCTGCAGAGGCCTCAATAGGCCCGACTATGGGTGAACTGGGGATGGGACTGGACTTTGCTGCCTTCCCCCACAGTGCGAACCATTGTGGGGGGATGTTTTTATGGTTTTTGTTAAATACTTTAGTGTTGTGTATTATCTTTATTCATGTGCTGCATTGGCAAGTCAAATTTCACTGCACCAATTGGTGTATGTGATAATAAATGTCCTTTGTCCTTTGCCCTTTGTCCTTTGTCCTTTCAAGAGAGAGCTAGATATGGGGTCAGGGGATATAGGGAGAAGGCAGGAACCGGGTACTGATTGGGGATGATCAGCCATGATCACATTGAATGGCGGTGCTGGCTCGAAAGGCCAAATGGCCTACTCCTGCACCTATTGTTTATTAATTATTATTATTATTGTTACTAGCCTTTCCCAGAAGAAGATACAGAGAAGATTTACGAGGATGTCGTCAGGACTTGACGGACTGAGCTATAGGGAGAGATTGGGCAAACTAGGACTTTATTCCTTGGAGCGCGGGAGCATGAGAGACCAAGACCAAGAGGTGTATACAATCATGAGGGGGATAGGATAAATGTAGAGTGTCGTTTACCCAGAGTAGAGGAATCAAGAACCAGAGGACATAGGTTTAAGGTAATAGGAAGGTGAGGGGAAATATGGTCATGCAAAGGGTAGTGGGTATATGGAACGAGCTGCCAGAATGTGTAGCTGAGGCAGGTAAAATAAGACAGTTGGACAGGTACGTGGACAGGAAAGGTTTAGAGGGAGATCAGCCAAATGTGGGCAGGTGGGACTAGTGTAGATGGGGCATCTTGACCAGCATGGGCATGTTGGACCGAAGGGCCTGTCTGGGTGCTGTGTGACTGTGTGTGAGACCCACCTCTATCTCTGCCCGGCCATTGATGTAGACCGTGTTGTTGTTGACCATCTCCACGATGGCCACACCCAGGTTGCAGCGGATGCCGAAGGAGATGCAGAAGCCCAGGCCACTCATGACGGCGATGACATAACGCTTGGGCATCCCGAAGCATTGGCAGTCGCATAGGGGCCGCTCCCTCAGCACCCCCGCCTTCACCGGCTGCCCATCCTCGTTCAGCTCCATCTCCTCTTCCTCCTCCGCATTCGTGCCATCCACAGCCCTGCGTGAGGGGGGTGAGCATTGGTGTTAGTATCAGTTTATAGTTGTCATGTGTACGGAGATATTTTGTCAGTGTGCTCTCCAGTCAAATCATACCATATATATCATACCATACATGAACCTAATGAAACCATACACAACAGATAATGCAAAGAGAAATATACGAGTGGGCAGAATATAGTGCTAGAGCGATAGGTTTAGGTTTAGCTTGGTTTTGCATGTTATCCAATAAAATCAGATATACCGTCCATAAATTCAATCATCAAACTCAAGTACAAGAGGTAGAGCAGGGGGAGATACAGAGTGCAGAATATAGTTCTCAGCATTGGAGCGCATCAGTTCCAGAGACAAAGTCCAATGCCCACAATGGGGTAGAGGTGAATCGGACAGTACCCAAGCTTACGGAATGACCGTTCAGAAGCCTGATAACAGAGGGGATGATGCTGTTCCTGGATTATAGCATTGCAATAACCAGGTCAATAACAAGCTAGGTTGACCACACCCCGACTACACCCTAGCTGGTGGGAGGACCATTCAGTAGTCTGCTAGCAGCGGGGAAGACACTGTTCCTGAATCTGGTGGTACGTGCTTTCAAGCTTTAGTACCTTCTGCCCGATTGAAGAGGTGAGAAGAGGGAATGACCGTTGGATGCTTTCACGAGGCAGCAAGAAAGGTAAATGGAGTCGATAGTGGGGAGACTGGCCTGTGCGATATGGAGACAGCAAGCACTGTGCAGAAAAGATTTGCCCGTTTTTTCCCTGTGTTTTCCCTGCGAGGAGATTCAGCAAACTGAGCAAGAGGGTGTGGGGGGTGGAAGATTGCAACCTTCACGTGGCCCGCCCTGTTTCGACTAATGCAATCAACTCGACGTGCACAAACGGAAGATCAAATAGAAGAAGTTGTCCAACAACTTTAGGCTGTGCACGCCACACGAAAGAAGAAGAAGAAGCAAGGGGTCTCGGCTTTAGAAGGATGGAAGCTAGGAATGTAAGGGGCTTGACAGGATAGACAGGACTGACATCTCCCTGACTGGGACAATCAAGGATCACAGCCTCAGATGTAAGGGCGGCAGAGTGGTGCAGCTGGTAGTACTGCTGCCTCACGGCACCAGAGACCCAGGTTTGATCCTGCCCGCGGGTTTCGTCTGCGTGGAGTTTGCATGTTCTCCCTGTGACTGTATCGGTTTTGTCCGGGTACTCCGCTTTCCTCCCATATCCCAAAGAAATGAAAGTATGTAGGTTAATTGGCATCTGTAAATTATCTCTAGTGTGTAAGGAGTCGATGAGAAAAAGGAATAGCATAGAACTAGTATGAAAGGGTGATCAATAGTTAGCGTGGACTCTGTGGGTGACGTGCATGTTTCTATGTCTAAACCAACCGAAACAAAATTAAATTCAGAAGTGATTATTATAAGAAATATCTTCACCCTGTGGGAGGAGAATTTTCTGAATTCTCCACCCAAGGGAGCTGTGGAAGCTTGGTCAGAGTCTAGTCAAGGCATGATCAATACATTGTTGTAATTGAAGAGAATCAAGGGGCATGAGGTTAGTGTAAGAGGGTAGCACTGAGTCAAGCTGTGCTTTTAGTGGACAGAGCAGGCATTAGAGTGAAAGAGCTACCTGTGCTTCAAAATATGAAGAGCACTTCATATTCACTTCAGTAGTTTACAACACCACTGCATGAAAAGAGCTCCCTGACCTGCTGAGTTAGTCCAGCACTGTGCTTTTGTATATCCAGCATCTGCAGTTCTTTGTTTCTACCTTATTCTTTTGTCAGTGAATAATAAAATCATGTTAGTGAGTTATTGGAGCAGAATTTGACCATTCGGCCCATCATGGCTGCACAGCCATTCAATCACGGCTGATCTATCTTTCCCTCTCAAAACTATTCTCCGGCCTTCTCCCCATAACACTGACACCCGTACTAATTAAGAATCTGTCAATCTGTGGTTTTAAAATACCCAATGACACAGATTCATCACCCTCTGATTAAAGAAATTCCTCCTCATTTCCTATCTAAAGGTATGTCCTTTTATTCTGAGGCTATGACCTCTGGTCCTAAACTCGCCCACGAGTGGGAACATCTTCTCCACATCCACTCTGTCCACACGTTTCACTAGTCACTAAGTTACCTATGGGGCCCCCCTCATCCTTCTAAACTCCAGTGAGTACAACCCCTCATCATACGTTTACTCAATAATAACTGGAAGAGCAGATCAGGTGTGAATATATCAGACTGAGGGGCTGACTGACCCCTGGCCTGTTTATTTGTCATTCTCTGACGGCCCCTGGTGTAATCATCAGAGAACAACTTGCAGAGACATTTTGCAAGTGCCTTCCGACCCTTGGACGGTAGAACGTCAGCAAGTGAACAGTACAAGAGTGCTTCGTTGTCACATGTACCGGCAAGGGAACAATGAAATTTGTACTTGCTGCAGCTTACAGGCCTATTCATGCAACAAAAACACAGATAAAGCTATAATAATGAATAACACAATCAATTAATATCCATAATACCAGGGAACCATAATAGTGCAAAGTTGAAGTCCATAGTGTAACCAAAGACACAGTCCATAGAAGATCATAGTTGCTGATAATGCAAAGAGGTTGGGTAATGGAAGGCCATTCCAACATCAACATACCTGTCCAGGGCCTCCTCCATTGCCAGAGCGAGGTCACATGCAAACTGGAGGGACTGCACCTCATCAAATAGACACAAAATGCTCGAGTAACTCAGCGGGACAGCGACAATGGGTGACGTTTCGGGTCGAGATATGCCTGCCCTGCTTAGTTACTCCAGCATTTTGTGTCTACCCTCGGTGTAAACCAGCATCTGCAGTTCCTTCCTACACATTCGAACAGCGCCTCATCTTCACTTCAGTACCTTACAACTCAATGGTATTAATTTTGAATTCACCAACTTTAGTTATCATCTTCCCCTCGTCCCCTCCCCTCTATCTTTACTATGATAAAAATTAAATATCAAGTACATAAGAGCTTGGGTGGAGAAATGACTACGTGACAGGGAACAGAGAGTTGTCACTTCTCATAAGCTATGGCCATGGGGCAGAGGGAATGTGTGGAGAATGGCCATGGTGCTCAAGGAGATATGGACAGGCTGGTGGAACGAGCAGAGAGGTGACAGGAGAATTTTAACATTGAGGAATACAAAGTATGGGAAAAGTTTAGAAATACAGAGGAGGAGAAAGTTTAAAGGGGCAAGTCTTTTTTTACACAGAGGGTGTACATGCCTGAACATGCATAGGCACATGGATATGTAGGGAATAGAGGGATATAGATCACGTGCAGGCAGAGGACATTAGTTTATGCTCTGCATAAACTAATTGTGAGTCATAGGGTCATGGAATTATACAGCACAGAAACAAACCCTTTGGCCCAATTTGGCCATGCTGACCAAGATGTCTTCCTAGGCAAGTCCCATTTTCAACCACGGGCCCATAAAGACACCACACTGCCCAAGGTCATTTGTGGCTGTCCCCAATTAGTCTTGGGCTTTTCTCACCTCATGCTCTTCACACCCCCCACCCCCCTACTTTCAGTCGGAAGGAGTGTCCCAACCCAAAACATCACCTATCCTTTCTTTCCAGAGATGCTGCCTTCCACGTTGAGTTACTCCAACACTTTGTGTCTATCTTTAGTATAAACCACCATCTGCAGTTTTTTTGTTTCACCATTTTCTTATATTTAGCCTACATCCCTCTAAACCTTTGTATATGGGCACCTGCCCAAATGTCTTTTTAGCATTGTAACTGCACCCATCTCTACCACCTGTGAAGGGAATGTGCTGTACTGATGTCTATGTATGCATCTTGCTCTCAAGACATTGTAAGCTGAAGGACAGGTTTGGGAAAAACAGAGTATGGGTGTGCAGGAACTGGGACAGTTTTGAGTGCAATATTACATCCAACCAAACACTTGCGTACAAACTGCCGAGGGGTAGTTTGGACTGAAGTTTGACCCGAGCCCTCCAGTGTCAGGTCAGAGCTTTGAACCCAGTCCCGAGCCAGGGGCATGTCACGGCCTCGGGGAGAGGGGCAAGAGGAACCAGCAATCACACGCAAACAGTTTAATAAATGTTTAAATATTTGTGGTGCACCTAAAGCCACAGATTGAGGCTGTTAGCAGTCCCCAGGAAACCCCGAGACAGCCCCAACCCATTGGAAGGAGCAGTCTGTGAAGTCCTCAGGTGTTTGTACTGCATTCAGTGTGACCAGACAGGGCTGTCAATTACAAGGCAGACAGTGCACAGCTGATAGAGCTGCTGCCTCACAGCGCCAGAGACACTGGGTTTGATCCTGACCTCGGGTGTTGTCCGAGTGGACATTTTCCCTGTGACCGCAGTGGTTTCCTCTGGGTGCTCCAGTTTCCTCCCACATCCAAAGACGTATAGGTTTGTAGGTTAATCAGCTTCTGTAAATTGTCCCTGGGTGTGGATGAGAAATTGGCTTAACATAGAACTCGTGTGAATGGTGATTGATGGTCAGCGTGAACCCTGTGGGCTGAAGGGTGGTATTTTTAAACAGATCAATCTTTCAAGAGGAACATAGAAGAAAATGCAGATGCAGGAATCTTCAGCAAAACACAAAGTGCTGGAGGAACTCAGTGTGTCAGGGAGCATCAGCCTGAAGCAGGGTCCCGACCTGAAACATAATTTGTCCATTCCCTCCACAGATGCTGCCTGACCCGCTGAGTTCTTCCAGCACCGTGTTTTGCTATCAATTAAAAGGGTAGCAACTACCTAGACGAGGCTGCTGTGGAGGCACACAGGGATACATCAACCATCCAAAGCTCATATAAATTATAAATGTTGCAGGTAGGAGCAGGTTTCATTGTGTAAAACAACCCTGGGCTCGGATAGCAATGAGGAATTACTGCAATTTTATTTCAGCCCATCTCGACCACTTGGCATATCAATTTCTCCTTAAATATTCAAATCTCTGTGTGGCATTAGCTACAACCACTTTACACACTAACAATGGGGAAATATCACCAAGAGCTTCACAGAAGCCCCATATTGGAACAAAGCTGGGAAATCTTAGAGGAAGAGGGAGAGGTTACAGAGGGACTTCCAAAATGCAAGGCTGCCAGTCGGATAATGGTTCGATTTGGAAGGGAACAAAGATTGGAACAGGAGGAACCCAGAGATAATAGATTAGTACAGCACAGCCCAAATGAACTTGTTTTCTCCCCCCATGTTCTTAGGAGTAGAATTAGGCCATTCAGCCCATCGAGTCTGCTCCACCAATTAATCACGGCTGATCTATCTTTTCCTCTCAACCCCATTCTCCTGCCTTCTCCACAAATCCTTTGATACCCTTACTATTCAAGAAACGCCCTTACTAACCAAGAATTCTGATTATGTTTTTGCGCTAATGTCTTTTTTTTTGCAGTCATCTTTCTTTTTGAAATGTTACGGGTAACTTGCGTATAATCTGTTTTTGTGAGTGTTGGTCTGAGTCCGTGTGCCTGTGATGCTGCTGCAAGCAGGGTTTTAATTGTACCTGTACCTCACCAAATTGTGTCTGGATTTCCTTCCTGAGAAGTCATGCCCTGACTTCTAATGTTCACACGAGTTAACCAAATCGGTGAAGGAGCAACACTGATACAGCTGAGGATGGTGGAATTTTCTCCCACTGCCTTTCAGAGGGCACATTACAACTCCCTGTGTAATTCCAAAAGCAAATATTTTCAACTCCCATCTGCCTCATTGGAGACCCTCGGACTATCTTTAATTGGAATTTACCGGGCTTTATCTTACATTCAACATTATTCCCTTTATCACATATCTGTACACTGTCCACGGCTCAATTGTAATCATGTATAGTATTTCACTGACTGGTTAGCACGCAACAAAAGCTTTTCACTGTACTATGGGGCACGTGACAATTAATTAAACCCACTTGATTCTTTTGCCCATTCTCCAAAACCTTCCTCTCTTTGCTTCCTTCTATCACAGCTAACCATTTTCTCCCAATCCTTTCCATTAAAAACCACCACGTTGACGAATGCTCCCACAAAATCTCCCCGATCCATCCCTACTCCAAGGAAAGGTCCACTGGCCTCTCTGCAGGACTGAAATCTCATTCAGCTCACAGCATTCACTGAAGAACGGGGTTGGGTTTCCTTTTTCAAATGCCTGATCCATTGGCCATGCATGAAACATGGAATATAGAACTGTACAGGACAGGAACAGGTCCTTCGGATCACAATGTCTGTTCTGACTAACTACTGTTGTATTTGTTTCATTTTAAACTTATTATCCTGGTGACAGGAATGAATTTATAATAACATAAAAGGCACACATAAAAGCATGAGAATATATATTTTTTTAAACAGAAGCAAGAGCAGACCAATCTCCTCAGTGACACCTGATAGAAGTTTATAAAATAATGAGAGGCATAGATAGGGTGGACAGTCGGAAACTTTCCCCCAGCGTGGAAAGGTCAAACTAGACGGCATCGTTTTAAGGTGAGAGGGAGAGGTTTCAAGAAAATGTGCGTGGCAAGTTTTTTTTACATAGAGGTAGTGGGTGTCTGGAACATGCTGCCAGGGGTGGTGGGGGAGGCAGATTATGATTGTGGCATTTAAGATACTTTGTGATAGACACATTGATATGTAAGAAGTTGAGGTATATGGATCAAACGCAGGTACTGTATATGGATCACAAGCAAGATGAGGTTATCTTGGCATCATGCATTGTGGGCCAAAGGGCCTGTTCCTGTGTTGTACTGTTCTACGTTCTATGATTGTGCCTGTTCTGCCATTTGTGGCTGACCGTTTTCTGGCATTATTCCAATATCTGTTGACCCATCTGGATGGAGAATTCCAAACATTAGTCGGCCCTCTGTGAATAAATCTCTATTGACCACTGTCCTGAATTGCCAACATTGATCATGATAGCCTGTTGTTTCCAGGCGATTGCACCTGATCTCTGTCACTCGATCTTGTGAGTCTCTGTTGCAGCTAATGATATTCTTGAAATAAAACTATTCATACTACCCAAAACTGAGTATAATCACGAAATAATCAACAGGGTCAGATGATAAATATGTTGATGCATTTTAGTGGAAGATTATTATCTTGTAATCTTTCTTACAAGATATTTTAATGAGGAAAAGTGTAAGCATGTCGTCAATAATAAAATGGGGATGTTTGTTCAATGTAATATTACTAATTAACTGCCAGTCTGCTGGGGGATTCCACAGATCTGTCCATCTATTTGTCAATCTACGTTCAAATACTATTATTTTATTCATCTAAGGAGGCGCAGTCCACAAATATTTTTTAATATATGAATCTACATATAACCAGATTTGCTGTTTGCATTTTCGCTCTAAATTAAATAGTAAAATCTAGTCCAAGTTATATGTTTGGAGTCTGACAGCATCCAATTACCCGGACCTTGCTTTAAGGAAATGTGTGTAGATGAGATAAGTTCGCTTTTCTTTAAAGTTTATACGAAATCGGCAGATTTAATATTCGGCTTTTAAGGTAAAAACATTTGAAAAGATTATTAAAATGGCCGAGAAGTTCGGCAAGGATAGAATTGAACCTAAGTTAGACACAAAAAACTGGAATAACTCCGCGGGTCAGACAGCATCTCTGGAGAAAAGGAATGGGCGATGTTTCGGGTCGAGACGCTTGGTTGAACCTGTCCACTTGCCATCGTTTTGTCTCAATGTTAAAGAACACTGTGGATTGTGGTGAACATTGGCAATGGGATAACGACCCGATGCGGGTACATTTACACTAGTCATAGAGATATCCAGCAAGGAAACTGGCCCTTCGGCCCACCATGTCCATGCCGACCAAGTTGGCACACTGCGCTAGTCCTATTTGCTTCGGTTTGCCCCATATCCTTCAAAACCTTTTCTATCCATGTATCTGTCCCAATGCATGTTTTAAAATTATAATTCTACCCACTTCTATAGCTTCCTCTGGCAGCTCATTCCCGATACCAACTACCTTCCGAGTGAAAATGTTGCCCCTGAGATACACCTTAAATATTTTCCCCTCGCCTTAAACCTGTGCCTCTAGTTCTAGACTCCTTCACCCTGGGGAAAAGACTGTGAGCGTTCATTTTACCCATGCCCCTCATGATCTTGTACACCGCAAAAAGCCACCCCTCAGTCTCCAAAGAAAAAGGTCCCAGCCTATCCAACCTGTCCCTATAACTCGAGGCTACAAGCCCACCGTGTTCTGACTGCAGATACAGAAAGGCGTCGTTCAAAAAACACGCGAACAGTGCGCTGTCTCGACATGAAACTGGGGGATTTATTGACATTATAAACTTTGTTTTAAACTCTCAGTACCTTCGGAGATGTCCCAGAGAGTCTCCCACGGCGTACTTGGCTTCCTCCTTGGCTGGATTGAAGAATTTGTTCTTCAGAGTTGCAAATCCATCGAAAGGCATCGTTGCCGCTTCGGGAGGAGGTCAGTCCTCGTCTTCACAACTAATACTTGTGATGAATCGACAGTGAGAAAGCGGCGAGAGCGTTGTCCATGATCCCGCGAATGTAAACCGGATCTCGCTGAGATAGTCCTCTCTCTCGCTCTCTATCTCTCTCTCTCTCTCTCTCCAGAGATGCTGCCTGACCAGCTGAGTTCCTCCAACGTGTCCTACAGTCCTCTCTCCTCCTCCCTCTCTCTCTCTCTCTCTCTCTCTCTCTCTCTCCCCCGCTCCTCTCTCTCTATTTTCCAACCAGTTGCTTTGGGAAGTGAGGATGGAGTGGAGATCCTGGCGAGCCGACCCCGGCGGCGAAGTTCCTGCAGATTTTAACCATCTGTGGGGATTGTTGGAGATGTACTGGTTTCACACCGGTCCCAACCCGCCTCCTTCCACAAAACACCCAGAGGAACCAACTCAACCAAGCGGAATGCAGGAATCCTTGTACCCCCTGCGATCACTTCTCTCTAGCTGTCCCAGCGAGGTAAGAGAGCGGAGGTGGACGGGGTGTTCATTAAAAATTGACGGTCATGCAGTCCGCGTCAAGTTGACGCGGGCGGCGGTCTAATGTTAGCAACACTCGGCTCACCTCTCTTTTGTCCGTGTAACCGATAGTCAGGATGGAAACGCGCTGTAAAAGCCCCCCCCCCCCCTCCCCCTCTTAGAAGTGGAAGGTCCATGAATCTTTTAAGAAGTTGCATTCACAGAACATCTCATCAACCTCCCAGACACACCCAACGCCGCTCTGCACTCCATCAATTATTTCACACCGGAGTCCCATTAACCATTCCATCCGCCTGCCCCGTATTTTTTATTCATGCATCAGCTTGCAAAGATGTTCCGTGTAAATGAACTAAAAATACACATTCTAATAATGATATCTGATCGTTTTTAAAAAAGGTATGAAGTCAACCCCCTCTCAGGATCATAAAATCTTAAGATAGGAGCAGAATTGGGCCATTCGGCCCATCAAGTCTACGCCATTCAATCATGGCTGATCGATCTATCTCTCCCTCCTAACCTCATTCTCCTGCCTTCTCCCCATAACCTCTGGCACCTTTACTAATCAAGAAAGTTACGGGAAGCTTTTTATTTTAAGAGACACAATGAACTGCAGGTGCTGGAATATGGAACAAGAAGCGCTGGAGGAACTCTGTGTGAGTCAGGCAGCGTCTGTGCAGAAAAGGGGCAGATTTCATAACTTCCAGGAGCAGAATTAGACCATTCAACCCATCAAGTCCACTCCGTCATTCAGTCATGGCCGATCTATCTTTCCTTCTCGACCCCATAGTCTTGCCATCTCCCCATAATCCGACACCCTTACTGATCAAGAATCTGTCAATCTGAGGCTTAAACATACACATTGACTTGTCTTCACAGCTGTCTGTTGCAATGAATTCCACAGATTCACCACCCTTCACTAAAGAAATTCCTCATCTCCTTTAGAAAGATACATCCTTTTATTCTGAGGCTGTGCCCTCTGGTCCTAGACTCTCCCACTAGTGGAAACATAATGGACACACAGGCACTCTATCCAGGCTTTTTCACTATTCATTAAGTTTCAATGAAGTTCCCCGTCATCCTTCTAAAATCTTCAGACTGATGGGTATGGAGTGGAGGGTGCCTCCAACGTGAAAGCAATGTCCAAAATGGGAGCCATGGTCATTCTGAATAAGAGTCCATTCCCTACACTGATGCTGCCTGATCCGCCGAGTTCTTTCACCACTTTGTTTTTTTTCAATCAATATTCCAGCATCCACAGTTCTTCGTTGTTCAGGGCAGTTTGACCTCAGGTGCAGGGGTCAAATTTGGGTTGGCTATCCCGAAATTCAGTCTTAAATTTAACAAGAAATCCCTGTTAAAGAACCACTTCAAGAAAGAGAAGTAGGGGTGGGGCTAAACCTGGCAAGTGACACGTGGATATAGGTGAGGGGGGTGATGGGAGAGTGAGTCATTGGCAGATAGGCGGTTGACCCCCTCCCCCGCTCACCTGTATCCACCTATCGCTAGTCAGGCTATGTCCCACCCCCACCTTTCTTTTCCAGCCTTCTTCTTCCACTCCACCAGTCTGAAGAACGGTCGCCTGTCCATTCTCTCCACAGATACTGCCTGACCTGTTCAGTTCCTCCAGCACTTTGTATTTTGCTCTAGATTGTATTTTAGCTGTACTGTAACTTACTGGTTCATTTGATAATGCAGATCTTGTTTGGGTTTTGTGAATGTTTCTCTACAATTTGGAAGTTAGATGCAGGACGTATCAAAGTCAAAAAGTCAAAAAGTCAAGTCAAAGTCAAACAAACTTTATTGTCATTTAGAAATACATAGATATATGCAGTTCCAAACGAAATTATGTTGCATTTGGCTCCCTGTGCAACATAATAAATTAACCGAAGGATAGGCATGGATGAAAAGGATAAATAGACAATGGTGGCAGCCAGGCACGTGCCGTCAGGGTAGGCAAGGTAGGCACTGCCTACCCTGACTAAAATTATAATATAGTCATTACTAAATATAAATAATAAAGGCATGGGAGAATTATGCCTATGTAAGAGACCGATCTCTTAGGTAGGCATAATTCTCCGTGCCTTTCATCCGCAGCGCTTGTAACACGGGAAGGTCTGTGCAGCCCACGTGCCGTCAGCGCTGCCTGAAGCCGTCAGTTTCAAGCGGGGCTGAAGGCAGCAGAAATTCTGCCTTTGCTGCACTGCGCATGCGCATCAGTCTACTGCGCATGCGCGGCACTAGTTTCTTGGCGGGGTTTTCAAATTTGGTTTGTCAATATTTTAAGTGTACGTTCGGAAACAGCGAGAGAAGAATGGAGCTCGTGTACCAATGATGTGGTAAGTACATTTATTGGTGATGTTTTTAAATATCATATTTCCCGGGGAGTGGGGGTGGGGGGAGAGCTCCTTTCCAAGCGTTTGGGGAGTCTGGCCGGGGTAAAGTTGCGGGGAGGGCACGAATGTTATGAAGGAAGGGATCGGGAAACTGCCACTTGCACGCGCCTTGCACGGAGGCGTGGAATGCCACCGCATTGAGGGTGGTGGGGGGGGGGGGAGAGAGAAGTAGCTCGGGTGGCTGATTCGGCCGCCGGGCCGGAGAGCGGAACCAGCCGCCACCTTCGCTCCTTCTGCCGGTCCCCGCTCACCTCTGGCAGCTCTCCGTCTAAAAACCTCTCTCCTGCCGCTCGCTGGCCTCACTCATGTCCTTAAATTCCGACAGCGCGATTGAGGTTACTCGGCTGTGGGAATTTAAGGATTTGCAGGAAGCCGCTGACATGTGCGAAGTCGGCGAACGGCAGGTGACAGGTGTTCCGACGGAGAGCACTGCCAAAGGTGAGCGGGCCGGCAGAAGGCGCTGTAGTGGCGGCCAGTTCTGCTGTCGGGTCCCGGTGGCCGCTCGTAGCTCCCCGAGCTGCTTCTATCCCCAGCTACAGTGCGTGGCTTCGCGCCCGGAGAGCTGCGGTAGTTGTGAGTGAGTGAGTTACTGGCAGTATCCCCGACACCCTCCTTCTCAACACTCGTGCCCTCCCCACAACTTTACCCCTGGCACAGACTCTCCACACGCTGTGAAAGGAACTGTTCCCCCAATTGGTTTCTTGAACAAGTGTTGTTCTTCAATAAGATGACAACTGATTTAACTATACCCTGTACTCCCGTTTTTCCCACCATCTCTCCATCTTTCCATCTGCCATCACCCTTCACCACCCCCCTCTCCCCCCCCCCCCCCCCCCCCCCCCCCCCATTCAGTAATTCAGAATAAAGGAGACTAGGAAGCCTTGGGCAAATTGAATTGTCACTGTTTTTATTTATTTATTTATTTAACCAGGAGAACAATCTGCGCATGCGCGGTTTAATTTTTTTAAGTACTGAGTGCCTACCCTGACTAATTACTCACGGCACTTGCCTGGTGGCAGCCCATTACATGGCATTCAGGAGTCTGATGGCTCGTGGGAAGAAGCTGTTGCAGAACCTTGATGTTCTGCTCCTTAAGCTGCGATATCTTTTTCCCGAGGGCAGCAGAGTGAACAGACTGTGATGGAGATGTGTGGGGTCTTTTATAATACTGCTGGCCTTAGACACGCAGCGTTTGGTCGCAATATCCCCGATTGAGGGGAGAGAGGTCCCGATGATTTTTTCCGCTGTCCTCACCACTCTCTGCACAGACTTCCAGTCGGAGGCTCTACAGTCCCCAAACCAGACAGAGATACAGCTGGTCAGAATACTCTCTATGGTGCCCCTGTAGAAAGTAGTGAGGATGGGATGGGGGAGATGAGCTCTTCTCATCCGGCGCAGAAAGTGCAACCGCTGCTGCGCTCTCTTAACAGTTGATGAGATGTTATTCGACCAGCTCAGACTGTTAATGATCTGCACCCCCAGGAACTTTGTGCTACTGACCACCTCCACATCGCTGTCGTTGATGTGAAGTGGTGTGGGACTGTGCCGGGTATCAGATAGAACCAGAATATTCTCTGTGTGGGATTAACTCTATGCAAAGATCATAATCATATTTTATTAGCCAAGTATGTTTTACAACACACAAGGAATTTCATTTGCCATACAGCCGTTCCAAAAAAACCCAACAGAACACACAAAATACATTTTAACGTGAACATCCACCACAGTGACTCCTCCGCATTCCTCACTGTGGTGGAAGGTGAAAAAAAAGTTAAATCTCTCCCTTCTTTGGCCTCCAGCGTTCGGGCGCCTCTAACCTTCCATTGACAGGACGATCTTACTCCCGGAGCCTGCGGCAGGCCTTCTCGTCGGGGTGATCAAGCCCGGGTCAGGGCCAGTCGAACGTTGTGCGCTTTTGGAGCTTCCCGACGTCGGTCTCAACCCGAGACTGCGAGCTCCTTGATGTTCATGTCCGCAGGCCGCGGTTGGAGCATCAATCCCGGGCAAGGAATCGGCTCCAAAGGTAAGTCCACGTCCCCGCGGTGGGTTCAACGTCAGTCCCGAGCAAGGCCTCCAGCTCCATGATGTTAGGCCGCAGAGCGACCGGAGATACGATCCGGAAAACAATTGCATCTCCGGCAAGGAAAGAGATTGAAAAAAGTTTCCGCCGACCCCCCTTCCCCCCCCTCTCCCCCCCCACCACATAAAACAATCCAGAGAACATTAACACTAACTTTTAAAACACACTAAATATAACAAAAAAAGGGACAGATAGACTGTAGGCGAGGCTGCCATCGAAGCGCCACCCAGTGGATACAATCAATCCTTTCTCTCGATGAGAGTGAATTTCTTTAGCCAGAGTTTGGTGAATCTGTGGAATTCAATGCTATAGATAAATGTGGAGCCAAGTCATTTGGTATTTAATGAGTAATGGTGTCAAAGGTTACGTGGAGAAGGCAGGAGAATGGTTTTGAGAAGGAAAGATTGATTAGCCATGATTTAATGGCAGAGCAGCCTCAACGGGCTGAATGGCCTAATTTCCATAAGTTCATAAGTCAATTTGGCCATTCTGCCCATCAAGTCTACCCCTAATTCTGCTCCTATATCCTATGGTCTTATGTAAAAAACTCATTGCCTACCCCCATGAAATTACAGAGTGTGCTGGTATAAGACAATTTGAAAATGAGTTAGGTAATGTGACTGCTGGATCTCAGAACTATGACCTGCAGGTTCAAGACCAGATTCTGCCCATCACCATTAGGCCCTTGAACCCGCCTTCACAACACTAACCACAGCCCTCCCTCTGCACCAGGTACCTGGTTGCACTAGGGACTTCCGCTTATACTATAATGGTTACCTTGCATGATTGATTGTTCGTTGTATTATTGATTATTGCATATTTATGTGTTGTTGCATTTATGGGTTTGTAAAACTGCATTGAGTAAGAATGTAATTGTTTTGTTCCTGGTGTGACCTGAATAAATCACCTATCCATGCGCTCAAGAGATGTTGTCTGACCAGCTGAGTTACTCCAGCACTCTGTGTCCTTTTTTGTAAACCAGCATTTGCATTTCCTTGTTTCACCGAAGTGAAGAAGGTCCTTGTCTTAATTATCTGGGGTGGAAGATTGCAACCTTCACGTGGCCCGCCCTGTTTCGACAAATGCAATCAACCCGGCGTGCACAATCAAATAAGATCAAATAGAACAAGTTGTCCTACAACTTTAGGCTGTGCACGTCATACGCAAGAAGAAGAAGTCTTAATTATCTGGGGTTTAGATCTAAGAACTAGGGTACTTCATTCAGTCTAATGAAGGGTCCCAACCAGAATCCAATATCTGCAGTTCCTTCTGCTGATTTGAGTGCAACTTTACAGCTAATGTCTGTTAGCTCATAGCTGAAGTACTGTGTGCTGTTCTGATCACACCACAAAAAAGGGCGAGATTGCACTGGAGAGGGTGTAGAGAAGATTCACTAGAATGGTGGTTTGGAGCATTTCACTCATGTGGATGGAGTGGGTTGGTTTTCCTTGGAGCAGAGTTGAGGGAAAGAGGACCTGATAGTTATACAAAGTTAGGAGGAGCATTTAATCTACACTTATCTACATTCTATCTAGTGTAGATAAGAGGAAACCTTTGCCCTTGGCAAAGATGCCTAAATCTTACAGGCATATGTTTAGCAAGGATTTAGAGATATAGGGGGATCTGAGGATGATTTTCTATTTCATCCAGAGGGTAGTTGGAATGTAGAACAAACAGCCTGAGGGGGCTACTATAAATATGACCACTGGAAACGCCTAGGCACTGGAATAGAAGTCTGCAAATGCTGGAATATGGAGCAAAGAGCAAACTGTTGGAGGAACTGAGCAGGTTGGGTCACGATTCTGCATCAGGACAGAAGGGAGCAGACAGAAGGCTGAGGTCCAAGTGCTGGTACAGATTAGCATCTAGAGCAAAAGCACAATTTGTCAAATGCACAAATCTGAACCAGAACAATTAAATTCTTACCTCCTTCACTTCTAAATCAGATTAGAAGAAACAACAATAAATGAATTGTATATTACCAGTTATTCTAAATAAACTACATAGTGCTGAAGAACCTGTTTCTGTGCTGTGGGACTCGATGCCAATTGCATCTGTAGGAGAGGCCATACCATTGAGCTGGAGAATGGTGCACAGACACTGGAAGATGATGTAGTTGGAGGATGATGGACCATGGTGAGAAAAATAACCAAGCTAAGGTAATACTCTTACTCTGCATAGCTGTTACACATCTTTCTCTCTGCCCTGCCTGGTGCTGAGGATTATGTTCCAATGCACACGAACATAGTCTTTACAGCAACGCCTCCTTCACATGGCAATCCTGTTTACCGTCCACATTTTGCTCTCTCAGAATTACCCCAACAAATTGCAGAATCAAGGGCAAGTCTGTTCGTAAATCATTTGCGTCCAAAGTGATGTGCTCTTATGGATAACCCGCAACTCCACAAAAACTTTAATGAACACAAGATGTCCCAAAGTACTCAGCAGCCATTCCTTGTCCATTAAGCCACAGCATTAAACACGTGCTCATTGCCATTTATGGGATCTTGCTTTGCTCACACTGGCTGCTACACTTCCCACGTTGAAAAGTGAGGAGCAAAGACTTTGATTCAATTCACACTTGAACTGGGCTTTTCGAACAGCAGTTCCATGATATTTCTTGGCCAAGCAGGTTATGTCTACCACAGCAACTCCAATGAAGTCCACACATTTCATTTGTGATGGTCAGACCACTCCAGAGATCTGAGTTAAATTCCCACTCAAGCTGCTGAATGCAAATACATTCTACAAATAAAATGATGACCATAATAATAATGGATTGTTATATGGGCCTCTCAGTTGTTATAAGGCCTCTCAGTCTGGCTTACATTTGAGTCCAGAGCCTAGACTCCATTTCACTCTGAGTCACTCCCTGGGTGACTGACAGCTGACCCGCTGCCCGCAGCGCCGTCTGTGGCCGGGAGGACCACAGCGCCGGCTGTGGCCGGGAGGACCAGGTTGACCGCAGCGCCGGTTGTGGCCGGGAGGACCTGGCCGCCCGAGTCTCCTTCCCCCTCCTGACGTCACAGCGAGCGTCGGTGAACTACAATACCCACAACGCGCTGCGCGGCGAGTGCGCAGGCGCAAGCCCGGGCCTTTCCGCTCGGCGCTGTGGGTGCCGGGAGGCGGATGGAAGCGGCGGTTAGATGAGGTGAGAGCTGCGGCGGCGGCGGCAGGTGGTTCGGGAATGAGGGGAGGCCTGGAGACACCCCCGGCTGGGGCCAGGGCTAGGGGGGAGGCTCAAAGACTGGTGTCGCCGCTCGAGGTGTCCGCGGAGACCGGAGTTGCAGCATCCGGTCCCCCCCCCCCCCCCCACCATTCTGCCCTCGCCCACTCCCCCATCACTCTTCCACTTTCACCTCCCTGCCCCCACCTCCTCCTCACGTTTCCACATTCCCCACTCACTCAGCCATCCACCTCGCCCCCCTGACACTTAACCCCTACTCGCTCCTTCATTCCTCCCCCCTTCATGTTTCCCCCTTCCTCCACCCACAGCCATCCAGCTCCCACTCCCTAATACGTCTCCTCTCCCCCCTCTGCCCTTCTCCAATTCCTCCTCCCACCCGTCCTGCACTTGACACTTCACTTCTGTAAAGTTCCCCCCCTTTCCTGTCTCACCCCAATGCCAATCCCTTCTCACGTTCCCCCCCAATCCTTGAGTCTTGGGTTTCTGTGTCGGTTGGTGTTTGCCAGTTGTGTTGGTTGAATTAATCAGAGTTGGATAGCCTTTTCATTACTGAGGGTATGTCTTAAGATAACAGATGGATGGAGTAAACCATGACTGTAAGGCAGGCTCAGGACTGATCACCTCCTCTTGCATCAATGTGTGCATTTTCTCAGGGTCCTTCTGATCAGAAACATTTGAAAGTTCAATATTATGAATTGACAAAAATGAGTCTTTGACTCCACGGAAAGTTTGACCTTTCATCAAATCTCTTGGGTTATAAATACGTCCTGTGGTACACGTTACTTGTGTATAGTTAATTGTTGAATCCCTTGTCCTAGTTGTCACCAAGTGTAATGTTAAAAATAAGAGCAGAATGTCTGAGTTTAAAATGAGCAGGACACTACATGACACTGATGAGTGCTGTTTATATCCTGAGATAATCGCCACAGGAGATCGCCTTGTGATTCATCAAAATTATCAGTGGCTGCAGAGAAGCTAGCTGATTCCTTAAACTAATCCAACTCACTCCCCTGCCTTCCTCCTCAAACCCAAGCAAAGTGCTGGAGAAACACAGCAGGCTGTAAATGCTGACTGTCCATTTTCCTCCAAAGATGCTGCCTGACCCACTGAGTTCCTCCAGCACTTTGTGTTTTAATCAAGATCCCACAACTGCAGGTCCTTGCGCCTTACTCTTTAGACTTGTTTTTTGTTTGTCAGGTCTGATCTGCATCAAAATGTTTTCCACATATCACTTGCCTGGCTTTACCCCATCCCCACCTCTCTTTTCCAGCATTCCCTCCCATACTCCTATCAGTGTGAAGAAGGGTCCTGACCTGAAATGTCATCTGACCATTCCCACCACAGATGTTGACTGACTCACTGAGTTCCTCCAGCACATTGTGTAGTGTTCTGTGAATAATTCCCTGCCTTTCATCTCTGACTATTGAAGGGTTCCACAACACGGCACAGTGAACATAAGGTTAAAGAATAGTGAGCAGGAGAATCATTTTCACAAAGAGCTTCAAGGGGCTGTGGGGTTAGTGGTTGGGTCAAGTCTGTGCACCTCTCCTCAACAAGATCATCTCACCCTGCTGCTCGGTGTGCAATCAGTGCTGCGTGAAAATGGTTCATAGAGTCCTTCCAGTGTCTTTGGTCTTGAGCTGTTCCTTGTACGAGCAAAAACCAAAGAAACATCTGTTTCACTGATCTCCTTTAGGGATTTAAATCTGCAGTCTTTCCCTGCTTTATGTACTCCAGGCCCACATAATTGTGCTTGACGAATCAACATAGCAGGCTGTTCTGTTCAAGGACTTTGCGTAATACTGCAAAAAGCAGAAAATAAAGGAAGCATATTGCATAAGAGTACAGCACAGGAACAGGCCCTTCGGTCCACATTGTCCATGCTGAACATGAAGCCGAGTTAAACTAATCTCCCCAGCTTGCACATGATCCAAATCCCTCCATTCACTGCATACCCATGTGCCTGCAATGCTGATAACTATATTCAGCACTGTGTATCTTTCCCTTTGCTCAGCCTATTGCGCTTGATTTTGGCTTGATTGTATTTATGTATAGCTTTATCTGATTTGATTAGATACCATGCAAAACAAAGCTTTTCACTGTACCTATAGCAATAATAAACTAAACCAAACCTTTCTAAAAGCCTCTTAAATGCTGCCACAGTATCTGCATCCCCCAACACCCCCCCCCCTCCCACCCCGGCACCATGCTCCACGTTCCCACTACTCAGTGTGGAAAAAAAAACTTGTCCCAGACCGATCCTTTAAACTTTGTCCATTTTACCATAACATTATGCCGTACAATCTTTAACGGCATACCTTGAAGAAAATGAATGGGGAATATCGTTCTTGAGGGTTGTTGGCCCCTTGGTGAAGGACAGCCATTATTAAACTTGTACTATACAGACTGTGAACCACTCAGTCCGCAGGTTTTAGACCTGATACAAACTAGCAGCCTCGGCAGCATGAAATGAAAGCCCACTCAAATGGAACGCTCGTGTGTGACAGGCTGGTAATGAGTGTGGCAATGGAAGTAGTTACATACAAGAGGGTATCTGCTGCTGCAGTGGAGTCTTGTTTCCTTCGGTTAGATGTTTCTCAGAAGCAGTTGAAAGATTGTGTTTACATCCATGATCTCGCCTGTCAGTACAGTTCAATAGGCAAGACTCCTTCACATTAAATTCCTCAGCAGGATGAGTGCAATGCTGGCCACCGCTCCAGCTCAGCACCAGGGAGCAGTGCAGTATTTGAAGTGTTCTTCATTGATATTGACTTGGGACCAAACTGCCTGTGATTCTGCGACTCATCAAAGATCCTCTTACTCAACCGTTATTTCTCAATCAAGCTATAATAATGTAAACCAACTGGCAACGATTCATACAGTGAGCGCTCATTGTTGATTCACTATGCTTGCTGCACCATACGACAGAAAATGCTGGAGTAACTCATTGGGATAGGCAGCATCTATCCACCAGATAGCACCAGACTGATTCCTGGGATGTCAGGACTTTCATATGAGGAAAGATTGGATAGACTCGGCTTGTACTCACTGGAATTTAGAAGATTGAGGGGGGATCTTATAGAAACTTACAAAATTCTTAAGGGGTTGGACAAGCTAGATGTTGGGGGAGTCCAGAACAAGGGGTCACAGTCTAAGGATAGGGGGGAATTCCTTTAAGACCGAGATGAGGAAAACATTCTTTACACTGAGAGTGGTGGGTCTCTGGAATTCTCTGCCACAGAAGGTAGTTGAGGCCAGTTCATTGGCTATATTTAAGAGAGCGTTAGATGTGGCACTTGTGGCTAAAGGGATCAGGGGGTATGGAGAGAAGGCAGGTACGGGATACTGAGTTGGATGATCAGCCATGATCACATTGAATGGCGGTGCAGGCTCGAAGGGCCGAATGGCCTACTCCTGCACCTATTTTTCTATGTTTTCTATCTCTGGAGAACATGAATAGGTGACGTTTTGGGTCGGGACTCTTCTTTAGACAAATTGTAGATGGGGGGGGGGTGAAGAAGAAAGATGGAAAGGTGAGAAGCAGGACAAAGCGTGGCAGGTAGACAAAGGCTAGGAGGAGGAGGGGGCGTTGACAGGCAGATGGTTAAAACAGAGATAAGAACAATAGATATGAAAAGGGTTTGAAGAATTATGGATTGTGAAGTCAGCGGGGGGGGGGGGTGGGGGGGGGCGAGAAATAGTCCAACAAAGAAGAATATTCTATAGAGAAAGAATTGATAACTTACAGGAAGCATGGTGGACTGCATGCCCAATCAACACTAAAGTGGCTGGTGAAGATGGTCGAGCGCTTCAATTCTTAGGCGTACATATTAACTACAAGTGTCCAGAAATACGGGAGAACCGTGGATCTAGTGGGAGGGTGGAACTGACGGAAATCCACATTAGTCAGGAAAAGGTGTTAGGTGAACTGTTGGGACTGAAGGCAGATAAATCCCCAGGGCCTGATGGTCTGCATCCCACAGTAAAAAATCATGGATACACTGGTGATCATTTTCCAATGTTCTGTAGACTCTGGATCGGTTCCTGTGGACTGGAGGGTAGCTAATGTAACCCCACTTTTTAAGAAATGAGGGAGTGAGAAAACAGGGAATTATAGACCAGTTAGCCTGACGTCAGTAGTGGGGAAGATTCTCGAGTCGATTATTACAGATGTTTGCAAAGCGGTGACAGGATCGGTCAAAGTCAGCGTGGATTTATGAAGAAGAAATCATGCTTGACTAATCTTCTGCAATTTTTTGAGGATGTAACAAGTAGACTGAATAAGGGAGAACTAGTGGATGTGGTGTATCTGGACTTTCAAAAAGTATTTGACAAGGTCCCAGATATAGTCCCGATCTCCCAACCTACATCATTGTGGAGATCAAACCTCTGCACCTGTAATGCTTCCATTGCTTTAACACTATTTTCTGCACTCTGGTATTTTTTTCAGTGTTCTACCGATAGTGCTTGTGCCTGCCTTGATGGTACTCATGTACAGTATGATTTGATTTGACGGGAGAGCATGCGGACAAAAGCTTTTCCCTGTACATTTGTCCACGTCATAAACCAAACAACTGGTTCAGTTGTTCCCAAAAAGCCAATAGAGGAGCAGTGGACTGAACGCCACCACCAAATAGCAGTGCAGTTCTTCACCACAGTGATTTTTTTTGTGTGGGAAGTACACTATTTTTGGGATGTTTTCTGAGTCATTTTGTCAGGTGTAAAGTAACATGATCTATTCTTCCTGCAGCAATGAGTTGCACCATAGAGAAGGTTTTGGCAGATGCAAAAGCGCTGGTGGAACGGCTGAAAGAACATGACAATGCGGCGGAGGCTCTCATCGAGCAGACCACTGCACTCAACAAGAGGGTGGAGGCCATGAAGCAGGTGAGATGGGAATTCTTCCTACCTCTTGCTACAAAAATACTTGAAAAGGAAAATACAAACTTCAGAAACCTGAAACGCATAAGAAATGTAAGTGGTAATATGAAGTTATGTGCTCAGAATCCCGAGTAAATTGTAATCAAGAGCGTTTAGTTGTCATCCAGTCATGTACCATCAACAGGACAATTAAATTCTTACTTGCTAAAACTTAACACCCATTTATGCAATAACACACTGATGAATTATAATAATAACACGACAAATTAATAACTAAAATCAGGTAAGTAGACCAGTTCAAAAAACTGAAGTCCGTAGTGCACAGTCCTTAGAAGTTAATAGTTGCTGAGGTTAGTTTTGTGTAGTGTTCACGAGGCTGATAGTTGCTGGGGAGAAGCTGTTTTTTTGAACCTGGAGGTCACGGTTCTCAGGCTCCTGTACCTTCTTCCCGATGGTAGCAGCGAGATAAGAGTGTGGCCAGAGTGATGTGAGTCTTTGATAATCTTGGATTGTACACGGCCAAAACAGATGTTGACACATCCATAGCAATGTAATTAAATGGTTCTCGGTAAATTGTGTCCCTCTCCCCTTAAAGCTCTGCCCTCTAGTCTTTGACATTTCCACCCTGGGGAAAAATGTTCTGACTGTCTACCCTATCTATGCCCCTCATGATTTGATGGGCTTCGGTCTCCCCCCAACCTGTGCCGTAAATACCTTGAATACAGGACATCTTTGCTTTGTAAACAGCAATACTGTGTAATGCACTATCCACCAGTTTGTTAATGCCATAATAGTCAGAACTCATTTCCTCACCTTTGTCCTTGGCCCCACAGGTTTGGACATACATTTTATGTGCAGCAAATATATGGATATTGTTCAGGTTTTCCTGAATAGAAATAAGTGAATTCCCAGGGAAGAGGATTCTAAAACAAGGGCATAGTTTTAAGGTGAGAAGGGAAAGATTTAAGAGGGACCTCCGAGGCAACGTTTTCATTCGGGGGAATCGGTATCTGAAAAAGCTGCTGCTCGTAGTATCTGGAAAGTGCTGGAGGAAGCTATAGAAGTGGATACAATTATACTTTAAAAAGCTATTTAGACAGATATATGGAGAGGAAGGGTTTAGGGGAATATGGGCCAAATGTAAGCAAATGGGACTAACCCACTATATTAACGGTTGGCATACATGAGGTGGGCC
The DNA here is from genome assembly GCA_963514005.1 of Raja brachyura. Next base: position 26,862,997 of record OY740800.1, on the reverse strand, counting down.
GAACGGCCTGTTTCCATACCATACAGTAGCAATGTTACAAAATTTTGAGATTTTAAAAATCAAGTCTGCAATTTATCCCATCAGATAAAGCATAAAACGAAATTTAATTTCACACCTAATTCACTTTCATATCTTCAGTATTAAGAAAGTTATGACCATTTTCATTCTCGGAAATTAGCATCTTGTTCCCCATTACCTTTCAATTGACTTAACTCAAAAGCTGTGATCTAGAATAGTCAAAAGCCCATAACTTTCTTAAAAATTAAGAGAACTCAATGAAATTTTCAGTTATTATAGATTGAAGCATTCTGAAACAAATATGAAACAATCTTACTTGGATAACCTGAAATTAAAGCATATAATTAGTTAGTTATCTAATTGTATCTAATTACAAAATTCAATGAGTAGATCTAAACATCTATCCATTTCTTAAGAAAAGATAAACTTTTTTTAAATTGCCTAAGTGTTCAAATAACATTCACACAATAATCCACAATATAACATAATTTTTAAGTCTAATTTTCATGAATTTATAGGCCAAATGGAAGGAATTTAGTGTCTAATGCCTGTAAATTAATGGCCATTTAAATCAACTAGCGAGTGGGTTTTAGTGGAATGCGGTGGATTAGAATGTTGCGGTTTGCGGTGGAGTCAGTATGAAAAATACAGCCGGTTCAAATGTTTTTTTTTGGCCCCTTTTCGCAACATGAAAATGTGATTAAAGCCTTCCTAAAAACCAAGTTTTTATGTAAAAATAAACTGTGTAGCTTCTTTTATCACCTTCCTTAGGTCCGTTCCGCTGTCACCATTCAGAGCTTTAGAAGATGATTTTTAAACTACTCTAGTTAATAAATAATCTAGCGTAGTTTAAAAATACCTTTATGAATGAAATGTCGGAGCGATTTCTCTTTAGCGACGAAATCGCCCGACATGGATTGATTTGGACTGCCTAGAAAAAATCGTCATTTTAAACACGCCCCCCTCTGAAAGGCGCCAAAGTCGCGCACACGGGGAGCGGCAGAACTGCAGCGCTGCTCAAGGTAGGTATTGTAACATACCAACATACAGCTCATTGAGATTGAAGATATTTTAGTTCTGAAGTGTCTTATTAGATCCACCATTTCCCAAATGTAATTGTTGAGGGTTGCTCTCTTTAAGAGCAGCAGTTGCTTGATGACCAGCTCATAAACATGATAAGCCTTTTGAAAGGAAATGAACTCGACATAAGTAGCATAATGTTGAATATATTAAGGAAAGATCGTCACTAGAGGGACTTGAATCTTTATAGTGACAATCAACCATGACATATACACGGAAATCTACTTCCATGGAAAGTTATCAATTTAAGCATGCCTTTAAATATTTTCAAGATTGTTTTTAAGCTCACAGTGCCACAGCGCTAAATAATAAATGTTTAGAATGTGTAACCGTAGAGTTGGAACGCACCCACAATACGATCCCAGAATAGAAAGGTGTTATATAAGCCTGTTCTAATGTAGAATTAGTTCTATAAAGTAACATCCACTCACAAAATTAAAGCATTAAAAATGACAGATAGGTGGAGTAAGGAGACTGTTGCTAGGGTATCACAAAAAACAATGGGGAGTATTTAAAATGCTCGAAACTGTTTCCATTTGTCCAATGGGATAAATCTCTCATTGTGTGTGCATTTAATTCTCGAGTGCTTTTTCAGCTGTACAACAACAAGGGTAAAGTACTGATGGATGGATACCTTCCGATTAATAGTGAATATGGGAGCCATTTGGTGTAATACAATGAAATGAATAACGTCTGCCGAGTCCTGCCATTTCCTTCATAAAGATTCCAAAGCACTTAATATTCTCTGATTGATTATAAAGTGCAGTTTTCTACTATGCAGCTATAGTGAGATCTTGCAGTCAGTAACAAGGTGACCAAAAGTATGTTTTGTCAATGACTACAGAATCTATTCTTTACATGGCCTTATGCTGCATTAGAAAAGAACATATTGGTGAGACTGCACTTGGAATACCATGTTCAGTTTTGGTAATCATGCTATAGGAAAAATGTCATTAAGCTGGAAAGAGTACATACAAGGTGCTGGGTAGAACAGATGGTGGTGGGTATATGGAATGGGCTGCTCAGGGAAAGGTTGTGACTGGTTTGATTACAACATTTAAAATACATTTTGGACCTGGATAGGAAAGATTTAGAAGGATACAGGCCAAGCACAGGCAAATGGGACAAGCTTCGATGGGACATCTTGGTCGGCATGGATGAGTAGGGTCGAAGGACCCATTTCCGTGCTGTATGAATCTATGACTCTTTCTAACCTACCTTACTTTCTCTCTTCCTCAGTTCTGATGAATGGTCTTTGACAGATTTCTCGTCCACAGATGCTGTCTGAATGGCTGAGTTCTTCCAGCATTTCTACTTTTTTTTAAAAAAAGGGAATTGAAGTGGCACAATGAGAAAATGACTTTTTGTAATAGGGAAAGAAGACTAATGAATGGTCTTGTGGAGAGTGGTTTGATTCTCCCCTCCTGCTGTGCTATATTCCCTGTGACCTATTTTGGAGTGCCAACTAATTTGAGAATAACGTCTGTTTTCCGTTAATTGTCTCTCAGGGGAACTATGATTTATGTTTTCTCTTTGGCTTGATTACAGTACCAGGAAGATATTCAGGAGCTGAATGAAGTGGCCCGGCACCGGCCTCGCTCCACGCTGGTGATGGGAATCCAACAGGAGAACCGGCAGATCCGGGACCTGCAGCAGGAAAATAAAGGTGAGTCTGTACTGTGCCCGTACCTGTCTCCCGCACCGTCAGCGGCGGGAAACTCAGCACAACCCATCAGCGTTGTTACCAGCTTACTGCCCAGCGGTATGACCATTGATTTATTTAATTTCAAGTAACTACTGCATTCCTTTACCCCCCTTTCTTCTCCCACCCGCCTTCCCCACCCCAGTTGTTCTACTAGTTCCACTCTTCGCATCCTTGTATCCCTGTAGTTAGCACATCTTCCCCAGCCACTATAGACTCCACTCTTCTTGAGGTCATCTGTTTTGTTCCAGCCCTTCACCGTAAACCTATGTCCTCTGGTTCCCGATTCCTCTACTCTGTGCGTCTACCCAGACCTATTCCTCTCATGATTTTATACACCCCAATAAGATCACCTCTTATCCTCCTGCGCTCCAAGGAATAGTCACAACTTGCTCAACCTCTCCCGATAGCTCAGACCCTCGAGTCCTGTTAGCATCCTTGTGAATCTTCTCTATAGTCTTGCCAACTTCTCTCCTATAACATGGTGCCCAGGACAGAACACAATACTCTAAATGCGGCCTCACTAATGTCTTATACAACTGCAACATGACCACCCAACATCTTTGCCTGATTACAGCTGGGAAGAAACTGTCACTGAACCTGGAGGTATGCATTTTCACACTTCTGTACCTCTTGCCTGATGGGAGAGGGGAGAAGAGGGAGTGACCAGGGTGCAACTTGTACTTGTTTATTCTGGTGGCCTTATTGAGGCAGCGAGAAGAGTAGATGGAATCAATGGAAGGGTGGTTGGTTGGTTGGTGTCATTGTCTGGGCTATCAGACCAGTGTTAGCAGACGGCTTCAGTTCTCATGGGAATGTTCTGTTTGTAGAGCTGCGCACGTCTTTGGAGGAACATCAGTCTGCGTTGGAGCTGATCATGAGCAAGTACAGGGAGCAGATGTTCCGGCTGCTGATGGCCAGCAAGAAGGATGACCCAGTGATGGTCACCAAGCTGAAGGAGCAGCACTCCAAGGTAGGTGGCAGCACCTTCTCACTCTCCAGCTCCCTCTGCTTCATCCATTGCTCCCCCGCTTTGCGCATCCCAACTGCTTCGTATGAATGTTTCATTGAAGCAAGGCACACTTCTGGAGTGCACCAAAGTTGCCTGCTGGTCCCCGACCAGACGACATAAGTTTAAGGTGAGGGGGAAAGATTGAATAGGAAACTGAGAGGTCACTTTTTTTACACAAAGGGTTGTGGGTGTAAGGAATGAGCTGCTGGAAGAGGTAGTTGAGGCAGGTACTATCGCAACGTTTAAGAAATATTTAGACAGGTACATGGATAGGATAGGTTTACAAGGATTTGGGCCAAACACAGTTAGTTGGGATTAGTGTAGCTGGGACATGTTGGTCGGCATTGGCAAGTTGGGCCGAAGGGCCTGTTTCCACACCATATGACTGACACCCTTCCACACTTTGCTCTATACTGGCTTTCTTCTCTCGCCGCTCTTCGTCCAAGTTCTTGACACAAAGCACCATCTGACCATTTCCCTCCATAGATGCTCTTCGATCCACTGAGTTCTTCCAGCAGTCTTTTTGTTTTGTTTTAGTCTATTCCATAAACACTTGCTTGTTCCAGCGAAAGTGCAGATTAAGCCGTGATAGAGATCTACGCAATAGACAACACATATCTCTGGGAGTCAAGGCCAGCATTTATTACCCATTAGAGATACAATCTGGAGACAGGCCCTTTGGCCCACTGAATCCACACCAACCAGTAATCATCACATAGACTAACACTATCCTACACACTACGGGCAATTTACAATTTTTACCGAAGCCAATTAACATACAAATCCGCACGCCTTGGAGATGTGGGAGGAAACCGGAGCACCTGCAGAAAACCCACACAGTCATAGGGAGAATGTGCAAACTCCACCCAGACAGCACCTGTTGTGCTTGTTAATAGTAGCACAAGTGGTATGCAGAATTGATGTCCTGTCTTTGTTCCCCACAGGAGCTGCAGGTCCACGTGGATAAGATCAATGAGATGGCCACGGTGATGAGAAAAGCCATTGAAATCGATGAACAGCGCCTCTTCAAGGAGCAGGAGCGGATTGTCCAGCTGGAGGTGGGTGCATCGCCTCAAGTACAACTGAACCGTCTCATTCGGAAAGGCTTAAACCGCTCTCTCTTCACTGAAATCACACCGTACCCTCCCTGTATAAACAAGGAACTGCAGATGTTAGTTTATAAGGAAAGGCTCAAAGTGCTGCAGTGCGTCAGGCAGCATCTCTGGAGAACATGGACAGGTGATGTTTCGGATCAGGACTGGGGAGTCCGAAGAAGGGTCCCAATCCGAAATGTCACCTATTCATGTTCTCCAGAGATACTGCCTGTCCTGCTAAGTTACTCTAGGATTTTATCATTTTCTACACCTTATCCCAATGTCTAATTTAAAAAAAACATTGACAAAAAATACAGCCACTATTCCCACAACTACCATGATGTGTTAGTTTTTAATAATGTCTATAAGTCTACAATAAATTCAGATTGTGTTTACTATTATTAGAGGTCTGTTTAAGACCAATTTGAAAACTTGCCTAACATTTCCTTGGAAGAAGAGAGTATTTGAACGGCAGAAAGGGCCTGAGCATCACCCAGAAAGATGACAGGTTAACCTTAAAGGTTCTTTTTACAGAATTGATTTTACTTGACAGCAGCTTGCCTTTCCATTTACAGGTTTGGTAGATTGCTGATGTTTTATAATTATAGCACAGCAGGCCATTCAGCCTTTCGTGTATGTGCTAACTTCCAGCTGAGCACTCCCATCTCAGCAGCTTTTTACTATACCATGGTACTTGTGACAATAATAAACCTCAGCCGTTAGTCCCATTTTCCCCCTCTTATTTCCCTGTATCCTTGCTGCTTCCCCACATAACAATCATCTTTCCTTTCATTCTCTTTGCCGTTGACCTTATACAACGGGTGCAATTTACATCAGCCAGGTAACCTACCAGCAGCTCTTTGGAAGTGTGGGTGGGGGGGGGGGGGGGGGGGGGGGGATGCCACATGCAGTCACAGGAAGATTGTGCAAATTCCACACAGACGGCGCCCGTGATTAGCATCGAACCCGGGTCACTGGAGCTGCGAGGCAGAGACATTAAATACTGTGCATCCCTGTTAAATGTCACCCTGCATGGGTAGCTGGTGCACCCAGAGTGGACAGTGGGTGCTCTTAGGACAGCTCCAGAGGAGCACACTCCAAAACTATATCCAGCGCGGGTGTCAGGCATGTCCGGGATAGGGAAGAAGAAAACAGAATCTACATCATCCTGACAGTGCACACGCACTTTAAACGCAGGGAAGATAGCGAGCTCTCAATTGTACACAAAAGAAGTGGAAATAAGCCAGTATGAATGACAGGATGCTGTTGTTTTAGGATGCCAACCTGTTGCTGGCATCTCACAGCTGCTCTGGAATTGGCTCTTGAACAATTCGCACAACACTAACCTCATTAACTATTATCTTCTATGGGCTGTGTCTTTGGTTGCACCATGGACTTCGTTATTGCACTACTACCAATACCTGGAATCATTTTATGCGTGTTTAAAAAAAACATTTAGATAGGCACATGGATAGGATAGGTATAAAAAGGATATGGGCCAAATGCAGGCGGGTGGGACTAACTAGGATGAGGCATCTGGGTTGGCATGGGAAGATGGGCTGAAGGGCCTTTATGCATGCTGTATGACGTATTAATTTATTGTAATATTGCTTTTATTGGATTTACAGATCTGTAAAGCTGTAGCAAATTCGTATTTCATTGTTCCGTTGCAGTTACATTTGATAATCTAAATGACGTTAGAATTATTATATGTACCTGCAAATACATATGAGAACACACTTGACTGATGTAACTCACTGGCTAAAGCTCTAATTTCTTTGCAGTTTGAAAATAAAGGTTTGAGGGAGGTGCTGCAAGTAAATAAAGAATCGTTCCACTGCTTGAAGGAAGACATATTGGAGAGCAGGTCGTTATCTGGTTTAGTGACAAATGCCAACCTCAGCATGAGGAAGAGCTGAGGCAGTGTGCAGACCCACCACTTGCCCTCACCGACCCACTGTCCTGTGGACATTTTATCCCGGCGCATTGAGCCAACGCCTCAACTGTACAGGTCACCGTTCATCTCTGGAGCTAAATGAGTTTCGTGGCTAGTTAATTAAACTGACAAACGTACCTTATTTTACGTTGTATGTTCCGACTTTGTTCTTTTAGAAAAGACAAAAAGAATCTGTACACATTTAGTGTGATGTGGCCAGCATCTTTTATTTAGTCCAGGGATCTCTCTGGCCTCATTCCTACCTGCCCGTTTTCCAGAGAGCAAGTTAAAAAGCATAGGCCTCAGGGAACAAAGCAATCTCCAGTTCACAAGTAGATTTTGTAGCTATTGAACCCTTGGCTATACATAAAAAATAACAATTTGTAATAAAGTGGGGATGGGGGAGGGGGGCAGGGTTCAAGAAGCTAATCAGAGATTATGTCAAACTTTACTATTACACAAATTGGATAAGTATTTATTGAACTGACCAAGGCTGGAATCGGTTGCATTTGTGATAAATGGATGGTCATAGCAAAGTTTATACGGAATGCAATCTTTCAGATCTATAGAATGTTCTATTTTTTAAACCAAGTTTATTCACAATGTGAGATTGTTGACTTGGATTGGGTTGTTAATCCTACAATATCTGTACAATAGGCTGTCTGTGGATGTGTATATTTTTGCTTAATAAAGAGTAAATATATTGTCACACTGGTTGAATAAATTGTTGTGGACTGTATTGGCAGAGACATGGAGGCGGCTTTCTGCACAAGTAGTGGAATAGTGTTGTTACACCGACACTCTGCCCATTATGTCTGGTCCCCAATGAAAACGGGGACCAAATCTTTTCATGGAAGACACTAAGAGCTGGAATAACTCATGGACAGGTGATGCTTCAGGTTGGGATCATTCAGAATGAACTTTGGGTTGCATAGGGTGTTTAGTTCCACGTGTTGGAGTTTTGTTGGTCATTATTATGCAAAAGGAACAAGTCTGCCCTCTGCTGGCGATTGCCCTGATCGCTGAAAGCACCAACTTCCCTGAACTTTGCATGGATTTACAAGCACAATCCATTCTTTCTGGCTAGGGTGAATAGCAGCACATAGAACCACTAATTCAAATGTAGTTGACATGATTCAAAAACTTGGACTAATGGCAGTTTAGTTTATTGTCACATGTACTGAGGTACAGTGAAAAGCTTTTTGTTATGTGCTAGCCAGGCAGCAGAAACTATACACAATTACAATCAAGCTGTCCTCAGTGTACAGCTACAGGATATGGGTTACAATGTATAGTGCATGGTAAAATCTGATTATAGATAGTCCAATGGTCCTCAATGAGGTAGATGGGAAGTCAGGAGCACATCATTTGGTGATAGGATGGTTCAGTCGCCTGATGACAGCTGGGAAGAAGCTTCCTGAATCTGAAAGTATCACATTTCTGTACCTCTTGTCTGATGGCGAGGGAGTGACAAGGGTGAGACTGGTCCTCGATTTGAGTACAGGCAGTGTTTACATTATGTTCAACAGCACAGAATTACCAACCGATACTATAAACATCCTCTAGTTCTCGATTCCCCTTCTCTGTAAATGACTATGTATTCACCCCATAAATTCCCCACTTGTTTTATACACCTTCAGATGAAAGTCACAAATCACATTTGGAACTTTTTCTGTGGGGACCCAGAGACACTATAATCAAATTTTATTAATATACAGTATAAAATCTATACAAAATAGAAATTCCTTCAAATGTTAACAATATTCCAAACAAGATTGTAACATTCACATACATCTATGCTAGAATTACTCAGATAACTCCACAACTAAACCAAATCTAGGTAAAGGAAAGGCCACATTCCTCCCCACCCTTCCAAATCAATTGTAGAACAGGGGCCTTCAATTGGGATAGAGGGCAAAGTCAACATAACTGCACCTTTAGAATCCCTCTCCTTCCAAGCCAGTCGTGGGCTGTGCTAAGCTTGTACAGAAGACATTGTAGAAACAAAAGACTGCAGATGCTGTTTTATACCAACGATAGACAAACTACTGGAGTAACTCAGTGGATGAGGCAGCATCTCTGGATGCCCGGAGTCTGAACCTGCTGAGCTACTCCAGCACTTTATGTCTATCGTTTGTACAGAACACGGTTGGGTTTGGATATTAACTGGAGTGGATTGGAGAAACGACTGCTCCAAGGTGCAGGCATTGTGGGCAAGAAAAGGGTACTGCATTGTTTCAATATTTTAAACAGTTATCGTTTATGGAACATTCCGACCAAATCTCTAATGCAAACATTTAAATTGATGCCAAAGCTAAAGATCAAAAATATCTCATCACTGTTGTAGTATATAACTGCATTAGTACTTAGGTCAGAAATGTTCTAGAATTCATTGAGGTATTAAGTGTCCATTGCATTGTGTGTCTTTAATGTTATCTTTGTACATCACTTGTCCTGACAACTTTAACAAACATTTTCACTTTCCAAGGGTAGTATTAGTACCAATGTACAATGTGCAAAGTAGCCATCTAATTCAGTCTCCGGTGGTGCTATACCACCAATATTTTGGTTCACTAACATTTTTTTTAAGAACCTGCTGAACTTCAAGCTTCACGGGACAAGTGTCAGTTTCATCCTCGCTTGCCAGTTAATCAGTCTCTCGGGATAGTCCAAAGAAATTTAGCAAATTGTAAACATGCAATAGCTTCTTCTTGGAGACAGCAAGTCGGCGTGAACATCCGCCTACCGTCTGGTTATACAAGATATAGAAGAATTGGCAGGCCTTGTTCCAAGAGCAGCTGATTTTCCACAACAGTAGTCTACAGGAGCAGCGGTGTTTGTTCACCCACAGGCTGTTGTTTGATGAAGAGTTGTTTACAGGTAGCCAGTGCATTCCTCACACGCTCCTTGATGGGTGGAACGTGGTGACTGGGGTCCAAGACGTTGGTTTTGCGGCGCTCCCTTTCCCGTTTCCAGGTTTGGTATGGATGAGGCGGGAAGACTAGTTCATCCTTCTCACGGGCAAACTGGAATATCACTCCAGTTACCAGCAAGACCATCCACACTGATATCAAGATGAAGTCTGCATTGCATATAAAAAAGGAGAAATAAAAATAGACACAATAGCACCTGCAATTATACAATTCATAGATAACCATGCTGCAATAGTACTCTCACCTTAAACACCTTCATGCCAACACATTTCATTTCGGAGTCACGTGAGTGACTTCGTGAAGAGCCCGCCGGCGCGCATGCTCGACATATCGTCGTACCGCGTTGCTGCGACGGCTGGCGGTGGAGCGCGCTCCTCGCCAGCCCTTCAGAAGGGGCCACGGAGGTAAGTATTCTACCTTTAGTTGGTGGTCCTTGTTGTTGGTTTTGTCTTGCAGCAAGGACATGGATGGGAGTTCCAAGGGCCGGAGGACGTCAGGACGAGTTCGCCGGTCAACAGTTCCGGGGCCTTTACCATCGGCAGTACCTGCATCGCAGGCCGGGACTCAGGCGGAGATGTGGGTAAGCCCTGTGTTTACAGGTCCAGATCCGCCAGCACACCACAGCTCGGAGGAGTTCGACGAGGAGGAGTGTGGTGTGCCGCCAGAGCAGGGGGACCTGCCATGGCAGTCAGGTCGTCAGCGGGCTCGCTGGCGACCTCGAGCTGGGTGCGTGCGGCTGCACGGCCTGTTCCACTCCGAGAAGGGGAAGGGCAGGAGCCCAGAAGCCTAACCCTACCAGGGCTAAGGCATTGCCTGACACGGAGGAGCGGTCAGGTTCCAGGGAAAGACCCGGGGCGGCTGTGAGGTCCAGCCGGCACGCCCCGACTCTCGACGCCGGGACGGGTCGGTCGAGTCGGGTCTCGTCACGGTCGCCGAGCCCCCCATGGATGGGTGGGCGAGACCATGCGTCGGCAACGTCCACGATGTGGGCAGCCGGCAAGACTGCGCGGGCCCCAGGCAGCCATGCTTCGGCTGGTGCCGACACCTCGCCGCAAGTGCCCTTAGTGGCAGCGGCTTCAGCTCCCGCTAAACGGAGGCGGTTGAACACGCCCGCGCAGGAATCGCGCAGTTCGCCTCGGCGGCTGTTAGCGACAACTACCGGCACCGGCAGGGCCTCGACGAGGTGCGGGCCGATGACAGGAGCCCGGTTTTCTTTTCAGAGCCGGAGGACTCCGACCACCTGAGTGTTCAGGGTGAAGGGCGTATTGACCGTATGGAGCGGCTGCTGGAGCTCCTGCTTCAACGTCAACAACAGCAGGGCAGCAACAGGCACAGGGCGTCTTCACAAACATCTACTATCAGCCTGGAGCAGCAGGAAGAAGTCCTCATCCAGGCAATGAGCCGTCACAAGGCTCCATCCAATTGCAACTCCCTCAACGTGCCTGTGGTCAATACGCCGATATGGGGCAACATCAGTGCGGCTATCCGTCAACAGGAGGTAAAACTGCAGCGGATCCTGAAGCTCCTCACGGCCGGTATTACCGCCTTTGTGCGGTCGGTGGACGGGGACGAATTGAATTTGGACCAGGGAGATGCCCTGGCCCTCCTGTGCGCGACCCAGCACGAAATTAACGGGTTTCGCAAAACCAGCATCCGCCCAGCGCTCAATCCAAAGTTTGCAGGAGTGTGCAAACCACCGCCGCCGCCCCCGCCCCGTCAGCTCTTTGGGAAGGACCTCTCGAAGAGAGTCAAAGAGCTTGACGAGCAAGCCAAAACGGTGGGGATCATGCGCCCTCAGAGTGCCCCCACACCGTCAGGCTCAAAGTCTCCATACATTCGATCACGAGGGTCTGCCAGTACCTCGACGAGGACCCACCCTCAAGCTCCACAACGACAGCAACATCAGACCCAGCACCAGGGGTCTTTTTTAGGACAGGGTCGGCAGAGACCCTGGTGGAAAACGAAGACGCAGCGCCCTCAAGCCAACCCAGCACCTCCACGTCCACACACGCGTGTCAAGGACCGCCGGTAACCACGGAGGTGAGGGGGTCTGGTTCTCTCTTTTCTCTCTGTTTAACTTCACATGTTGGTGGTCACCTTCGGTGGTTTTTTGGGTGCATGAGGTAATTTCACTGGTGACGAGTATGTGTTGCAGAATATTCAGGGGCATAAAATTGAGTTTATTAATGGCGACATTCCTCCATCCCAGCACATGCCCGCTCGAACATTTAAAATTATCTGCTGCAGAACAGGCAGCCGGCTATAAGGAATTGTTAAGTCTTGAGCAAAGGAGTGATTAAGAGAGTGGTGCATGAGCCAGTTGAATTTGTTTCGAACATATTCACCAGACCTAAGAAGGATGGAAGTTGTCGTGTCATTATTGATCTAACCCGTTTGAATACTTTTGTAACATATTCTCATTTTAAAATGGATACGATGAAACAACCAAATCATTGATTTCTCATGGTTGTTTTATGGCATGCATCGGTTTAAAAGACGCATATTATTCCGTATCCGTCCAGAAATGTGACAGAAGGTTTTAAAAATTCATCTGGATGGGGCAACTCTGGCAGTACAAGGCTTTGCCTAATGAGCTCACCACAGCCCTAGATTGTTCACTAAATTAGTGAAGCCAATTATGGCTTATTTGAGACAACGACACCATATAGTATGGCCTATTTAGATGATGTCTTAATTGTGGGCCACACCCTGGAATTGGCTGAACAGGGTGTTGCAGCTGCTGTCAATATATTTCAACAATTGGGGTTTATTGTCCATCCAGAGAAATCAAAGTTCTACCCTGCCCAGGTGATTAATTACCTAGGGTTCACGGTGAACTCTATAAGCATGAGGGTTACCATTCCAATTAACAAGATTGAGGAGGTTACCCAGGTGTGTCAAGATTTAATCCGCACCAATATACCATCGATTCGGCACTTAGCTACAATAATTGGGAAGCTGGTAGCTTTGTTTTCGGCAGCGCGATATGGACCTTTGCATTATCAGAATTTGCAAAGAGCTAAAATTGCTGCGTTAAAACAGAACGCTGGTTATTATGATCGGTCCATGCAGCTGCCGCCCGAAGCGATAAATGAGTTGCAATGGTGGGTGTGTCACATTAGCAACTCATTCAAGCCTATTAGGGAGGCTAATCCGGTGGTATATTTGCAAACTGATGCAAGCTCCAATGGTTGGGGATCCACGAATAATTGCTCTAGTTGTGGTGGCAGATGGGACACCCTTGAATCAACGATGTTGTTAACTCAAGGGATTAACTATTTGGAGTTGCTGGCAGCATTCCACGGACTTCGTGCGTATTGTTCTAAGCTTGTTGGAGCACATGTCCGTCTCCAAATAGACAACACCACAGCAGTAGCATATTTAAACCATATGGGTGGTACCAGGCCTGTTTCGTGTGACAAATTGGCAAACTCAATTTGGCTCTGGTGTGTTCAAAGAGACATTTGGATTTCAGCTACCTATTTGCCAGGTGAGCTTAATACTGTGGCGGTCACCAGGTCACGCAAATTTAATGACAACATTGAATGGATGTTGCATCCTGAGATCTTTTCTAAAGTCACAGCCAAATTTGGTAAACCGGACATTGACCTCTTTGCGTCACGGTGGAACCATCAGGTACCAACCTACGTTTCATCGGAACCAGATCCTGGGGCAGTAGCGCTAGATGCATTCTCGCTGGACTGGGGGAAGTGGTTTTTCTATGCCTTCCCCCCATTTTGCCTCATCAGTCGGGTATTGGGAAAGATTCAGGCAGATGCTGCCAAGGGCATCCTTATTATACCCGACTGGCCCACACAGCCTTGGTATCCGGTGGTCTTTGACATGCTCAACGAACCTTGGGTCCTTTTGAAGGGTTGCCCACAATTGGTTACTCACCCTGTCTCAGGGGAGCCGCATCCCTGCCATGGCTATTTAAATTTGTTGGCTTGCAGGTTCTGAACAGGCCGTTAGTCCAATACGGCCTCTCGGCTCGGACCATGGATACCACCGGGGCGTCGTGTCGAGAGTCTACAAGGCGAAGATACCGCTCGCATATTAAGAAGTGGGAAGCCTACTGCAGCCGCTCTCGCATCACGTACGATGACGTGACAACAACCGACGTCCTGGAACTCCTCGCGGGGTTGCACCATGATGAACACTTAAGTTACAGTGCCATCAACAGCGCCAGAAGTGCGCTATCATTCTACCTCAGTTGGAGGTAGGATCCAACAGGCTAGTGTCCAGACTCATGCGGGGTATATTCAATATGAATCCGCCTACACCACGCTATAATATCACCTGGGATGTCAGGGACGTATTAACCCTGCTCAGGACGTGGTCACCCATGGAAGGGCTCCAACTGGACCAACGCACCATGAAGCTGGTGATGTTACTAGCGCTGACTTCAGCTCAGAGGGTACAGACACTACACAAACTTCGTGTCGACAGAATGACGTCTACCCCCACAGAAGTAGTCTTTTTCATTGACGAGCTACTAAAGCAGCATAGACCTGGGTGCACAGGGCTGCAGCTGAAGTTCCCGGCATACCCCGCAGATGCTAGGCTATGTGTAGCCTCACATATCCGCCACTATGTCAAGGTGACGGCACGCATCAGAGGAATGGAGCGATACCTGCTTGTCACTCATAAGAGACCTCATCATCGAGTGACAGTCCAGACGATATCCATGTGGCTTCCAGTCGTTTTGGGTAAGTCAGGTATCGACACTAATGTGTTCAAGTCTCTTTCCAACAGGGCTGCATCGACGTCAACGGCGAGGGTCATGGAGGTGCCCATGGACAAAATTCTCGCCACAGCAGGATGGGCTAATGAAGCTGTGTTCCAGCGTTTTTATAACAAGCCTGTTGCTGCTCCTCTACAGTTTACAGAAGCCGTGCTGAATGCAGGTCACGAACGTGGAGATGTCCCCGCATGAGGGGTTTTGATTTGTTATTAATAACTCTGCTCTTGTTTTGCAGTATGAACTATTGAGCAAGTTTGTTCCTCCCATCCATCCCTGGTAGTGGTGTGTCAGCATGGACGTGGTCCAGGGCGTGTAATCACAGAAGCTTTGAAGTCTTCACGAAGTCACTCACGTGACTCCGAAATGAAATAGTAAGATTGAACGAGAACTTACCAGTTCGAAGGTTGATCTTTATTTTATGAGGAGTCGAAGTGAGGGATTTCGTGCCCTCCTCGCCCAACCCTCAATCACCTTCATCTGGTAATCTTAGTCACTTCAATCTTACTATGCGAAGTCATTTCTTTGTTGGTTTCTGTGATTCCACGCCGCTACTTTGAAGTATGTCGAGCATGCGCGCCGGCGGGCTCTTCACGAAATCCCTCACTTCGACTCCTCATAAAATAAAGATCAACCTTCGAACTGGTAAGTTCTCGTTCAATCTTACTATTCCTACTGACAAAGATGTCCCATCAAAGCTGATCTTTGACAAGTTGAGCGGAAGGGCCAGTTTCCGTGCTGTATGATACTATGACTAACATCCAGGTTCAGGAGTTGCTTCTTTCCAAAAACCATCAGGTTATTGAACACGGTGAACACCATCTGAATGCCAAACCATGAACTGCCTTGGTTGCACCAGGGACTTTGGACTTTTCACCACTGATTTTCTGGCACCTTTGTGTCTAGAGCCTGGCTTTATCCGTTTTGCTGACCAGAGGTCATGGCATCAGAGGACCAAGATACTGGCCCACAAAGTTGGCCTTGAAAGTTGGCGACTGGAATGGATGGAGTTCCAGAGCTTCGGCCGCATGGAGCAAATTCGACCTGCTGATCGGCCGCAGAAGTCCCGATAAGGCGGAGACCAGCCGCCTCACTCCGCCTGGGTGCCACACTCTTGGGATATTTTGGTGGGGGGGAAGCTTGATTTGATGTGCACTCTTGTAATTTTGTCCAGATTAAAGATGCTGAACCACCAGTTGCCAATAGAAAAGTGGTGGGCCTACATCTTGGGCTTTTATTTATTTAACTTTTTGTATGGTTATATATCATCTATTGAATTCGGTCACAAACCTGTTGTGCTGCAGCTCCAACTAATAATGTGACATGTGACAATAAACCTCTCTCCACTATGATGCAATTGAGAAGATGATAAAGGGAATTCTGTAGACCCTCCTCTTCATACCCATCTCTGAATCACACGTTAGCCCCTCAAAGTTCAACCCAGGATCCCACTCCAAGCTTACCATTTTTCTGGAAAGGAACGTTTGAGTAGGCGACTTTGAAGTCATCATTCAGAGCTCGTTTGAGGATGTTGAGTGTGATGTAGGCAAGGCTGGTGAACACAAAGGTGTGGATTGCAAGGATCACTGCATAGGAGCCAATAATCCCACACGCCAATATATTCAACTAAAAACAGAACAGAGAATTGTGGACATGAATACACTCTCAGCCTAGTTTGGAGATACAGCATGTAAACAGGCCCTTCAGCCAACCAAGTACACACCAACCATCGATCAGCCGTTTACACTTGTTCCATGTTATTCCACTTTTCCATCCACACTCTATATACCGAGGGACAACTCATAGAAGTCAATTAACCTACAAAAAACCCACACATCTTTGGGATATATGAGGAAACCAGAGCGCCCGGAGGAAACCTATGCAGTCTTAGGGAGAACTTGTAAACTCCACACAGACAGAACCCAAGTTTAGGATCAAACCCGGGTCTCTGGCATTCTAAGGCAGCAGCTCTAGCGATGTGGCAGTGTGCCACCACTTTGCATGCTATCCAGTCAAATCATACCATTCATGAGTGCAGCAGATAGTGTAAAATACGCAAACATTCCTTCAAACTCCAGACAGCAGCGGTAGCTGAGATCGAACCCAGTGCTCTGGAGGTGAGAGGCAGTGGCTCAAACAGCTGTGCCACCCCTTTTCCAACTTTAAAAGACAAATCTTTACATCAGATATGCAAAAATATAATTTATTATTGTGTTTGTGGTGACCTCATTACCCATATGAATGATCAGCCTGAACCAGCCTGCACAACCAACATTCAGCACTGAACCATCGCAGGCTTTGATTGAGCACTATCATGGTCTAGTTTACCAAGAATAACTGATATTTTATTATACATATTTTGTTGAGATGCACAAAAGTGCAGATGCTGGAATCTTGCAAAAATACAAATGCTGGACGAGTTAACAGGTCAAGCAGCATCTTTGGAGAGAATGAACGGGCAAAGTTTTGGATTGGGACCCTTCTTCAGCCTTTTGTGTTGAAAGAAGGCACTTGAAATTGTGCCTCTCCATTCTCTCCACAGACCAATTGAGTTTCTCCAGCACTTTGTGTATTGCATATGATAAAAATATCCAAGATGGAGCCCAACCCAGGTGACTCTTTGCGGCTGGTCCCAGAACTGATGTGCAATCATTCATCACAGTCGCTCCACTCATAAACCTCTACGCCAACGGCAGCATTTCAGACTCTAAACGTTACTCCCTTTATCCTGTATCTGTACACCGTAATTGGCATGTATAGTCTTTCTGCTCACTGGATAGCACAGAACAAAATATTTTTCACTGTACACGTGACAATAATAAACCTAACTAAAACTAGAGTCCAGCACCTGCTGGTCCTTGTGTCTACTTCAGTCATTAGCTCTGTTGACAATGAGTGCAACTCAAGGGTCCTGTTTTCACTTCATGGATTCTATAATTTCCCCCCCCCCGACAAAATCAACTTATTTTTGAACGATGGCCGAGAAAGCCCTAGCACAACACTCACAACTCGCGGGCAGCTGAAGAAAAGGAGGGGAACGAGCAAAGCCAGACCCATAAACGTCACCCAGAAGACAGAATCATCCTGGAACACCTTGATGTTTCCTGAGATAGGCAGAAAAAGCAAACGCTCATCAGCATTAAACTTTGAATTCACAATCTAATCTTATAATGTTAGACTTTAAGCTTTAGAGATACAGCGTGGAAACAAGCCCTTCGGCCCACTGAGTCCATGCCGACCATCGATCACCAACACACTAATTCTCTCCGACACACCAGGGACAATTTGCAGAAGCCAATTAACCTACAAACCTGTTAAAGAAGGAACTGCAGATGCTGGAAAATCGAGAGTACACAAAATGCTGGAGAAACTCAGCGGGTGCAGCAGCATCTATGGAGCAAAGGAGATAGGCAACGTTTTGGGCCGAAACCCTTCTTCAGACTGGTCTTCAGTAAGGGTTTCGCCCCGAAACGTTGCCTATCTCCTTCGCTCCATAGATGCTGCTGCACCCACTGAGTTTCTCCAACATTTTGTGTATCCTACAAACCTGCAGTGTGGGAGGAAACCAGAGAAAACCCCACACAGTCACGGGGAGAACGCACAAACTCTGTAGACAGAAGCCCTAGTCAGGACTGAACCCAGGTCTCTGGCGCTGTGAGGCAGCAACTCTACCGTTGTGCCAATGTGCCGCCCATGTTGTTACGGTAATAACATTAGAGGATTTGTCATTACGATTTGTCTTAATTGACAAAGCAGTATTATTTTGTTAGAATATGGTCTCCATTTATTGAATTCTTAAAAAAGTGGATTGGTTTAACAGAAAATCAGGGTTGAAACTTGAGTTTGGGATTGGATGAATAATCATACTTAATATCTCCTGGATCTATCTCCACAATCTTGTTATTTGTAATTTCTTTTTTAGTCTTCTTTTTTCTCTCTATTCGTTTATAGTTTCTCTTGCCTTTTTCTCTCTTTATCTTTATTATTTAATTTTTAAAAATTAAAAAATTGAAGCTATGTAAGAAATCTGTAATTAAATTGTTGCTTCTTACTATTTGTGTACATGCTTCTAATAAAAATATTTACTACAAAAAAAAACATTAGAGGAAGGCTCAAGGGATTTCACCACGCAAAGATTCAAATTTGTATTAACTCCGCCATAACTCACCCACGGGTGTGAAGATGACCATGGAGGAGAGCAGGAATCCAAGCACCAACCCGACCAGCAGCATGGACAAGGGCACCGATCCAAAGCGCCACCAGATAACCACCATCAATCCTCCCCCAACAAGACCCAAGGCGCTCGTCAGACTCAGAACCACTGGGTGAAACAAGAAGACCATGTTCAGGAAGACCATGCCAAAAGTGTGGTTCCATTGACACAAAACAGATTTAAACATCCTTGGACCACCATAGCATTATGGTCATAACTTTAAAAAAATGTTTTTAATAAACAAGACAACGCTGGAATAACTTAGCATCTCTGGAGAAAATGGATGGGTGACATTTCTGCCAGGCTTTATGCTGCCCCTCCTCTCTTCCAGCTTTCTTTCCCCTACAATCAATCTGAAGGATTCCAACTCATCCACCATATTTTCTATAGATGCTGCCTGACTCACTGAGTTACTCCAGCACTTTGTGTGCTTCAGGTTTATTATTGTCACATGTGCCAAGGTACAGTGAAAAGCTTTGTCTTGCATGCTATCCAAATAGATCAGATATATCTATACATAAATACATTCAAGTCAAACTCACGTACAAAAGGGCAGAGCCAAGGGGAAAGATACAAAGTGTAGAATATAGTTCTCGGCATTATGTTTTACTTTAACTCCAGATATTAGTCCAGTACTGTACTTTAATATTTTTGCACTACTTCAGATCACACTATAATCTTGAACCATATTGCTGTTTTGTACACATTTATTGCTGACCTATCATTACAGTACGTATACAGTTTACTCTGGGCTTCAGGTGATCAAGGAATTTAATTGCATCCCAGTATATGTGGGTGATCTGAAATCACAATACAGGCCTGAGGAAGATGAAGTGGACTCAGAAAAACAATTACAAGGACAGACCTAGGCGCATCAGTCTTTGAAGGAGGCAGGTCACGGTTGAAACAATTAAGCTAGTTGATGAGTTATACTTTCTATTCGATGTTTGAGAAAACTCAAACCTTTAGGTGCACCAAGGCCACTGCTTAGAGCAAGGCCTCCATTTCTGCCCCCCCCCCTCTCCCAAGCCTTTGCATTAGCATGGTTGGGCACAAAACTATTCAGCATGGAACCACGCTCTTCAGCCCACCAAAGGTCTGGATAGAGTGAATGTGGAGAGGATGTTTCCACTAGTGGGAGAGTCTAGGACCAGGAGCCACAACCTCAGAATAAAAGGACATGCCTTTAGAAAGGAAATTAGGAGGAATTTATTATAGGGAGTGGTGAATCTGTGGAATTCATTGCCACAGACAGCTATGGAGGCTGTCAATGGATATTTAAAATGCGGAGATTGGCATGTTCTTGATTAGAACGGTGTCAGGGGCTATGGGGAGATGGCAGGAGAATTGTGCTGACAGGGCAAGATGCATCCACCTAATTCTACCCCAATAACCTATGAACAAGACCTTTGTCCATGCTGACCATTTGCCTGCATTTGTTCCATATCCCTCTAAACCCTTCCTATCCATATACATGACCAAATGTCTTTCAAATGTCCTAATTGTGTCTACTTCTATAGTATCCTCCGACAACTCATTCCCGATATGGATTACTCTCTAAGTAAAAAAGTTGCCCCTGAGGTCCCTCCTAAATCTCTCCCCCCTCACCTTAAGCCTGTACATTTGAGAGTCTGGATCTGGAGGTGATTTCTGAGAGTAATGAACCTTTAGGGCCCGTTTCCACTTTGTATCTAAAGACCAACACTGAACTCCTCAGTTTAAGGCCCAACAATGGAGACTGTGCAGCGAGTGGTTTTCATTTCACATTCACTAGATTCAATCGGTCTGCACTGGTCGTTCACCGACTTACCGCTGTAACCCAGGGAAGATGTCCGCGTAATCAGAACGAAGGAGAGAAATGCCAGGATTATAAATCCGAAGAAGAAGAGACCTGCAACACAACACAAACAGACCCTTCAGCCAACAGAGTCCATGCCAACCAGCGATCCCCCACACTGACGCTATACTACACACACTTGGGACAATTTACAATTTTACCATGCCAATTGGCCTACAAACCCGTATGTTTTTGGAATGTGGAAGGAAACCAGAGCACCCGCAGAAAACCCACGCAGGTCACGGGGTGTACATGCTAACTCCAGAGAGACAGCACCCGCAGTCAGGATCGAACCCAGGCCTCCGTCGATGGAAGGTAGCAACGCTACTGCTGCAGCACCAAATTGCCGTGTGCAAGACAATAACAGTGGAGAACTTAGTCCTGCCTCTGTTCTCTTACTCTACCAACAATGCTCTGTTCTGACCCTCCTCTCCTCCAGCTTTCATCTTCCCCCAACTTCACAATCAGTCTGAAGATGGATCCCCACTCAAAAGGCCCCCTTCCCCAGAGATGCGGTCTGACCAGCTGAGTAACTCCAGCACCTTGTGTACACCAGCAGCTCCAGCCCCTTGTTTCAACAGCAGCAGAGCAATTTGATACTTAAATACCACATTTCGCTTGTATCCTTCACACCTTTCCTATCCTCTACAGAGAAGATGTTGCCAGGACTCGAGCGGGAGGTTGGGCACGGCTTGGACTTTATTCGTTGTAACACAGGAGGATGAGCGGTGATCTGATAGAGGAGTACAAAATCACAAAGGGAATAGATAGGGTGAATGCACAGTCTTTGGGGTAGAGTAGGGGGATCAAGAACCAGGGGAAATAGGTTTAAGGTGAGGGGGGAAAGATTTAATAAGAACCTGAAGGGCAACTTTTTCCACACAGCAAGTGGTGGGTGTACAGAACAAGCTGTCAGAAGAGGTAGTTGAGGCAGGTACAATTACATCATTTAAAAACACTTGGACAGGAAGGGCTTGGAGGGTTATGGGTCAAACATGGGCAAATGGGACTAGCTTAGATGGGGCATCTTGGTCAGCTTGGACAAGTTGGGCTGAAGGGCCTGTTTCCACACTGTTGATTCATCTTTGAGCAAGGCATCCTGGCTGGACAGGTCAGGGGGAGTTCCCACCGCCACCATGTAATCCCGTGCTACCTGCTCCATGGTCGGTTAGTCGGCGAGTAAACCGTCTCCCCTGGTTTTTGATTCCCCTACTCTATGCAAAAGACTCCATTCACCCTATCTATACACGCCCCAAGCTTAACATAACCTGCCCTTTGACGCCTACCCAATAACAAAGCTAATGAAACAAAGACCAGTGTCCTTTCTTTAGTCGAGGGGCCACAGCAGTTTGCTTTATAGTAATGCTCATCATCATCAACAAAGCAGACTAGTGTAGGCAAGATCCCTGGAGCAGCAGCAGAGGGAAGCCTACTCTGGACCCAACACAAACTCACCTGTTTTCAGGTATTGGTGCCCAAAGAAGCAAATGAACAATCCATAGAGTCCGACAAGTACAAAAAATATCCTCGTTGAACTGCTTCCTGGAATGAAAAGACATTCATGGGTGAATATCCAAATGCAATAGTTCCAATTACTCAGCGGCAGTTTTGGATAGTGTGGACAGGAGGCCAAGCCCATCTCCAAGGTGCCTGGGTCTGTCCACAGTGTCAGAGTCATTCTCTTCACCTCCTTCCCCAACTCCCAGCCCACTGTAGTCTGATGGCCATCAGCAGCCTAAACATATATGGTGGCAGGACACAGACACAGAGCAAGGCTTTGAAGTGAGATGGGCAAAATGGTCAATCCTTTTGTCTCTCACCATCCGTCTTTTCATCTCTGCTGTTTCTCCAACCATCTGCCTAACACCCCGAGGAATAGGTGAAGTTTCCCAAAATGTCACCTGCTCCTTCTCTCCAGAGATGCTGCCTGACTCGTTAAGTTATTACAGCTTTTTTGTGTCTATCAAAGTTTAAAGGAGATGCACGTGGCAAGTTTTATTTTTAAACACACACAGGACAGCAGGTGTTTCACAGCACCAGAGACCCAGATCCCGTTTGCTGGTGCTGTCTGTGCAGATTTTGCACATTCTCTCTGTGACCACGTGGGTTTTCTCTGGGTGCTCTGGTTTCCTCCCAAGCTCCATGGGTTAATTGGCTTTGGTAAAAGAAAGTAAATTGTTCCTAGTGTATAGGATAGTGCTAGTGTACAGGGTGATCGCTGACCGGCGCGGACTCGCTGGGCCAAAGGGCCTGTTTCCGCGCTGTATCTCTGTAAAAGTGTAAAATGAAATAGATCCTATTTTAGGAGTGATACGTACTCAGAGTGTAGCAGTTGTCCACTTTGGCAGTGAAGCTACACCCATACACGTGAACGAGGGTGTAGGCCGCTGATGTGTTCATCTCTGGATCTTTAACAATAACATTGTAAATCACCCCTTGCCCGCGGATGGAGGTCACCCTGATGCTGGTCTCGTCTTGGCCACCCAGCTGGAACAGCTGGAATGGAAGGGAAGTGGTTTAGTGAAAGGGCAGGTAGATGGGAACAGAACTAGAGTCATCCAGCGTGGAAACAGGCCCAGCAACCCAACGTTCCCACACTGACCATCATGGCCCATCTACACTGGTCCCACCTGCCCACGTTTGGCCCATAGCCCTCGAAACCTATCCTATCCATGTAGCTGTCTAAATGTTTCTTAAACATCGCGATAGTACCTGCCTCAACTAGGTGCTCCTGCATCTCCTTCCATACACCCACCACCTTTTATGTAAAAAAGTTATCCGTCAGATTCTTATTAAATCTTTCCTCCTTCACCTTAATCCTATGTCCTCTGGTTCTCAATTTCCCCAATTCTGGGCAAGAGACTCTATTGGCCTTTACCCAATCTATTCTTCTCACTATTTTGTACACCTCCATAAGATCACCGCTCATCCTCCTGCACGCCAAAGAATGGAGCCCTAGCTTGCTCAACCTCGCCTTCTAGCTCTGCTTGTCGAGTCCTGGCGACATCATGCATTTGATAATAAACAAAACTAAACCATAACTTTAACATATTATTGCAAGCATTATAGTCTTCTAGAGAGCTTGTTAATTTTTCAAATAGAAATCCAAAGTCTGGCAGTTCCATTATTTGTTCTACCAAAAAGTGTTTAGAATTATCTTGGAGTTCAAACTGTGGGCCATCTACACAATCATTAAAACATTGGTGGACCGCCTTGCGATCCAAGACATCAAACAGATGGTGGGTGAATTTCATTTGGCCATTAGGGTAAGGGGATGACAAACACACACCAGACCTTGACTCCATTGGCTTCCACCTGATGAACCTCAGCCATCTTCTGAAGAGAAGCAAAGAGGACCGTCTCTGACACGTCGCCCTCGGGAAGAAAATACTGGTAGACGTAGTATTGGAGCCGCCAGTGGGTTGCTTGTCTAGTGGCCTCGCATGTAGGTGGAGCCGCTCCCCTGCAACAACAAATGCTCACTTCATCAGTTCTGCTCCACTCAGAGGACATCCATTTAGTGAGGCTGCGCTTGGAGTGTTGTGGTCAGTTTTGGTCATCCTACTATGAGAGGGATGCAGGCCAAAAACAGTCAGTTAGGACCAGCTACTAGGGTTGCCAACTGTCCCGCATTAGCCGGGACATCCTGTATATTGGGCTAAATTGGTTTGTCCCATACAGGACCATCCTTGTCCCATAGAACATAGGTGCAGGAGGAAGCCATTCGGCCCTTCGAGCCAGCACCGCCGTTCATTGCGATCATGGCTGATCGTCCCCAATCAATAACCCGTGCCTGCCTTCTCCCCATATCCCTTGATCCCACTAGCACCTAGAGCTCTATCGAACTCTCTCTTAAATCCATCCAGTGATTTGGCCTCCACTGCCCTCTGTGGCAGGGAATTCACAACTCTCTGGTTGAAAAAGTTTTTTGTCACCTCAGTCTTAAATGGCCTGCCTCCCCTTTATTCTAAGACCCTGGTCCTGGACATTAGGACCATTTTTCATGCATCTAGCTTGTCCAGTCCTTTTATAATTTTATATGTTTCTGTAAGATCCTCCCCCTCATCCTTCCAAACTCTAGTGATTACAAGCCTAGTCTTTTCAATCTTTTCTCATATGACAGTCCCGCCATACCACGGATCAATCTTGTGAACCTACGATGCACTGTCGCAATCACAAGGATTTCCTTCCTCAAATTAGGAGATCAAAACTGTACGCAATACTCCAGATGTGGTCTTACCAGAGCCCTATACAACTGCAGAAGAACCTCTCTGCTCCTATACTGAAATTCTCTTGTTGTGAAGGCCAACATTCCATTAGCTTTCTTCACTGCCTGCTGTACCTGCACGCCAACTTTCAGTGACTGGTGTACAAGGACACCCCGCTGTACCTCCCCCTTACCTAACCTAACCCCATAATAATCTGCCCCCTTGTTTTTGCCAGCAAAGTGGATAACCTCACATTTATCTATATTATACTGCATCTGCCACGCATCTGCCCACTCACTCAACCTGTCCAGGTCCCCCTGCAACCTCCTAACATCCTCTTCACAGTTCATACTGCCACCCAGCTTTGTGTCATCCGCAAACTTGCTAGTGTTGTTCCTAATTTCCTCTTCCAAATCATTAATATATGTGGTAAACATTTGCGGCCCCAACACCGAGCCTTGCGGCACTCCACTCGCCACTGCCTGTCATTCTGAAAAGGACCCGTTCACTCATACTCTTTGCTTCCTGTCTGCCAATTCATTTTCGATCCATGTCAACACCCTACCCCCAATACTATGTACTCTAATTTTACTCACCTGTCTCTTGTGCGTGACCTTATCAAAGGCTTTCTGAAAGTCTAGTATTTGACTGCTACTACTCGGGTCGAGGGGGCTGTTGGGTCGGAGCGCCGCGTCCGACACCACCAACCCTCCTTCCCATGGCCGATCATCGGTTCACGAGTTGGATGGGGGGCCGGACAACGTTGCTAGACCCAAAACTCCTCAGCTGGCCCACTGGCTGGGCTTTGTGTGCAGTCCAGCACCTGGGCCAACTCATCATTGACTCATCCACAGCAATGTCGGTCAACGAAATGTCGTTGGGAATTTGTCCCTTATTTGGGAGTGAGAAGGTTGGCAACCCTACCAGCTACAGTCGTACCGGTGATATCAGTTGGTGAGGCTACACCTGATGCATTGTGTTCAGTTATCCTTGTCCAAGCCAACCAAGTTGGGATACCTGGCAGTCCCATTTGCCCGCCTTTCCCTCTAAACCCTTCATTTCCACATATCTACCCAAATCGCAGCTGTAAGTGGATACCATTTGCTCTGGCAACTCATTCCAGATACGCACCACTGTCTAGTGAAAAAGGTGCCCCCGAGGTCCCTCTTAAATCTCTCCCCTCACGTTAGTGCCCTCTAGTTTTAGAATCCTCTAACCGGGGAACAAGACAATGACCGTTCACTTTATCCATGTCCCTCATGATCTTGTACACCTCAGTGAGGTCACCCCTCAGCCTCCTACACTGCAAAGTTAAAAAGTCCCAGCCTATCCAACCTCTCCCTGCAACTCAAGCCCATATAACAACCTGGCGAATCTCTTCTGCACCTTTTCCAACTTAATCCATTCTTGTCGATGGATGACCTGAACTGAGCACACTGCTCCAAGTGCGGTCTCACCGACGACTTGCGCAGCTGCATCACGATGCCCTAGTTGAGAGTTGATGGCAATCCGTGGGTAGCCTTGGCTGGCTGCTTGCTTGACTGAGGCTTCAGAGGACAGCTCTGTTGTTTGAACGGTGGGGCAGGACAGATGGGCAGCACGGGTCGTCATTGCAATCCAGGAGACCAAAAAAAAAGTACTGCGACCATCAGTGTGTAAAGGAATGGGTTAATAATTACAATCAAGTCAACCTAGAGTACAATAGGTAGAGCAAAGGGGAATATATTATTGTAAACATTGTAGTCTTCAAAACCAAAGTGCTTAGTGATTTATTTTTAGCTTGGAGATACAGTGCAGAGATAGACCCTGCTGCCAACCCTCATACTTTAGCACTATCCTACACCCTCAGGACAATTTACAATTTGACCCAAAGCCAATTAACCTGCAAGTCTTTGGAATGTTGGAGGAAACAGGAGCACCCGGAGAAAACCCACACGGTCACAGGGCGAACGTATAAACTCTGTACAGACAGCACCCATAGTCAGGATCGAACCCAGGTATCTGGTGCGGCAAGGCAGCAACTCTACCGCTGCACCACTGCGTTGCCCCATGCACGAGTGAGAATTTCAAGGCATCTCTGGTATTTGTGTCCATGCTGAATCTTCCAACCATCTTCCGCACCGCTGGCAGTGTGGCACTCCATCTGGGAATCGCCTGGAGCAGCTTTATGCAATGGGTGATTAGTCCACAGCTTCCGACTCAGTGAATGATCTCGCCAATAACCTTGTGCAAGAATGAGCAGCTTGGGGCAAGAATTGCAGACATGAGGGGCAGGACAGGTATATGGATAGGAAGGGTTTAGAGGGATACAAGCCAAAATGGGACAGCATAGATGGGACATCTTGGCCAGCATGGATGAGTTTGGCCGAGGGGCCTGTCTATATGCTGTATGACTGACAGGCTTCCCAACGGGCCGCGGTTGCGGACTGGGAACGCGACCGGAGGCCTTTATCTAGGCGCCAAGGTCTTAATGCCTCCCGGATAGCTGCATAGAAGCTCGGGTCGGGACCGAGCCAGGGCCTCATGGGTCAGAGTCCGGGGTCAGCGGAGCGGCCGACGGAGCCCACGGCTGGGGCCCGGGTCAGCATCATGGAGGTGCAAAGTGGGACGTCAACAACGGTGAGGCCTCGGCAGCGGTGAAGCCTCGCGGGTCGACGAGAGCGTGGAGGACCGCCACGAGAGGGGAGGAGAAGAACAATGGCGGACCTGGCGTGGGGGGACCGTCGTGGGGGAGAACAATGGACAATGGGGGGGGGGGGGGGGGGCAAAGGAGGCGTGGGGGGACCGCTGTGTGGGTGGGGGGGGGGGGGGAACAAAAGGAGGAGCTTTTGTTGCTTTGTAACTTCGTCAGCATCATAGGTGGCTGCTATTTGTATGTAATGTGTATATGCAAGCAAAGAATTTCACTGTGCCTAGTCACATGTTACTATAAAGTAATCCTATTCCCGACTCTAAACAGCACCAGCCCACATCTGTCATTGTGCAGTCTGAAGGAGAGATGACATTCTTAAGAGATGAATCATTAAAGAACATCTTCCCACCCACGCTTCACAATTAAACTCACAACATCTGCTGTCATTTATTTTATAGCCACAGCTTCATTGTCCAAGGGTTAGTGGAGGGGAGTTTCCCATCCCCACCCCACGTTCCTTTCACTTCCAGAGCTCAAGGCTGTCAATGTCAGCTATTCTAACAAAACCCAAAGTGCTGGAGCAACTCAGCGGCTCAGGAAGCCTCTGTGGAGGGAATGGACAGGCAGTGTTTCAGTTCAGGGCCGTTCTTCAATCTCCCCACAGATCCATCATCTGCAGTTCCTCGTGTCTCCCCTTTTGTAGCTCCTGCTCACTTTCAGTCAGATTCACAGTCTATTCCATTACTGGCAGCATTGTGTCATTAACACATGGAGCGTATGGGATGCTGCACAAATGCAAGATCCCTTTTACAAAGCAGCGTCGATGATATTCTATCAGTGAGGAGCAAATTCACCACCAGAAAAGTGACAAAGGTCTTACTTCAATCCTTTGTCTCTCACCATCTGTCTTTTCATCTCTGGCCTTTGTCCAACCATCTGCCTATCAAAGCCCCCCCCCCCCCCTCCTCACCTGTATCAACCTATTACCTAATGTAATAAAGGAACTGCAGATGCTGGTTTATACCAAAGATAGACACAAAGTGCTGGAGTAACTCAGTGGGTCAGGCAGCGTTTGCTGGAGAAAAGGGATAGGTGATGTTTCAGGTCCGGACCTTTCTTCAGTCTGAAGAAGGGTCCTCTCTGAACTATCGTCTATCCATTTTCTCCAGTGATGTTGCCTTTACTCACTGTTACTCCAGAATTTTGGGTCTATCCACTGCTTACCTGAAGGATTTGTGTTGCCCCTCTTCTCTTCCAGCTTTCTTTCTCCCCCCCCCCCCCCCCCCAACAATCAGTCTGAACGATCCCGACTCAAAACATCACCCGTCTATGTTCTCCAGTAATGCTGCCTGACCCGCTAAGTTACTCCAGCACTTCGCGTCATTTTTTTTTTTAAACCTGGAAAGTGAACATACCTTGTGTAGCCAACATTCGCTGGAGCAAAACTGATTGTAACTTCATACATGTTGTACTCCAAGTGTAGGTTTGGATCAATTGTCATGTTGGACCCCAGGCTGCATCCACCGGGTACAGGATCTGCCAAAGGAGTGAAAGGTGTTAGTGAATCTTGCCTTCCACACAGCAATAACCAAACACCATACACCACAGGAGCAAAGATGTTCTAGGCAAACAATTTGATTTGTTGTCAAACACTGCACAGCAGGATGTTACTTTTTATGCTGGAACATTTTCTTTGGAGCACAGTGGCGCAGCAGTAGAGCTGCTGCCTTACAGCACCAGAGACCCAGTTTCGATCCTGACTACGGGTGCTGTCTGTACGGAGTTTGCCCCTGTGACCGCCTGGGTTTTCTCTGGGTGTTCCGGTTTCCCCCCACACTCCAAAGATGTACAGGTTTGTATGTTAATTGGCTTCAGTAAAAAAAATAAATAGTAAATTATCCGTAGTGTGTAGGATAGTGCTAGCGTAGGGGATGATTGCTGGTCGATGCGAACTTGGTGGGCCAAAGGGATTGTTTCCACGTTGTATCTCTAAAGTCTGAAATAAAGTCACAGGAGGCCGAGGAGTAACCTTATTCAGGTGTACAAACTCATGAGTGGCATAGATAAAGTGAACACTCAGCCATGATAGAATGGCAGAGTAGACTCGATGACCTAATTCTCTTCGTACATCTCCTGGAGTTGATTCAGTCTCTGCTTTAAGTGCTTTGTTTCCAGTCTAAGTGCATGGAGAAGGTTGATCAAGACTCCACTTCAAGCAGTCCACAAGACCACAGCCCCCTGTTTAAAAAACAAGTGCAAACTCATGATCCCAACTACAAACCAGAAGCCAATTTATTGTCTAGTACCGGAGCAATATTCTAGGGTGCAATGAGATACACAATGTTGGCTGCCCAGGCAAAAATATTTAACTTTAAAAACAAAGTCACAACCTTGATACAAGGTAAAGCGTGCCAACCTCGTGATGTGTAGGGCAGAATGACGGACATTGCAGTGACATTTTGGGCCTGGGTCTGGAGGTGCCACATGAACATACTTTCTCTTGGTTTTAGGCTGAGCAGCAAGCTTGGGTCAGGACCCAATGTTGAAGATACATTTGCAGGAATCTGGAATAAAAGGAACGGATTAGACAGTGAAATGGGATATTCAGATGAAGGATCTGGACCCAAAACATTGTGTTCATTCCCCCCCCCCCCCCCCCCCACCCCTAAATGCTGCCTGACCTGCCAATTTCCTCCTTTTTGCCCGAGTGAAATGGGACTGTTGGCGTGTGAAAATTAAGTCAACATCACATTAATGTCCGCGAGAGTTGGCTGCTCCAACCAGGCTGCTTCACATTCCTCACAGCAGTCAGAACTGTGGAGCACGGTAACAGGCCCAAAATGCTGGAGTAACTCGAGAGAAAAGGACCAGATGATGTTTCAGGTCAAAACCCTTCTTTCAACCAGAAACGTCTTCTATTCCTTTTCTCCAGGGATGCCGAACCTACAGAGCTACTCCAGCATCTTGCGTCTATCTTTGGTGTAAACCAGCATCTATAGTTTCTTCCTACACAGAAACAGGTTCTTCGGCCCAACTCGCCCACGCCCACGATAATTCACATTGATATGAATGCTATTTGTCAACGTTGGGTTTGTATTCAAGTACCTGTCCAAATGCAATACATCAACTTTGACTTCACTCCTGGCAGCTCGTTCCATGTAACCACCACTCTGATAAAACCTGATCCTCGACCTCCTTTAAATTTTTCCCCTCTCACCTTCAACCCACTTCATCTAGTTTGGTGCTTCATAACTTTGTTAGCACCAGACTGGTGGTAACAATTGTATACGGCCCAGGTTGCAATCAAAACAAAGCATTTCACTGTACCTAGGTACATGTGACAATAAATATAATTCATAAAGTATCACTCACTCATTCATTAGGGTCCTCTAACCTGTGAAAAAGATTGACTATTCCACACTTCTCATTGTTTTGTGTCTTTCGTTGCACTAGAGAGGGGCAAAGTTTAAAGGAGATGTTTGGGGCATTTTCTTTCCCTCCCACACACACAGAGGGTGGTGGGTGTCTGGAACACACTGGCGGGGTGGTGGTGGAGGCAGACACAATAGTGGCGTTTAACAGACTTTTGGACGGGTACATGGATATGCAGGGAGTGGAGGGCTATGGATCAGGTGCAGGTGGATAAGAGTTAGTTTTGATTTCATGCTCTGCACAGACATTGTGCACCAAAGGGCCCCGTTATTGTGCTGTGCTGTTCTATGGACTCATGGTTTGCACTATTATGGTCATTAATTTATTGTATTGTTGGTTATTATAGATCAGTGTGCGGTTGTGTTAATGGGCCTGTTAAGCTGCCGGAAGTAAGGATTTCATTGTTCCATGGATGGTATACAGGGCATTTAAACACACTTGACATAAGATCATGTACACCACTATAAGATCAAATTTTAGTCATAGGGGCAGAATAAGGCCATTCAGCCCATCAAGTCTACTCCACCATTCAATCACAACTGATCGATCTTTCCCTCAACCCCATTCTCCTGCCTACTCCTTGTAACCTTTGACACCCTTACTAATCAAAAACTGTCCATCTCCGCTTTAAAAATACCTAATGACTTGGCCTTCACCATCGTGGATGTGCTGTATAGTTTCATGTTCCAATAAAACCCCACAAGTCAGACTGTCGTATGGTCCCATATCCTCCCACTCAGCCAAAGCCACACAGTTACAAAGCTACCGGCTTGCAGATTGTGGCTTCAATTTATTAGCATCAAAGGGCAGCACTTTGTGCTGAAAAGAGTGCGGAGAAGATTCACAAGTATGTTGCCAGAACATGTCTGCCCGATCTATAGGGAGAGGTTGGGCAGGCTAGGACATTTTATTCCTTGGAGGACAGGAGGGTGTGAGGCGAATGCACAGAGTCTTTTACCTAGGGTAGGGGAAATCAAGAACCAGAGAACACAGGTTTAAGGTGAGAGGGGAAAGATTTAATACGAAACTGAGGGGTGACGTTTTCACACAGAGGATGGTGGGTGCATGGAATGAGCTGCCAGAGGAAGCTGGAGAAGCAGATCTAATTATGACTTAGAACATAGAAGAGTAAAGTACAGGAACAGACCCTTCGGCCCACAATTTGTGTGCCAAATATGCTGCTAACTTCTAAAAGACATTTGGTCATGTATATGGAGAGGAAGATATTTAAAGGGCCATGGGGTAAAAATTCAGGCAAATGGTACAAGGCCAATACGCCAACTTGGTCGGCATGGACAAAGTGGGCCAAAGCTGTTCAGCTCTATGACTCCAAGTAGCAATGGGCAAATGGTAACGAGTTGGCATGTGCCAAGGATCGAGATGAGTTGGGGGAAAAGCAAGTAATGATACAAGTTGGATACAGAACCGGTAATTCAAGCTGAGGAAGATGAATTTTCAGTGTTCCTATAAATCAAACATACCTTGAGGGAGAGAGTCATGTCCGCATACTGGGCGTGGACTTGAATGGTGATGAATGTTACATTCTCAGGAATGTTCAACATAATGGCTTCCAACGACATGTTCCTAATTAAAGTTATCTCCTGAAACCTTCCGAGTTTAAATTCTGTAAGACCTGCACAAGAGATTTACAAAGTGGGATGTGGTTACAATGAACTGCAGTTGCTGGCTTACAAAAAAAGACACAAAGTGCTGGAGTAACTTAGCAGGTCAGGCAGCATCTCTGGAGAACATGGATAGTGACATTTCGGGTGGCGACCCTTCTTCAGAATTAAAGCAGCTGGATTAGAGTCCGACAGACAGCATTAAAACAGTCCCTTCTGTCCAACGACTCCATGCCAATCAAGATGCCCCTTCTAAGCTAATCCCTTTTGCCTACAATTGGCTCGTATCCCACAAAATGTTTCCATTCCATCTAACATATAAATGTTATTATACCTGCCTCAACTACATCCTCAGACTGCTCATTCCATATACCTACCACCCTCTGTATGAAAAAGATGTCGCGCTGGTCCCAATTAAATCTTTCCCCTCTCACCTTAAACCTATTCCCTTTAGTTCTCGATTCCCCTACTCTGGGCAAAAGACTATGCATTCACCCTATCTATTCTCCTCGTGATTTTATACACAACTTGTGACAGATTTTTACATATTTGGATTTCACTACATCTTAAAACATTTTAAAAATTAAATTTGGAGAACAATGTCCTTGTCTCAGTTTTACAGCCTGAAACTTCTAACACTGTGAAGCTGAGATATCACAAGCCAACGCTGGATCATGTGCCTTTGGATGACTGCACAAGAGGATGCTTTATCTTCAGGTCACACTGCTTAGGGGAGAGTTTACTATTTTAAAATTTGTTTTACATTTCCACATCGTCATATTTGGCAATTGATTTCACACTAAAAGCAAAGCGATAGTTTAATAAAACCAGGACATGTTCAACATTTCAATATTAGTTAGGACCCATGGTTTCACTGGGAAAATTCTGAATTCAATCTCGTTCGAACAAGGGGAATATTAATAGGTGTAGTTTCAGGTCGAGTTATTTCTTCAACCCGAAATCTCACCTGTTTCTTTGCTCCAGAGATGCTGCCTGGCCCGCCGAGTCTCTCCAGCATTTTGTATCTATCTTCGGTGTAAACCAGCATCTGCGGTTCCTTGGTAGACACAAAATGGTGATGAAACTCAGCAGGACAGGCAGCATCTCTGGAGAGAAGGAATGGGTAACATTTCGGGTTGAGACCCTTCTTCAAATCTTCTGCAGTTCCTTCCCACACACTTGTTCTAAAAAGTCCAGTAAGTCTAAGCTGACAGTGTGAGGTGTACAGTAATGAGCAACCATCTATTACATGAAACATAAAAACTAGAGCCTAATCTTATGGTTAGGAATTACACAAAGAATGTGCAAGCTGGCTCTGGATTTGCAAGTAAGTCCAGATGCAACCAGACTGAGCTCTGCCAGTGGACAGGTATAACAACAGCACTGAAAATACATTTGAACAGGTACATGGATAGGAAATATTTAGACGATATGGGCCAAATGGGTCCAGGTGAGAATGGGGAATCATGGTCAACTTTGGCGAGGGCAAGTTGGGCCGAAGGGTTTGTTTCTTTGCTGCCTGACTCCTCGTTCACAAACACAATCAATTTCAAGTTGGCAGTTCAATGGCCAAAAACCGCTGCTTCATTGCTGCAAGATTAAGGAATGCACACTCTACAAATGGTTTCAGACATTACACCCATGGCATGAAGTCAATCAACAACCCAAAAACAAGATGCCATAGAGTGAACAGCACATTGAGCCTTTTCTCCCCCTCAGGCCCACTTCCCCATCACTGCAAGCCCTCCGGGGATGTCACAGTAAACATACACAGAGCTCCCAACTGGAGCTTGCAAATACATTGGATGCCTTTAATAGAGGTCAGACAACCACCTCCATGGTTAAATGTCAATGGCACCAGAACATTGAACATACCCAATGAAGCTTACAAATGCCCCATTTTATACGTTCTGCTGTTGAATGATGGGGTAGGAATGAGGGTTTCTGTAGAAGGATTCAGCATGGACAATGCATAGACATCCATTTCTAGGGCTGGGGTTGGGTGGAAGGACTGTGCGGTAATTGGATCATGATGGCCTCTGTCACAGGGCTTCCTACTGCGTCCATTTCACAACAAACATGGCATCATTTTTTAATGTGCCGTGAACATCCAGACCAGCTTTCCCTCCGTACTCAGATTGAGGTGCTCCATTTTGCAAATCAAAACCAGGGCAGGGCCCTCGCCGTCAATGGTAGGGCCCTGGTGAGTATTATAGAGCAGAAGGATCAAGGAGCACAGGTACATATCCCCCTGAAAGTGGAATCACAGGTAGATAGGGTGGCTCAGAAGGGTTATAGCATGCTGGCCTTCATCAGTTAGAGCAATGAAACAAGGAACCACAGATCTACCTCATTGTAGACACATGGACTATCGTTATTCAGACTTTACCTTGCACGAAATGTTACTGCCTTTATCATGTATCTGTACACTGTTGATGACTTCACTGTAGTCATGTATTGTCTTTCTGTGGACTGGCTAGCATGCAACAAAAGCCTTTCACTGCACACATGACAATAAACTAAACTACACAGACACAAAAAGCTGGAGTAACTCAGCGGAACAGGCAGCATCTCTGCAGAGAAGGAATGGGTGGCGTTTCAAGTCGACCCAAAACATCACCCATTCCTTAATTACTCCAGCTTTTTGTGTCTATATTCAGTTTAAACCAGCATCTGAAGTTCCTTCCTACGCTACACTAGATGCTGGTTTACAAAAAATGACCCGAAGGACATCACAAGGACAGATTCGGCCTGAAGGATCCCGACCCTAAATGTGACCTATCCATGTTCTCCAGAGATTTTGCCTGACCCACCAAGTTACTCCAGCACTGTCTTTTTGTCATTGACTATAAAGTTATTGTCATATTACAGTTGTACATTGTCGAGGCCACACTTGGAATTACCCATTCAATTTTGGTAACCTTGTTTTAAGGAACATAGAAATTAGGTGCAGGAGTAGGCCATTTGGCCCTTTGAGCCTGCACCGCCATTCAATATGATCATGGCTGATCATCCAACTCAGTATCTCGTACCTGCCTTCTCTCCACACCCTCTGATCCCCTCAGCCACAAGGGCCACATCTAACTCCCTCTTAAATATAGCATTATGTAGGATGTCATTAAACTGGAAAGGCTGCAGAGAAGATTTACAAGGACATTGCCAGGAGTTGAAGGCTTGAGCTACAGGGAGATGTTAGGCTGGCTTGGAATTTATTCCTTGGAGCACAGAAAGATGAGGCGTGATCTTAGAGTGGTGTACAAGATCTTGAGGCGAATAGATAGGGTGAGCACACGGAGTCTTTTAGCCAGGGTAGGGGAATCAAGAACCAGAGGACATGAGTTTAAGGTGAGAAGGGAAAGATTTAATAGCAACCCAGTAGGCAACTTTGTTTCCCCACACTCTGGGTGGTTTTTGAGGCAAGTATTTAAATTGATTGGTAAGGTTCCGGGAGATATGGGTCAAATGCAGGCAAATGTGATTCTCAGATGGGGCATCTTAGTTGGTTTGGACAAGTTGGGCAAAAGTGCCTCGTTCCAGACTCTGTGACAATGGCTTCAACTAAGGATTCACAAACCAGCTCCCCAAACGTTAGTTAAGCCACACCACAAGAACATTTCATTCAATCAAAAACAACACCAATTGACTGTGTAACTTTTGCCCCCGTTGTCGAGTAATTAATGAATTTCTGTCATAAGGCAGGAAGTACATGGTTCTAGCCACCATGCACAAAGGTGGGTAACAAAAATACCCGCATGTGGCCGAGAGCAGTGTTTTAAATGAGAGAGCATGGAGGGGAAAATTAGCTCCAGGTCAATATTGGTGTTGGTTTATTAATGTCACATGTGCTGCGATACAGTGAAGATCTATCTAGCCAAATCATACTTTACATAAATACAATCAAGCCACACACAGAACAACAAAGAGAAAAATGTCAATATTAAAAGTACCTTTAAAATATTAAAGTGTTAAATATTTTATCAGAATATACCGAACTTTATCTTGCACTAAACATTATTCCCTTTTCCTGAATCTGTACACAGTGGATGGCTCGATTGTAATCGTGTATTGTCTTTTCACCATTGGTTAGCATGCAACAAAAAACGTTTCACTTCTTCCAACTCCATCACCTTGTACTCTGTGCGTTACCAAAAGAAGAAAGGATTTCTTTCAACCATCTCACTCTGTTACCTTTACAGATCAATTAAGGTCATAATAGATCAGAGCAGAATCAGGTCATTCAACGCATCAAGTCTACTCCGCCATTCAATCTTGGCTGATCTACCTCGCCCGCCTCAACCTTTTCTCCTGCCTTCTCCCCATAACCTCTTGACATCTGTACTAATCAAGAATCTATCTATCTATCTATCTATCTGTCTATCTATCTATCTCTGCCTTAAATATATCCACTGACTTCGCCTCCACAACTTTCTGTGGCAAAGAATTTCACAGATTCACCACCCTCTGACTAATGAAATACATCCTCATTATCTCCTTCTAAAAAGAAAGTCCTTTACTTCTGCGGCTATGACCTCTAGTCCTAGACTCTCCCACTAGTGGAAACATCCTCTACACATCCCCTCTATCCAAGCCTATGAATTAGCATTCATAGAACAGTACAGCACAGGAACAGCCCACGACATCCGTGCCAAACATGATGCCAAGACCACCTCTTATCTCCTGCCTTCTCCCCGTAACCCTTGATACCCTTACTAATCAAGAACCTGTCATTCTCTACTTTAAAAATACCCAATAACCTGGCCTCCACTGCCATCTGTGGCAATGAATTCCACAGATTCACCACCTTCTAGCTAAAGAAGTGCAAGTCACGCATGCTGTAAATTACCTGGATGACACACAAAAGAAAGCTTTTCACTGTATATTGGTACATGTGACAATAATAAGCAAATACCAATAATATTACAAAGCCAAGGATTAAGCACCAATGTGGACGTCACATAACAATTCCTTCCAGTAAATGACAAACCCACCACCATCATCCCTTTGATCCCAAGGGCATCGAGTTCTCTAACCTGTGAGAACGACCTTGCCAAATGCCCCCAAACCCATGTATTCAGCATCAAATGCGCTGCCCTTAACACATGATAAAATGAACAAAGGAAGATTAATTGTTGTAATAATTAGGATTAGAGAAGGGACGGCACAGTGGTGCAGCTGTAGGGCTGCTGCCTTCAAGCACCAGACACCTGGCTATGGGTGCTGTCCGTATGGAGTTGGTACATTCTCTCCGTGAGAGCACAAGTTTTCTCCGAGTGCTATGGTTTCCTCCCGCACTCCAAAGATGTGACAGTTTGTAGGTTAATTGGCTTCTGTAAATTGTCACAAGTGTGTAGAATAGAACTAGTGTACGGGTGATCGCGGATTGGCATGAACTCTATGGGCCGAAGGACTTGTTTCCACACTGTCTCACTAAACTAAAGATTTCCTCCCCCCTCCCTAGTTGGTAGAAAAGGGGGATGGAAGGCACACAATGAGGGGGGGGGGGGAAGAAGCAGAAACAACAAATTTACATCATAAGGGAATAATATCTAGTGCAATGTAAAGCCAGTAAACGCAGATCAAAGATAGCCCAAGGGTCACCAATGAGGTAGACGGTAGATCAGGACTGCTCTCCAGTTGTGGTAGGATGATACAGTTGCCTGATAACAGCTGAGAAGAAACTGTGCCTGAATCTGGAGGTGTGCATTTTCACACCTATACCATTTGCCTGATGGGAGAGGGGATATCAATCAGTACAATTAAAACATACACAAGTACAACAGGTCGTGCAAAGAGAAAAATACCAGAGTGCAGAACATAGTGTTACTGCATTAGAGCATTACAGAGAAAATGCAGGTAGAAAAAGTACAAGAGCCCTAATATGATAGGTTGGAAGATCAGGCCAACACCCTTCAGTACTGAGGAAAGGGAAACAAATGGGAATCAGGGATGGGAGATGCATGTAGAAAGGAGGGGAAAGGAGCAGGGTGACTGGGTTTGGTGGGAGAAATGTGCGCTTTGAAAAGGTGGATGTTTTAAAGCAGATACAAGGATCTATAGTTGCTGGTTTACAAAAAGACAAAGTGCTGGAGTAACTCAGCTGGTCAGGCAGCATCTCTTGAAAATATGAATAGGTGATGTTCCAGGTCGGGACCCTTCTTCTGACCCAAAACATCACCTATCCATGTGCTGCAGATGTGCTGCCTGACCCTCTGAGCTGCTCCAGCACTTTGTCTTGGTTTAGGTCATCCATTATCTTCTAGAATCATGAACTTGACCAGAGTTTAACATTCAGTCTCAGCTCTATGGTTAGTTGAATGGTTAGTTTTGGTATACCCCTGCCCAGTTAACCCCCACTAGATGACTGCAGTTGTATCAGTTTCCACGAAGCAAGATCTGGTGAAGCATTGGCAAAGATCCAGTGGAGAGTCAGCAGCCACAGACTTGAAGAGCAGGCAGTAGGAGAGGGACCGGTATGTTCCCTTCAGCACCTTCAAGGTCAGCTACAGGAGACACACCCAGGACACAGAGGTGGTAGACAATAGATGCAGAAGTAGGCCATTCGGCCCCTCGAGCCAGCACCGCCATTCAATGTGATCATGGCTGGTAGGGCAAGGAGAGGGATGTCGATTCACGGGCCGAGCTAGTTGTAGGCAACGGAGGAGGTGGTTGGCATGTCACCAACAACCGTTACCAACTTCAACAGATGCGTTGAGTAGAAAGCATTTTATTGGGATGCATTACAGCTTGGTTTGGGAACAGCTCCATCCAAGACCACAAGAAATTGCAGCAAAATGTGGACGTAGCCCAGACCATCACACAAACCAACCTCCCTTTCATTGACTCCATTTATACCTCACACTGCCTCGGCAAGGCCACCGGTGTAAACAAGGGCGAGTCGCACCCCGGCCACCTCCTCTTCTCCCCTCTCCAATCAGGCAACGGATATAGCAGTGTGAAAACGCACACCTCCAGTTTCAGGGACAGTTTCTTCCCAGCATGTTATCAGGCAACTGAACCATCCTACGCACCACGAGAGCAGTCCGGAACTACTATACACATCTCATCGGGACCCCTTGGATTATCTCTGTTTGGACTTTACCTTGCACTAAATATTAATCCTTTATCTTGCATTTGTAAACAGTGAATGGCTCGATTGTAATCATGTATTGTCTTTCCACTGGCTGGTTAACATGCAACAAAAGCCTTTCACAGTACCTTAGTACACACAACAATAAATTGAACTGAACTGCAGCAGCCTGGGGCAGTATATCCAGCACGTGGCCCGGGCTGTGGACTTTTTTTATTTTGGTAAATAGCACCAACAAATGGCGACTCATGCACGCGTGATCTATGCAAAAAGAGTTTCACTGTGCAGTGCACACGTGACAATAAAAAACATTGCTCCTTGTTGTCCCTTTTAGATTTCCCCGCACAACTCTCATTGCCCATTAAAGTCTCCTTACATTGCTAGGGACTGCTCACAGTAGATGGAGCCTACCATCTACCACTGCGTCACATACACTACGCAGGATTAGTTGCAAAGGTGTCAGACCACAAGTTGGTTTATTATCAGTACTTGCAACCAAGATATAGCGAAAAGCTTCAGTTTATGTGCTATCAAACCATACTATATATGTGTTCAATCGAGCTCAGACACAAGTGCAACAGATCATGTAAAGAGAAAAATACCAGATTGCAGAATATAATGTTACTGCGTTATAGTGTTGCAGTTACAGAAAAACAACTGGCATCCACAACGCACACCACTAGCATGGAAGAGTCTGCCAATGACTGGATGCCTTGATAATTACATTGAATAGCTGAACTAGAGATCCATGGAAAATAGGCGCAGGAGTAGGCCATTCAGCCCTTCGAGCCAGCACTACCATTTCTATATGATCATGGCTGATCATTCCAAATCAGTACCCTGTTCATTTATAGGGCAAAATGTACAAACCACATTTTCAGTTGGGGCCCTTATTCAGACTGATGGAGAGGGGAGGACATGATGCCAAGTTAAACTAATCGCCTATGCCTGCACATGATCCATATGCCTATCTAAAAGGTTCTTAAACACCATTGTTGTATCTGCCTCCACCGCCACTTCTGGCAGTGCATTCCAGCCACTCACCGCCCTCTGTGTGAAGAAGCTGCCCTGCGCATCTTCTTTAAACTTTGCCCCTCTCACCTTCAAGCTATGAACTCTAGTATTTGACATTCCCACCCTGGGGAAAAGGTTTTGATCATGTGCCTTATTTTATATACTACTTCTACTGGGTTTCCCTGCTTCCTGCCAATGTTCAGCATTTTGTGTTTATATTTTCACAATGTAGCCTCTGGCAGCAACACACTAAAATCACAGCCCACTCACAATGTTAGACCAATCACCTATCCCAGTGCTAACTACAGTGTACAGTCAGATAGACACAAAATGCTGCAATAACTCAGGGGTCAGGCAGCATCTCTGGAGAAAAGGAATAGGTGACGTTGCAGGTCGAGACCCTTCATCAGATTCTGGGTCTGCTGAAGGGTCTCAACCCGAAGTGTCACATATTCCTTTTCTCCGGAGATGCTGCCTGACCCACTGAGTTACTTCTACACTTTGTGATGAAAGGAACTGCAGATGCTGGTTTAGACCGAAGATAGACACGAAAAAAATCTAACAACACAGTCAGGCCTCCGCTAAAAAAAGGCAAACAGATTAAAGCTGGGTTCGATTGTCCGCAGAAGTTTGTTACCTACAAAACATTTGCAAGTGCAGAGTAAGAAATTATCTCATGTCCAGACACTTACAGAGAAGTGACAAACTTCACTACTTCGTTGTTGGGCTCGTTAACAAACAAGTGGCAGAGAGTTCCCTTTCAGCTGCGTGGATCGAGTTCTGTGTTACAGCGGGACGGGGCTTAAACCAACCACTGTGTTAAAGAAGGAACTGCAGATGCTGGAGAATCGAGGGTCACACAAAAAGCTGGAGAAACCCAGCGGGTGCAGCAGCATCTAAGGAGCGAAGGAGATAGGCGACGTTTCGGGTCGAGACCCTTCTTCAGACTCCATTCGGGCTTAAAGGGTCTGTGCTCATGTTCTGTGGTCAGTGGCTCGGCTATATCTATATATAGATTTAGATATATATAGAGGGAGAGAGAGAGGTAGACAGACAGTGAGAGAGACACTCACCTGGCAGGGTTTGTGGCAGGGCGAGCTGGAATAAGAAAAGACCGACCCAGCCCACACTCCCCGGCCCCAAAGCGGAGTACATGTCCCGGCTCTCACTGCCACTTAAGACGGCTTCTCCCCCGGCCGGCTGTCGGAGGAAACCTCACGCTCAAGCTATTTGTGTTCGGGAGCCGACTATCCAGCAACTTTTAACTGTAACTCGCTGTCCAGTCCAACTCCTAACCAATCCCACCTGGGTTAGTCCGGGTTTACCCCCCAGACGCCTGCACCCAGCTAAATTTAAAAAGCAAGACTCGACCGGCTCTGTCTAGTGTGAGCTTCTTTATACAACGCTTCACTGGCACTATCCGGTATGCATGCTCCCTGCCCTCCGGCCGTTCGTTTGATTCGCTGACGAATTGCCACCAATGTTACTGCTGCTCAGAAAATTGCAATGTTTTTTGTTTTTAAATCTTCCCCGCCAATTATGAAGCCTTATATATAACCTTTAGTCCCCAAACAGTATTAAACCACAAGATAACGTGCAAATGTCAGAAACGCAGTATAAATCCTGAATATAAAATTCAGAGGCATAGATAAGGTAGATGGTTAGAACCATTTCGCCAGGGTGGAAATGTCTAACGCTAGAGCCCATAGATATAAGATGAGAGGGGCAAACTTTAATGAAGACATGTATGGCACGTTTTTTTTCCACAGAGAGTGGTGGGTGCCTGGAATATATTGCCAGGGGTGGTGGTAGAGGCAGATACTATAGTGGCGTTTAAAAGGCTTTTGGATAGGCACATGGTAGTGCCGGGAATAGAGGGATGTTGCAAATGAGATATGTTTAACTTGGCATTGTGTATGGTGCAATGATTATTGGCTGAAGGGCCCATTACTGTACTATGTTCTAAAATGTTTGCAGCAGCCAATCGGTTAGTATAGGTTCTGAAGAAGTGTCTTGACGTGAAAGGTCTGCCCTGCTGTTACTCCAGAATTTTATGTCTATCTTCAGTAATTACCAACAATGTTCCATGTTACACAAGGCTCTGGGCCAGGGAATTCTGGAGATTCAGCACCCTCTGTGTGAATAATCTGCACAAATCATGTTATCTCTAGGTCGCTGTGTGATCTGTACGGGTGGAACATTAGTAAACTGCAGCTGGTTGTTCAGTGACTTTACATAGGGACAGGGGAAAGGTCAGTCAATGGGTCTGGACAGTATATGAGCTTGATGCAACTGCAAGAAATGCTACACTTGTCACTTTACCTCCTCCCTTGACTCCATTCAAGGACCCAAGCAGTTTTTCTAAGTGCGGCAGAGGTTCACCTGCACCTCCTCCAACCTCATCTAGTGTTTCTGCTGCTCTAGATGTCAGCTGATCTATATCGGTGAGACCAAGCGTAGGCTTGGCGATCGCTTCGCCGAACACCTCAGCTTGGTTCGCAATAACCAACCTGATCTCCCGGTGGCTCAGCACTTCACTCCCTCTCCCATTCCAAATCCGACTTTTCTGTCCACAGCCTCCTCCATGGCCAGAGTGAGGACCACCATAAATTGGAGGAGCAGCACCTCATATTTCGCTTGTGCAGTTTGCACCCCAGCGGTATGAACATTGACTTCTCTAAATTCAGGTAGTCCTTACTTTCTCCTCCCCTTCTCAGCTCTCCCTCAGCCCACTGGCTCCACTTCTTCCTTACTTCTTCCCCCCCCGCCTCACACCAATCTGAAGAAGGGTTTCGGCCCGAAACGTTGCCTATTTCCTTCGCTCCATAGATGCTGCACTTTTGTCTACCTTCGATTTTTCAGCATCTGCAGTTCCTTCTTAAACATATGAGTTTGATTGATTGTCACGTGTACCGAGGTACAGTGAAAAGCTTTTATTGTGTGCTAACCAGCCAGTAGAAATACATGGTTACAATCCAGACATCCACAGTACAGATATATGAACATGGGAATAACGTGAATAATGCTTTGTGCAAGATAAAGTCTAGTACAGTCTGATCAAAGATAGTCTGTTGGTCTCCATGGAGGTAGATAATTGCTCAGGACTGGTCTCTAGTTGTTGGTAGGATGGTTCAGTTGCCTGATAACAGCCGGGAAGAAATTATCCCTGAATCTGGAGGTGTGCATTTTCACACTTCTATATTATATTTCTGGGTGGTAGAGGGGAGAAGAGGGAGAGTGGCTGGGGTGAGACTTGTACTTGATAATGCTGGTGGCCTGACTCGGACAGCATGGGGTGTAAATTATGTCAATGGAAGGGAGGTTGGTTTGTGTGATGGTCTGGGCTGCATCCACAATTTTCTGCAATTTCTTGTGGTCTTGGATGGCGCTGTTCCCAAACCATGCTGTGACGTATCCTGATAAAACTCTTTCTGCAGTGCATCTGTAGAAGTTGGTGAGAATTGTTGCGGGCACTCCAACATTCCTAAGCGTTCTCAGGACGTAAAGGCTTTCTTGGCCATTATGTTCAATATCCTGAGTGACCTCAGGGACTCTCGTGGGTATGGACATAAGTAACACCATCGGTGGCGTTGAATTCTCAACAATTGAGTCCAAAATGATTAAACACCGGAGGAAAGACACAAACTGCTGGAGTAACTCAGCGGGTTATGCAGCATCCATCAAGAACATGAATAGGTGGCGTTTTGGGTCGGCACCCTTCTTCTGCTACTAGGGTGGTAATGGGCAGTAAGGATGGTGGTCAACAGTGACTGAGACCAGGGGGACTGTGGTGGCACTCAACACAAGGGACACCATCAGAGGTGGTTCTGCCATGATTTGCCCTTTGTTGCTGAATGAATATTCTATCCTCATCCATCGACCAAACAAGGTCAGGACAAAGGTCACACCCAAAGTTTAGAAGCCACGTGACAACCTGGAACTGGCTGATTCTCGTTGGTTGATTGGCTCTTCCCTCTGATTGGATAGATCGGCGTGATGCCGTGCAGAATATCCATCGCTGATTGGCTCATTGTGAGAGCGCCCATTGTGATTGGCTGAATATATCCGTATGGGCGATTTGGTCGAGACCAAAGATCCTTGCTCCGCTATAGAATCTTTGGTCGAGACCCTTCTTCAGACTGAGGCCGGGTCTCGACCCGAAGCGTCGGGTGCTCATTTTTTTCCACCGATGAGTTTCTCCAGGTTTTGTTGTCTACGGGCGATTTGATTGGATGACCGGGCGGCCGTCTCGCTTTGGTTAGCGATCGCTGATTGGCCGCCCGTCCCGTC
Source organism: Raja brachyura (assembly GCA_963514005.1). The sequence continues at coordinate 26,818,146 of OY740800.1, read as the reverse complement.
CCGGACAGCGGAGTACGACGGCCGCGGATTGGTTGTCCGTTGCTAAGTGTGTGGGCCAATGGCGGGGCGGCTTGTTGCTGCTGCTGGAAGATGGCGGATCGGCTGACCCAGCTGCAGGATGCGGTCAACTCGGTGAGCGGCTTCTCCTCTTTCCCTTCCCGCTAACCAACAGAATGAACATAGAATTCTCCAATAACAAGTCGTATCCCCTTTATCCTATCTCCTGCTCTTTCTCTCTCTCTCTCCCCCCCCCCCCCCCACTTCACGGCTGAGTTCTCCTACTGACATGGCAAATCACTTCTTTCACTAGCAATGTCAAACAAGATCTTGTAATGCAATGTGTAGGAAGGAACTGCAGATGGTGATTGAAACCGAACATAGACACAAAATGCTGGAGTAACTCAGCGGGACAAGCAGCATCTCTGGAGAAAAATATTCGGTGACGTTTCGGGTCGAGATCCTTCAGACTGAAAGTCACGGGGAATGGGAACGAGAGATATAGATGGTGTAGTATATGTAAAGAACAATTAATGAAAGACGCTAAAAATGAATAATGATAAAGGAAACAGATCATCAAAAGCTGGTGTGACTGGGGTAGTGAAGGGATGGGGAGAGAGAGAGGGATTGCAGAGGTTACTTGAAATGAGAGAAATCAACATTCATACCACTGGGTCGTAAGCTGCCCAAATGAAATATGAGATGCTGTTCCTCCAATTTGTATTTAGCCTCACTCTGACAATGGAAGAGGCCTAGGACAGAAAGGTCAATGTGGGAATGGGAAGTGGAATTAAAGTGTTTAGCAACCAAGAGATCAGGTAGGTCCAGGCGCACTGAATAAAGGTGTTCAGCAAAATGATCTCCCAGTCTACATTTGGTCTCGCCAATGTATGAGGCCACATCTTGTACAACGGATGAAGATGGAGGAGGTGCAAGTGAACCACTGCCTAACCTGAAAAGACTGTTGGGGTCCCTGGACAGAGTCGAGGGAGGAGGTATAGGGACAGATTTTGCATCTCCAGCGGTTGGAGGAGAAGGTACCTGGAGAGGGGGTAGTTTGGGTGGGAAGGGAATGAGTTGACCAGGGCGATGCGGAGGGGACGGTCTCTGCAGAAGGCGGAAGGGGATGGAGATGGGAAGATGTGACTAGTGGTGGGATCCTGTTGGAGATGATGTGACTAGCGGTTGGATCCCATTGGAAGTCCTACATCAGCACACTGTTTCCACTCTTGGATTGCTGACGTTTGGAGGACATGCAGCACAGGAACCGCTGTCTTACACATATTCAAAAATATGGTTACACCGTTCCCCCTCCTCCCAACTCGTCCATGCTGACCATCTAAGATAGCCCCATTTGCCCTCATTTGATCATGGCTGATCTGTATGGTCGTTGCTTTATTACTGTAACCCATAATACCCCTTGTATAACGAAGTTTGCATCAATTTAATTATAAATTCTCTTTCTTTAGCTCGCAGACCAGTTCTGCAATGCCATTGGCGTCTTGCAGCAGTGTGCTCCTCCAGCATCCTTTACAAACATTCAGACTGCCATAAACAAAGACCAGCCGTCTAACCCGACAGAAGGTAAGAGCCTCTGTGAGTAAGGGTGCATGAAAATAGCTTTCCTCAAACTGAAGATGGAATATACTGTGCGGAGATGTGCGATTATTAATTTTGGTTGAAAGCATAGAAAACAAAATGTTTTTTTAAGAGTCAGGGTGGTTTGCTGTGAGGGGTGAATCTGACTGTTCTACATAAAACATGCCTGACAAATGTAGGATGTACTTAGGAAGGCAATCTGTAAAAAAAAGTCCATAATAATTTGTTGCTGAGGTAGGGTTGTGGTTAATGCTGTGAGGGTGTTTTATGAGCCTGATGGTTGCTGGGAAGTAGCCTTTCTAGACCCGGGAGGTCACGGTGCTCTGGCTCCTGTACCCTCCTCCTGATGGTAACAGTGAGATGAGAGTGTGGCCCAGGTGGTGTGGGTTTTTGGTTTTGCGTGCTGCCTTGAGTAGCACCTTCTGTAGATTCCTTCGGTGGTAAGGTAGTCGCTACCCGTGGACCATGCAAATCATTACATATTTGTCAAGACTGAGATAACTCAAGAGTCGTCTTTCCAAATCTGATGTAAAAAGTAGTTGTATTTAAGTTAGTTATCAAATATACAAGGGGAAAGGCAGGCACTCTCTTTGTGGCAGTGATTGTAACCTGCAAAGCTGTCTTTGAAAAGCTGGCCATAGCAGATTCATTTGTAACTTTCACAAGGAAACGTGATCATGCATGAAGGGGATAAATGTTGTGGCTGTGGGGAATGGGCTGGGGTGGGACTAATGGGAAAATTGGGAGGACACAAAGTGCTGGAGTAACTCAGCGGGTCAGGCAGAAGCCCTGCAGAACATGCATAGGTGCTGTTTTGGGTCGGGACCCTCCTTCAGACTGGGACTAATGAGACTCTTTACAGCACTGATGTGGACACATTGAGTCAACAGCCCTGCTTTGAAAATCCATGCAAATTTGGGATGACAAAGGGGGCCATTTTATAACCACGTCGTTTTTATTCGCCATTTCATGTCATTGTGAGATTTTAAAGAACATTTTTGTAATTGCCTAATTCTGAACTGTCCCCAGAATATGCACAGCTCTTTGCTGCACTGATCGCAAGGACTGCTAAAGACATCGATGTGTTAGTCGACTCACTACCGAGTGAAGAATCAACAGCGGCTCTGCAGGTAGGAGTGGCTGCCTGAGCGATTCCGTCAGTAATGGGGCTGTTGCAGATTTATTGGTGCACAGACTATTTGGATTAACCAATCTAAAGCAACAAATCAAGTGGGCTAGACATAAAACAGTGGGTCAGGTAGCATCTCTAAAGAAAAGAAATAGGGGAACTTTCGGGTCGGGAACCTCCTTCAGACCCTGATGAAATCAAGTGGGCTGCTTTGCCCAAATGGAAGTGTGCAGTTTGTATGTAGTTGAAGCATCACTCCTCTGGCATGTTTATGTATAGATTAACTTCTTCAAGCGAGTTGGGTGGTGAAACACTTGTGGCAGTATAACAAGCTTCTTATTTCAGGTTGCCTGCTTTCCCCCCATCCCCCTTTTTTTTCTGATCCATCCAGTTACCCTCACACACATCCTCCTTTTAAACCTCAGCCCACTATCACCCTGTTTTTTCCCCTCCCCACTGCCCACTCAATCTGTCCAACACTACACCCACCTCCTCCCCCACAGGGTTCTTTACTGTTGGGGAGGAGGTGGGTTCCATCTGTTACCATCTCTCGCCTCTTCCCCCCCCCCCCCCCGCGTATTTGGTTTAGTTTAGAGATACACCGTGGAAACAGGCAATTCGGCCCACCGAGTCTGCAGCGACCAGCGATTCCTACGGATTAACACTATCCTATACACTAGGGACAATTTACACTTGTACCAATCCAATTGACCTACAAACTTGTACATCTTTGGAGTGTGGGAGGAATTCGAAGATCTCGGAGAAATTCAACGCAAGTCACTGGGAGAATGTACAAATTCCGTACAGACCTCACCCGTAGTCGGGATCGAACCCGGGTCTCCAGTGCTGCACGCGCTGTAAGGCAACAACCCTACTGCTGTGCCGCCCAGATTCCAGCATCTGCAGTCTCTCGTATCGTTAGCATTTAAGCCACTCAAAACTGCTATTTTATGGCAGGTGCAAATACAATGGCTACAAGACCAAGTCCTAGAATGGGTAAAAGGACACAAACTCAGTGGGCCAGGCAGCATCTCTGGAGAGTATGGATAGGTGACATTTCAGGTTGGATCTTTCTTCAGACTGAGCTGAAGAGAATGGGTAGCTTGGGACTAATTTCTTGCCACCTTACACATTAAAATCCTTTTTAGTGTTCATGTGGGTTAGGTTGTGTGTGTGATGGAGAACTATCCGTTGTCTCGATAAGGTTTAGTTCTAAGAACTCTCATGAAGCTCAATACCAGGATTAAAATAACCCGCTTTTTTTGTATGTCACACTACATCTTACCTTCCTCGCCGCAGTGTGTCATCTTCAATATGCATTAAAGTTACTTGCCCAAACTACTCCAACAACACATTCCAAACCCACAACCTCTATCACCAAGAATGAGTGTTCAGGGCATGGGAGCACCACCACTGGCATGTCCCCTTCTGGGTGACACGTCATCCTGACTGGGAACCAATTTCATTGTCACTAGGTGTAAATCTGCCCTCCCAACAGTGTAAAGGGAATGCCTTCACCAAAAAAAACGGCAGCAGTTCATGTCGTTGAGGGCAGTTAGGGATGGGTAATAATGTGATTACAAGCTGCATGTTCAACCATTGAAAAAACGTGAAGAATAAAACCACTTGGCAAATTTTCTTGTGATGTGGTCATGTATGAAGAAATACAGTTCTCATACTTCATCCGGTTTCATAACAATTTTACGTTGCAGTTAAAATGTGCAATGTGATTCATGCACATGATGTAAAGCGGAATTATCACTTTCAAAGTGAAATGTGTTTTTCCCCTGCAGAGGAAACTTAACAAAGGTCTGTTTAATTTCAGTTTAGATGTGGTTGGTGAAGACAATTAATTGTATTTAGCTCTTACAACAGCAGATTGGCGTACCGAGTCGTGTCCATACCATTATGTTTGATATAATCATTCTGTAGAAGCATGCATGTTTCTACCCTCGTGTGCCCCGGAGTCCCAAAATTCTCATGCCCTGTGTTCTGTTCGGCTTCAACGTGGAGGCTGAGCAGTGATATGCTAAGTCAAAATAAGGTCTTAGTAGTAACTTGGGGCGTAGAAATGGCAGTGAACAGAGTGGGATGCTCATCCTGTGAAATGTGGGCGATCAGGGAGATGTTGAGTGTGCTCGACGACTATATTTGCAGGAAACCTCCTGTTGCAGCTCCGCACAGACTGCATGGATCAGTTGGACTCGCCAAGGATTATTTGGGAGCAGAGAGTAATGTAGATGAGATCCTTGGGAAGTGGTCACACCAAAGTTCAGCCAGTATGTGGGTGACCATCAGGAAGGGCAGGACGTCCCCGTCAGCTATTCATTTCTCCGCCACCTACAGAAGTTGATTGTGCAATTGTGGGCTGCATCAGTGAGGGGAGGGAAGCTGAATACAGAGGTGTAGTTAATGACTTTGCTGAGTGGTGTGGGCTGAATCACCTGCAGCTCAACACCGACAAGACTAAGGAGTTGCTGGTGGACTTTAGGAGGAAAGGAACATCCCCGTCCCTTGCCTCCATCAATGGTGTGGATGTGCACTTTACCAGGGAGTACAAATACCTAGTAGTATACCTGGACAGGAAACTGGACTGGTCCAGGAACGCTGAGGCCCAGTACAAGAAGGGACAGAGGTGGCTGTACTTTTAGAGAAGGCTCTGCTCCTTCAACGTCTGTAGTAAGATGCTGCAGATGTTCTACCAATTGGTGGTAGCCAGCGCTGTCTTCCCCACTGTCGTGTGCTAGGGTGAATGTGGCGAGCGGTAGTAGGATTAACAAACTCATCAGGCAGCCTGGCTCCATCCTGGGGGCGGAGTTGGTTTCATGGGAGGTGGTCTTGGAGGAGAGGATGCTCCTCAAACTGCGGAGCATCCTGGACAATACAGCTCACCCCCTCCATGACCTTGGGCAACCTGAGGAGTACCTTCATCAACAGAATGGCTCCACCAAGATGCAGGACAGAATGCCACAGGAGATCCTTCTTCCCTGTGGCTATCAAACTGTACAACTGACTCTTTCTCCCCCCCCCCCCCTCTCTAAACATCCCCAATCCTTTCTACTCGTCACTTTAATTTCATGTTTCATGTATTTTGTGTTTTATGACTGTTGGCAGATCAGTTTCCCTCCTGGGATAAATAAAGTTCTATTGTATCGCAGTACATATACTGCTTCGGATACTTAGTGAGGCAGGGAGTTTGGACCCGGAGTGATAGTGCAGTTGTGGATTTGGAATCGTATATCAAAATTAGACCAGGCAGGTCCAGTGGGCAGAGCATATAGACAGGTGTGGAATCATGAATGGGCTGCGTTTACTTTTATGCAGGGAGCCTTGCATGTAAGACAGATGACCTGAGAGCATGGATCAGCACGTAAGATTATTGCTGCAGTCATGGAAATGCTTGGTATGAATACAGCATTTAATTTAAATTTTGTTTATTGGTCCTAATATGTGCTTTTACAGCATGTTTGTGGGTGGGGGGGATCTGAAATCTTTGCCCTAGTTGAGCAAACTCAAAGGTCGAATACTGAAATGTACTTTGCAAGATGCTATCTGAGACTCGAGGTTCCAGTAGATGCTGCCGAGCCACTGAGCAATGCTATCTGGGCCACAGTTTAAGGTTGGAGTATGCTTCTGGTCACAGCATTACAGGATAGGTATGATTGCATTGTAGAGTGTGCAGTGGAGATTTGAGGACATTTCCAGATGTAGAACATAGTGGCTATGGGATGTTTTCTGTTAAACAGAACAGAGGTGGCACAGTGGCGTAGCAGTAGAGTTGCTGCCTTGCAGTGCCAGAGGCCTGGGTTTCATCCTGACTATGGGTGCTGTCCATATAGAGTTTAAGGATTAGAAGAAACATAAAATTCTCAGCTTGTCAGGTTGGTTGATGTAGAAACCATATATAAATGTTTAAATGCTTGCAAGTGCAAGTAAAGAACTGATCTATCGGGTAATGTACTGGAAGGTGGTGCAACGTTGGTGAGCTTTTCTTCCAGCACAATCATAATGGACAGAAGGGCCCCCTGTGCCATACTTTGTCTTTTCTGTTAGCTTGTCGTCCAAGATGTGAGCCAACATGATGAGATTGCCCTTTCCCTTTTCTGTGCTGGAGCTTGTGGGTTTGGCAGGCACTGCAGATCATAAGTTAATCTATTCAGTACAAAGCCACATCCTACTTTACACCTAAATTAAAATACTAAATGATAGTGGCACGGTTTGGTTTTCTGTAGGCATCAGTCCACATCCTGTTGTGCTCAGAGACCTTCCCCCCCCCCCCCCCCCCCCAAGCATGTTTGTGAAAGCCCCTCCGCTCTCTGAATTCAAAATTTCTATGTGGAAATCTCTGTGGTTTCTCACCCTTTAAGATAAATTTACTGTTCTTTCTTCCTGAGCCAGGCCTCATTTTTCAACAACTTCACTTCAAAAACATAAAATGGTTAGCATGTGTATATGTGAAAGAGTTAATGTTTCAAGTCATAATCAAACAGCATGGAAACAAGTCCTTTGGCCCAACTTGCCCATATCGACCAAGATATCCTATTTGCTCGTCCCATTTGCCCGTGTTTGGCACAAATTCTTCTAAACCTTTCGTATGCATGTCTAAATGCTTTTTACATGTTGTATTGTACCTGCCCGAACTATTCCTCTGGCAGTTTGTTCCATATACCCATTATTGTATGAAAAAGTTGCCCCAGGGGTTCCTAATTTATCTTTCCCCTCTCACCCTGAACCTGTGCTCCGAGGTTCTTGATTTTCCTACCTTGTGACAAAGACTGTGTATTCGTTCTATCTATGCCGCCTCGTGATTTTATACACCCTTATAAGATCACTCCTCGTCCTCATGCACTGCAAGGAATAAAGTCCTAGCCTGCCCATCCTCTTCCTATAGCTTGGACCCTCGAATACTGGGAAAATCTTTGTAAATCTTCTCTGTACTGTCCAGCTTAATGGCATCTTTCCTGCAGCAGGGTGACCCAAACTGAATGTAATATTCCAAGTGCAGCCTCGGCAAGATCTTGTACAATTGTAATATAACGTGTCTTGACCTGAAACGTTCTCTTCAGAGATGCTGCCTATCCCGCTGAGTTACTCCAGCATTTTGTGTCTATCCCAAATTCTATAGTCAATTCCCTGCCTGATTAAGGCCAGCATGCCAAACTTTGCTTGTCAGCTTAGACTGTGGTGCCACAGGAGGCTGAAGTCCCTTCTGATTCTTGTAATATTCATTCATCATGTTTGTGGGACTTGCTGAGTGTTGCCACAGTCCCATTAAACAGTGCCCACACTTTCAAAGTTGACCGTCTGAAGTCATGCAAGGTGGTAAAGGATTGCTCTCTGTGACTAACATGCAATACCATTGTTATTGATTGTAAATGAAGCTGGAACAATGCCGTTTTTAAGAGGATGAAGAAATAATTCTGTCTACATCGGTTTGTCGATTTGGTGAGCAGAGAAAAATGTGTCGTCTTTTCAAGATGTTTCTTATAGGTTTCTGGAGTTTTTTCTCTCTACTATCCCTTTGTAAGCAACGTTAATGACTTTTAAAAATTAAAACCAAAATCCACTTGACAGAGCAGGACATGCATGTAACTTGATGTCATGGGATGGAAATGGGTTGTGTTAAGGTGGGGTGTATCTCACCAACGTTCCACCATCCACTGTGCCGATCCCACACATGCTTTCTCTCATTCTAAGCTCGAGAGAAGGCAGACCAGATTATCCAGATCTCACTTCAGTCTTTAATTATCATTTGAACCGAAACGGAATAATGCAATTCTTTGTGTAATTACAAAGAACTGCAGGTGTTGGTTTATATCAAAGATAGACACAGTGCTGGAGTAACTCAGTGGGTCAGGCAGCATCACTGGAGGAAATTCTTACTTGAAGCAGCACTTCGGGTTTGTAGGCACTGTTATCAATAGGTAACATTATTGTTTTTAAAGTTCAATTAATAACAAAACAAATATGGTGCCAAATAAAACAAATCCTGAATTTTCTAGTACAATTAGGACAATTCCATAGTCTGACGGTTGTTGGGAGGAAGCTGTCAAATATCAATGCTGGCAGCTGTACCGTTTCTCATCGTAACACCTTACTGTTCATGCAAGCTTTTGTTCATTGAAGCCATCCTTGCTGGACCTCCTGATTTCCTAATCCCTTGCCATTTAGATTGAGAACATTTTGATCGGGTCTGATCATCTCCAGCACTTTGTTTTCAAGTTCTTTGTGTCCTACCAGTTCCTGATGAAACCACAAAATGGCAGTGCCTCCCTGTGAATGCTTTGTTTGCTTCTGAAACAGCAGATGTCGGGGTGTGAGCCTTTCTTGACGGGGCAATGGAGGCTGAAGGCAGCGTAGCATGGGGTGATGGGTCTCTGCCAAGGCTGCCATCTTGTGGAAGCGGTGATAAACAGAGGCTGTGTGTGCACTTCCACCTGCTGGTGGATGTTGAATATGCTATGATGTTGTCTGAAGTAACATGGGGAGGGCTTGCATGCCAAATTCCACATTCTTCCTCTACTGACAGAATAATTAAGTGTTCAAAGCATTGCTGTTCATGGAAATATCTCTGCAAACTCTGGCCGGCTGCCTGTCAAACATTGGTGCACTCAAATGTTTGAGGTGCACACACACATACACACTGCAAATATTTGCTTTGGATTTTCAAGGAAACAATAATTATACGAGTCATTAAAGTACACAGCACAGAAGCAGGCCCTTTGGCCCATCTTGTCAAGTTTCTAAATAAAGCTAGTCTCACTTGCCTGCGCTTGGTTCATATCCCTGTGAAATGTTTCTTTCCACGTGCCTTAAATGTTGTAATAGTACCTGTCTATACTCTTCCTCTGGTAGCTCATTCCATATATCCTTCACCCTCTGTGTGGAGGAAGTCGTCCCCCCCCCACCAATTATATTTTAATCTCCTCCCCCGCATGAAAAACTGGCTATTCACCTCATCAATGACCTTCATGATGATATAAAGCCTCCCCTCAGCCTCATCTTCTCCAGGAGTAAAAAAATACTTTCCCGCCTCTCCTATAACGCAAACCTACCAGACACGGAAACATTGTTGTAAATCTTTACTGCGCCCATTTCAGTGTAATTGAAAGGGTGAGGTTGAGGAGAGGCGGTTGGTACAGTTGCCATGGGCTAAAGGCTTCCTGTGTAAGATTTCTATACTAATCAGCTTTTAAAAATATTTGAGTAGGAACACCAGGAACGTGATTTCGTAAATGCAACGTAATTTTGTTTGGAACTGCACATATCAATGTATTTCTAAATGACAATAAAGTTTGTTTGACTTGAGGATAAATTTACAGTAGAAAGGTGTTTGGGATTGTGTCAGCCGTGTGCAAAGTGCAAGGGGGGGTTTGTGAATTGGGTTTATTACCACGTCTGGCTACAGTGAGCTGATTAGAGTCAATTGATTGCGTTTGGGAAGTGAGTGCCACTAGTAACCTAATGATTACCCTTTGATCTGAGGCTCTGTTAACCAACGCAGTTTTGTTGCCTGAGAGGGTGTTTTCAATAGAGGGGCACATTGCAAGGGGAAGACGCAAGGAACTGCGGATGCTGGAATCATGAGCAAAACACAAAACTGCCAGAGGAACTCTGGGTCAGGCAGCATCTGTGGAGGAATGTACAGACAACGTTTCAAGTCTGCACTCATCTCTATTTCCCCCATAGATGCTGCCTGACCTTCACAGTTCTTCTGGAACTTTGTGCGCTGCAAGGTGTTTGTCCTTGTGGATTTTTCATTGGTATCGTGAAGAGGCATTCAGATAAATGACTCTATCTTAGAGAGGTATAGAACTGTTCGGGCATGAAGATCGAGAGTCTGTTGGCAGGAAGCTGTCAATTGATTAGTACAGGCGTCAGAGGTGATGGGGAGAAGGCAGGAGAATGGGGTTAAGGAGAGATAGATCAGTCATGAGTGAATGGTGAAGTAGACTTGATGAGCTGAATGGCTTATTTCTGCTCCTATCACTTATGATCTTATGATCACATGAAGATCTGATGCCTGTGGGACAAAGGCACATGAATTTAAATGATTCAATGATACTTTATTGTCACATACCTAGGTACAGTGAAATTCTTTGTTTTTGCATATAATACACAAAGTACAGAATCACCATGTTTCTGACGCCAACAAAGTCACAAAAGTACCCATTAAAACCATGTTGTTCCCTCTTTATTCTCTGCGAACCCCATACCCCTCTCCCTCCCCCCCCCCCCCCCCCCCCCCGCTGCGGCCTCTTTGTTCTTGGCATCCCACCCCACTTCCCTGCCAAGTCCCTCTTTGTTCCACATGGCGTGGCCCGTCCTCCTCAGCACGACAGCCTCTCCATTGCCTGTTTGAAAGCATTTTGAAGGAGCAATGAGGCAAAGAGCTTGGGATTTGAAAATCGGAGTGATGATGTTTAATGGAAGTGCCCAGCCCATAAGCTGTTCTAGGTCAGTAAAGACAAGGGAATGGGAAGTAGAGACTGAATGAATAGTATATTGGGTCCAAGTTAAGAGCAGGAGAACAGGCATGCTGTTAGCAGTACGGTGAAACTTTGGTTAAATGACTAGCAGAATAGTTACTGGGGATTGCAAGTCCATACTATTCAAGTGTATCAACCATCCTCCCAAAAAAAAAAACATGCAAGGGGTTGTTGCAGAAGTAGAAAGTACAGCACCCAGTGGTTGTAATATATTAGCTAATCTCAAGCAATGTGCTTCCGGGGAATACAGTTCCTTTCTCGATTTTAAAACTTGTTATGTACTACTATTGCAGTCTCGGGCATTGCTTGTGAATTATTTTATGAAGAGTAATCTCTGCAAGAAAAATGGTGACTGATTTGTGCACAGTAAGCTCCCATGCAGTTTGAGACCCTTGCAGACAGATTAATTTTTAGTTGTTTAATCTAATTTAATACAACCCAATAATATGGACATGGAATTCTCCAATTTCAAGTAATATCACCGATCGCCACTCTTTCCCTCCCCCCCCCCCCCCCCCCAACACCTCAGTGCACTTATAATTATCCCGCTACCAATATCAGCTCTCCTTTCCACTCCTTGTGTTTATTTCCCATCCTCGAGTCCGCCATTTCTTTTTATCCCTCTTTTCCCCATCTCGTCCTACCCATATCTCTCCCTCCAGCTGTACATTTTTTTGTTTAGTTTATTCTCACGTGTACTGAGGTACAGTGAAAATACATTTTGTTGCATGCTAACCAGTCAGTGGAGAGGGTAAGCAAGAGTTACTTGGTTAGAGAACTCTATATTCATACCGCTGAGTTGTATGCTGCCCAAGCCAAATATGTTAAGTTCTCTTGTTCATTTGTTGGAGTTTATACTGAGCGCCCATTCTCTGCACCCTGGCCTCATCCTATTGTGTCTTCCAATGTCTAGGCTGCAAGCCTGCGTCAGCTGGAGGAGGAGAACCACGAGGCAGCAGCCCGCCTGGAGGAAGTCGTGTACCGGGGAGATGTGCTCCTGGAGAAGATTCAGTGTGCGTTAGCAGACATTGCCCAGTCACAGCTCGGCACACGAAGCAGTGATTATAGCCACCATGCCTCTGAATCTTAGCACTGGCAACTGTTTCTGCTGAAGAAACCACAGACTTTTGCTTCATTGCAGATGGACGACGGAAAAGATTTTGGTAAAACATTTAACCATCATTTTGATTGTGGCTGAACCAGAAAGAAAATTTCCAGTCTATTGCAGCAGGTAGTAGAGCTGCTGTCTCACAGAGCCAGAGACCCGAATTTGCTCCTGACCTCGAGTGCTGTGTGTGTGGAATTTGTTTGTTCTCCCTGGATTTCTTCCGGGCACTCTGGTTTCCTCCCACATCCCATAGAGATGCAGGTTTGTAGGTTGCCCCTAGCGAGTAGGGAGTGTTGCAAAAGTGGGATAGCATAGAACTAGTGTGAACGGGTGATTGATGGTTAGCATGGATTCGGTTGTCATGTTTCCATGCTGTATTTTTCAATCAATCTGTCAAAGTGAATATAGAATTTCTTTCCTCTCCCCTTCACACACACTGTACAATATCACTACTTCCACTGTTCAACTAAGCAGGCTGTGTTCTCTGTAAGATGTTGACCAGTTTCATTCAAAAACCTGTCCTGCCAGATGTTGCATCCATCAGGAATGCTGTCTGGTGAGAAATGTTTTACCACTGGGTTTTGAAACTAAGTAAGTGCAGGGGTAAAACCACAATTACTGGTGTTGGATTGGAGCACAGTTAAGGGGGGGAAAGTGACCCAGTCACTGTATATAATCCTCCTGCACACCACCTGTACGTTTGAGGCAGAGAGCCTTGCCTCATGGCAAGGGTGGGTGTATCACGCACACTGCAATATGGTGAGCTTGGTCTATTGGGCAATGCGTGGCTGGGGCAGTAACCATGCCTGCTACCAATGAAGATGTATCTGTAAAATACTTGGCGACCAGCTCTTGTGGTGTCCAAAGCCTCATAACCACCTAGTCTCCCATCTCCCTCCCCCAAATAAGCAGAAGGCAGATTGTACCCTCTCTTCCCTATGTATTTTATTTAAAGTTGTGACTGAACTTTGAGGGACTTGCTGGGGCTGCAGTGAGTCATAGGGATGTCTGCTGTCAGGAAGCAGACATCTGCCGTGAATCCTGCTCCCTCTGCATCATCACGCTGCTAACATGTGAATAGTTCCTGTTGGGCTACAGTGCACAGTTGAAGTGTATTCTGTATTCCGTGATTGGTGTCCAATTACCTGTGACATTGCCAATTCCTCATGGGGAAAATAAAATCGCAAAAATTTAAAGAAATTGCACACAATCTCATTATCTATTTGTGTTTTTGTGACCGTCTGCGCCACTACGGTGTATCAGCACCTCCGACGTAACATATGTTTATTCATCATACTTGACTAATATATAACAAGTCAAAGAATTAGATTTATTTGTTCAGAATTTTTATATACAAGTTGATGGCCCCAATATTGGGTATGTTAATAGAAAAAAATGATAGATGCAGATTAATTTATAATTTATTTGTAATACCTCCATCTTTTTTGTCTGCAAAAAGCAGCAGTTTTAGTGTTTCCATGGATACAAACTTGTTCCCCTTGTAGGCTAGGTTCATCTCATTCAATCATTGAAGTAGATTGTGTGAGATGAACAATATTGTTGTAATTTATCTGTGGAAATTGAAAAAAGGTGAGTATGAACACGTTAAACACATGGCAATCTTGTCTGCTCTGCGCAAGTTACTGTCTGCTGGAAGATGTCTAGATTTGAATATAATTTGCATCAAGGTGAGTTCATAGAGGACATTTTAGGATAAAGTAATGAAATTATAATGGTTGTCTAACCTACGTGGAACTTTGCTAACTTCATTGGCCTATCCCCTAACTTAGAATAAGACTATTCAATAGTTTGATCACAATGGGGACCAAGCTGTTCCTGACTCTGGCCAATCTCTATTGAGTGAATGTCTAAGAAACAGGCCCTTTGGCCGATGCTGCCCATCAGATATGCATCTACACTAATCCCATTTTGCAGTACTCAGTCTTTGGTCTTCTATGCCATGAACTGCAGATGCTCATTGAAGTACCTAAATATTGAGAATCTCTACTCCTCTCACCCCTGAGGCAGTGCATTGCAGCTTTCAACCTATGTGAGAAAATACTTCAAACGCCAACTAATTACTGAGCTCCCCTGAAACATATTCATAGATATCTCTGCCATGGGGGAAAGGTTTCCCACAATCTACCCTATCCATGCTCATAATTTTGTGTACCTCAGTCACGTCTCGCTTGAGTCTGTTCCAAAGAAAACAAATCCAGTTTATCCAACTTCTTCTGAAGCACTTCACCCCAGTCAATACCTTTGTGAAAACACAAAAAAACTGAAGTTGCAGGAGTCTGGAGCAAAACACAAAGTGCTGGAGAAACTCGGTAGGTCAGGCAGTTTCTGTGGAGGGAAGGAACAGATGACATTTTGGGTCGAGACTCTTCTTTGGATTTGGACTGTCTAATATCCTGATAAATCTTCTGTGCCCGCTGAAGAGCAATGACATCCTTGTAATGTGGTGACTAGAACTCATACAGTGCCACATATTTGCCCTAACAATCTATATAGCTGTACCACATTCTCCCAGCCTGGTATTCTGTGATAAGCATATGGAGGGATATGGATCATGTGCAGAGAGACGGGATTAATTTAACATAGCATGTTTGGCACAGACATTGTGGTCAGAAGGGCCTGTCCCAGTGTTGCACTATTCTATGTTATATTCCCAGCCTAATGTAGATAAGGGTCTCAACGCTGATTTTGCATGCAGGTCGCAGAGCGAGAACAAACTTCAACCAGCACCCCATCTCTCCTCTCACCCAGAAAACTTTAGATCAAATTGCCCTAGATCCTACGAGTTCCTTTTTTGACCTTGTCAAATGCCTTGCCAGCTTGTGCTTGTGGAAGCAGTCCATTACTTCAGATAACACTAAATCAAATTAATTGGGCAGGATCTCCAGTGTTAAAGCCACGCTCATTATCCTTGATTAATCCCTGTCTTCAAACGACAAGGCCAGTGCAGCCACCCGTCATCAGATTAGATGTTAAGCATGTGATAATTCTAGTTTATTATGAGGAACTTTCATTTATAATGCCCCTGACTTTACAGACTACTTTCCTGTCATAACGAACTTGTGGCACCTTCCCCTGAAACCCCCAGGTCAGTTTTCTGACCGGTTTGCATGACTGAGTAATCATTTAAGAGGTGTGATGGATTATCTCGTGCTCAGAGGAATGTGTTAATTTGAATTTGTGTCTGGTTTTATAAAGGAGTAACTCCAAGATTGAACCTGTAACTTCACCAAACTTGTACATAAGACAACTAACTCAACTTTGCACCTGCAAATAGTTAGATTATTATTTTTAGGAATTTAAGGCTATTTGTTAGTTTTGCATCCAATCAAAATGGGCTTTGTGCACACCAAAGTTGCGTTTACAATGGGGTATATACAATACAACTTTATTCGTCCACGGAGGGAAATTGTTCTGCCAAACAGTCCCAATACACAAGGTACACGAAAACTTGAAATTAAAAGTGAAAACAAAAAAATGTGCGTGCGCACAGCACCTAAACACAAACAAAGGAACGAACACAGACTTATTCCCTGGGCAGTGGATTCTAAACTAGAGTGCCCCCCTCCCCCACACCAGGTCCCCATTGTTCTTCACGGCGGTCACCCAGGTCGAGTCCCCGTTGTCTCCCTCCCCCTCTTTCCCCTCTTCTCTCTCTCTCCCCCCCCCCCCCCCGGCTCATCGACCGTTGATTGCGGGTTGATCGCGATGCCTTCCCACCGCCGGCTGCCGAAGCTCCCGTTGCCGCCGAGGCGCCCATCACTGCTCCTTCGGCCCAAACAGGCCTCGCCCCCCACCGGGGCGCGATCCGGTCGGCGGCGCGGTTGTTGGTTGTTCGGCTGGTGGACTGGGCCCACGGAGCTCCCCGGGACACTCCCGTCACATGGTCCAATCTTTCCTATCTCTACTAGTTACGAGCATGCAAATTGTTCTAGCTAATCTAATCACCAATGTTGATACAGTTCTTGTGGCAATGACGAATCAAGGAAGCGCGTTGCAATTTTTTTTAATGAATCCTCACTCTGCACATTTGTTATGATGTGGCTTAGCAAGGAGCAAGCTTGAAGAAGGCACTTAATTGGGTGCACACACCCTGAATTAATGTATGCATGAGTGGCTTCGCCTGTTCTATTCGTTATATACCCTTTACTTCCTTAAAAGATTGAGGAAATTTGGAATATCGATGAATATTCTATTGAACTTTTACAGTTTCACAGTAGAGAACATACCGACTGGTTACATCATAGCCTGGTTCGGCAACTCGAATACCCAGGAATAATGGAGAGACACTGCCGGTCCATCATGGGGACAGACTTCCCCACCATCGAAGGGATCTATAGGAGGTGCTGCCTCAAAAAGCCGGCCAGTATCATCACAGATCCACACCATGCTGGCCACACTCGTCTTGCTGCTACCATCAGGAAGAAGGTTCAGGAGCCTGAGAACTCCAGGTTCAATCAAGTCAAGTCACATTTATTTATATAGCACATTTAAAAAACAACTCTCGTTGGCCAAAGTGCTTTACATTTGTTACAAGAATAGTATAAACAAACAAACAAACAAACTACATACATATATACATATAGCCCTCACTCAGAGGACTTCAAGAAAGGCTTGGGAGTATAGATATGTTTTTAGTCTTGACTTAAAGGAGTCGATGGAGGGGGCAGTTCTGATGGGAAGAGGGATGCTGTTCCACAGTCTAGGCGCGATCGCTCCTGAGCTTATGCCTAAACCGTGGGATATTCAGCAACCCCAAGTCGGCCGATCTGAGGGACCTGGAGGTGGAGTGGTGGGTGAGAAGACTTTTAATGTAGGTGAAGGCAAGCCCATTGAGGGCTTTGTAGACATAGAAAAGGGTCTTGAAATGTATACGGAAGCACACAGGGAGCCAGTGGAGATAGGCCAGGATCGGGGTGATGTGGTCCCTTTTTCAGGTATCTGTCAGGAGTCTCGCTGCGGCGTTTTGGACCAGTAGCAGGCGGGACAGGGAAGATTTGCTGATGCCAGTACAAAGGGAGTTGCAGTAATCTAGGCGGGAGGAGATAAATGTGTGGATGATCTTTTCGAGGTAATCAAACTGGAGGAATTGTTTTATTTTAGCTATCGTCCAAAGATGAAAGATGCTAGCTTTTATCACGGCATTGACTTGTTTGTCAAATTTCAGTGCTGAGTCAAATATCACGCCAAGGTTTTTGATGTGAGGTTTGAGTAGTGGGGTAAGGCTTCCAAGGCTGCCTGCTATCATTTTGATCAAGTCTGAGGGGGCGAGAAGGATGACCTCAGACTTACTCTCGTTTAGTTGGAGGTGGTTCTGGGCCATCCAACACTTTACATCCTTGAGGCAGCGGGTAAGGTTAAGCAGATTTGATTGGTTTTTGGGCTTCAGGGGGAGATAGAGTTGTGTATCGTCTGCAAGGAAATGCCGTGCCTTGGCCTAAGGGGAGCATATACAGGGAGAAGAGAATGGGGCCAAGGATGGAACCTTGTGGAACCCCACAGCAGAGACTAGCTGGGGAGGAGAAAGAGTTGCCTATGTTAGTCGAGAAACTCATACCTTTGAGGTAGGAGATGAACCAGCTCAGGGCAGTGCCATCAATACCAACCCACTACCAGAGACGGTCAATTAGGATGGTGTGGTCGACTGTATCAAATGCTGTACAGAGGTCAAGAAGGAGCGGGATTGCACAGTCGCCAGAGTCAACGGTGAGCAGTAAGTAATTATGTACCTTCAACAAGGCAGACTCTGTGCTGTGGTGAGCCCTGAAACCTGAGTGGAAAGTTTCCAAGATAGTATTTTGGTGAAGGTAAGGCATAAGTTGACTTAAAATTACCTTTTCAAGGGCTTTTGAGAGGAAAGGCAGTTTAGAAATGGGTCTGTAGTTGCTTGGCAAGGTGGGGTCAAGGTTAGGGTTTTTCAGGAGTGACTGGACCACCGCATGCTTGAAGCAGGTAGATACAGTGCCAGTGGCCAGAGAACTGTTGAAGATAGCGAGGATGCTGGGACCGGCTGTTGTAATTACGTCCTTTAGGAGGGCAGAGGGTACATTGTCGAGGGGGCAGGTAGTAGGTTTCATGGTGGTGATCAGTTTTACAAGGGAGGGTAGAGTAACGGGTTGGAAAGAATCTAATTTTGAAGAACAGACCAAAGAGACAGCCAGGTCACGGGTGGGAGGGGAAATATTCGTTTCCCCTCTCGCCTGTGGGAGTTTCAGTTTCTTCCCAGCAAATATCAGGCTCTTGAACACTGCACAACACAAACTCAGCAACTGTGATCTCCTATGGACTGTTTACCAGTTTGCTGCTAACTGCTCCTGTTCTGTAAATACCATATAGCCCATCAGCTGCTAATAAATTCCTCCCCTCAATCATGAGTCACGATTAATACAGCACAGAAACAGGCCCTTTGGCCTAACTCATCCATGCTGGCCCAGTTGCCTAACTGAGCCAGTCATACTTTAGTGGTACAGTGCAGAAACAGGCCCTTCAGTCCACCGTGTCTGTGCCGACCAGTGACCAACACATATGCTAACACGATCCGACACACAATTTACAGAAACCAATTAATCTACAAACCTGTACATCTTTGTGGAGTGTGGGAGGAAACCGAGGAGTACCCTGAGACAGCCCATGCAGTCACAGGGAGAACGTACCCTTAGTCAGGATCGAACCCAGGACTCTGGCTCTAAGGCAGCGACTCTACGGCTGTGCCACTATGCTGCCCTCTTGTCCATGCCTGGTCCATATCATTCCAAACCATTCTTATCTAAGTACCATTGAAATGTAATTGTACCTACCTCTAACACTTCCTCTGACAGCATGTTCCACATGTTTTCTCACAACCATCAGGTTCTTAAACTGACCTGCACAAACTTAATCTTACCTCAGTAATGGAGCACCATGAGACTATTTTCTAAATGGGGAGAGAATCCAGAAATCTGAGGTGCAAAGGGACTTTGGAGTGCTGGGCCAGATTCCCTGAAGGTCAAGGGAAATGCAATGCTAGCAATTATTTTAAGAGGGCTAGAATAAGAAAACATGGATGGAATGTTGAGGATCTAAGGCGCTGGTCAGGCCGCATTTGGAGTAATGTGGGCAATTTTGGGCACGATATTTGAGGAAGGATAACCATATAATCATATAACCATATAACAATTATAGCACGGAAACAGGCCTGCTCGGCCCTTCCAGTCCGTGCCGACCATTTATTTTCCCCTAGTCCCATCTACCTGCACTCAGACCATACCCCTCCATTCCCTTCCCGTCCATATACCTACCACTTTACTTCTAAATGTTAAAATCGATCCTGCCTCCACCACTTCTGCTGGAAGATCATTCCACACAGCCACCACTCTCTGAGTAAAGAAGTTCCCCCTCATGTTACCCCTAAACTTCTGTCCCTTAATTCTCATGTCATGCCCTCTTGTTTGAATCTTCCGTACCCTCAATGGGAAAAGCTTATCCACGTCAACTCTGTCTATCCCTTTCATCATTTTAAAGACCTCAATCAAGTCCCCCCTTAACCTTCTGCGCTCCAAAGAGTAAAGACCTAACTTGTTCAACCTTTCTCTGTAACTTAGTTGCTGGAACCCAGGCAACATTCTAGTAAATCTCCTCTGTACTCTCTCTACTTTGTTGACATCCTTCCTATAATTAGGCGACCAAAATTGTACACCATACTCCAGAATTGGTCTCACCATTGCCTTGTACAATTTTAACATTACTTCCCTACTCCTATATTCACTGCTCTGATTTATAAAGGCCAGCACACCAAAAGCTTTCTTTACCACCTTATCTACATGCGATTCCACCTTCAGGGAACTATGCACAGTTATTCCTAGAACCCTCTGTTCCACAGCATTCCTCAATTCCCTACCATTTACCATGTACGTCCTATTTTGATTTGTCCTGCCAAGATGTAGCACCTCACACTTATCAGCATTAAACTCCATCTGCCATCTTTCAGCCCATTCCAAATGGCCCATATCTCTCTGTAGACTTTGAAAATCTACTTCATTATCCACAGCACTACCTATCTTAGTATCATCTGCATACTTACTTATCCAATTTTCCACCCCTTCATCTAGATCATTGATGTACATGACAAACAACAGTGGACCCAACACAGATCCCTGAGGCACCCCACTGGTCACCGGCTTCCACCCTGACAAACAGCCATCCATCATTACTCTCTGGCATCTCCCATTCAGCCATTGTTGAATCCATCTTGCTACTCCGCCATTAACACCCAAAGATTGAACCTTCTTAACCAACCTTCCATGGGGAACCTTGTCAAAGGCCTTACTGAAATCCATATAGACAACATCCACTGCTTTACCCTCATCAATTTCCCTAGTAACCTAGTAGCCAGGATGTGCTGGCTCTGGGGAGGGTCCAGAGAAGGTTTACAATAATGATTCCCGGAATGAGTGGGTTAACATGTGATGAACGTTTGACGACAGTGGGCCTGTACTCCCAGGAGTTTAGAAGGATGGGGGGGGGGGGGGGGGAGGAACCTCATTGAAACTTACTAAATAGTGAAAGGCTTGTAAAGAGTTGCTGTGGAGAGGATGTTTTCACTGGTGGGAGAAACTAGTTGTCATAGCCTCAGAATTAAAGGACGTTCCTTAGGAAGGAGATGAGAAGGAATTTCTTTAGTCAGAGGGTGATGAATCTGTGAAATTCTTGGTCACAGAAGGCTGTGCTCTGTGAAAACCACCTATTGCTCTGCCATGGACTTGTCTTTTTTATTTTTTTTTGGATGCTCTTTATTTTAGAATCTTATATGTAAGTTATGCTTTTGATTGTCTGAGTCTGTGATGCTGCTGCAATTTTTTCTTTGTACCTGTACCTCCCTGTACTCGTGCATATGACAAGCTTGAACTTGGAAAGGTAATTAGATAAATGCTGGGAAATGAAACCTGTCAGTTCTATCATAAATAAGGTCCTATCGTATCATATGTCAGGGGGTACAGGAGATAAATCTGAGGGTTTCATGGATAAGGGCTGCACAGGGTAGAGTTGATGCTTTACTGTGCCAGAAACCTGGGTTTGATCCTGAATATGGGTGCTGTTCTCCCATGTGGTTTTCTCTGGGTGCTTCAGTTTCCTCCCACACTCCAAAGACATACAGGTTTGTAAGTTAATTGGCTTCAGTAAAATTGTAAAATTGCTGCAAGTGTGCAGGATAGTGTTTGTGTACAGAATGATTACTGCTCGGCATGGACTCGGTGGGCCACAGGACCTGTTTCAATGCTTTCTCATGCCTTAAGTAAAGTGCAGAGGGCTTTATATGGGCCAAATGCGCACAAATGGGACAAGTCCAGAATGCTAACTTGGTTGCATGGACCAGGTGGCTGAAGGGCCTGATTCAATGTTTCCATGACTCTGAGTGGAGCTGAGCTGATGGTTAGCTGTGATATGATTGAATAGTAGGGCAGTCTCAAGCGGCAGAATGGCCTCCTCATGCTCCTTACTTTGTCCATTGTGTGAGGTTGCAACCAACTATAGAATCACACTTGAGATGTTGAGATTTTGGTGCAGGTGAAAGCATAAAGACCCAAACTGCATGCATTCATTCCGACTGTATAAGTTCTAGGAGCAAAATTTAGCCATTCGGCCCATCATGTTTACTCTGCCATGGCTGATCTATCTTTCCCTTTCAACCCCATTCTCCTGCCTTTCCCCATAGCCCCTGACATCCTTACTAGTCAAGAATCTGTCAATCTCTGCTTTAGAAAATATCACTTGATGTCCTCCGCAACCTTCTATGGCAATGAATTCCACAGATTCACCACCATAAATGTTCAGTCTAAATCGCTAGAGCAACTTTCAGTTGCAGAAAAGTGCAATGCCCCAATATAGTTGGCAATAAGATTTCTGCAACTTTAATTGATCGCAACATGCATTGGGGAAGTGAAGCGTGTCAAAGGAAAACAAATACACGTAGCAGGAAAAGGAAGAACGTTTGCAGGTTTTGCAGCTTCTGTTTTGGAGAGGGGAGGGGTGCAAGTGCAGGAGAAAAGCGGTTGAGGAATGAAGTAAGGCTGAAAACTAAGAGTTTGAAGAAGGATCTCGACCCGAAACGTCGCCCATTCATTTTCTCCAGAGATGCTGCCTATCCCGCTGAGTTACTCCAGCTTTTTGTGTATATCTTCGGCTGAAAACTAACATCCAGGTGAGGAACAGCTTCTTTACAACAATCATCAAGCTCTTGAACATTGTCAACTGCAACTTAATTACCAATTACCAGGGTGGCACTGGGGACTACTTTGGGCTTTGTTTTTTTGCACCATATAGAGTGTTTTATTTATTGACTTTTTTGTTTGTTTCGTATATCATCGATTGAGTGCTGGAGGCCAATACAAAATGTTGGAGTAACTCAGCAGGTTCTGCAGCATTTCAGGGGCAAATAAATGCGTGACGTTTCGGGTCAGAACCCTTTTTCAGACTCGAGTACTATGTGTTGCAAACCTGTTATGCTGCTGCTGCAGCTGCAAGTCAGAATTTCTGTCTACAGTCTGAAGAAGGGTCTAGACCCCCCAAACGTTACTTATTCCTATTTCCCAGGTATGCTGTCTGACCCGCTGAGTCACTCCAGCTTTTTGTGTCTATTTAAGAATGCCTTTGTTCGGTTTCGCAGCATATGACAAGAAATCGCTATTTTTAAATTTCCAAAAGTAAACATTATTCAGAACTAAATATAGAGTGGTGCAAAAACGTGACTGCTGCCTAGACTCTTGCAAAGCAAGTGCATGCGTTAGGAAACACATGGGGGATAGTGAGAGCGGGACTGGGGCAAGGTCCGGGCACGGAGGCGGGGACGAGGGACCCGGGGCGGGGACCATCACCTTCACACCCGGCCCCTCCCTCCCTCCGCATCTCACTGGCTACAGAGGAGAAGCGCCGCCGTCCCATACCCCCTTTCTCCGTTTCTGATTGGCTGGTCTGTTGCCAGGCTGGGCGGCTCCGACGCTGATTGGCCGGCTACCTGAACGGCTCTATTGTTCCCTGAGCCCGGAAGCAGCGATGAGTCAAAGCGCGGCGGCTGCGGGCCGGGGCCGGGCCAGAGCCAGTGGGCACCGACCGCTCTGCGAGCAACACAGATCGGAGACCCTCTCGGGCAACCGGGCTTGTGAGGCGGGCCGAGCCGGGCGACAGGGTTAAGCTGGGTTGAGTTGACAGAGGGACGGTTTGGGGTTGTCTTGCCGCGGGGTTTGGGTTGGGGAGTGTTAGAGTTGGGTTGACACATGGGTTTAGGTTGCGTTGACAAGGGGGTTTGCGTGAGTTGGGTTGAGTTGACAAGAGAGTTTGGGTGAGTTGATTAAGGGGGTTTGGGGGTGAGTTGATTAAGGGGGTTTGGGTGAGTTGACTAAGGGGGGTTTGGGTGAGTTGAGTTCACCGGCTTGGCTTTGATTGAGTTGGGTTGAGGGCGTGCACCACTGAATGGGCACCCTTTCGGGGTGAGCCCGTTGTACCCAGAGGAAGATCCAAGCGACGAGGGGGCGAGGATCCAGCTCCCGGAAGGAGACACCAGCCGGACCAAGAGGCAGCAGGTGCGTGAGGTCCGGCCAGAGGCGTGTAATCGACCCCAACCCCACGCTGGGGCGACCGGGGATTGCCGACATCCCCGGCAGCCCGAGCGGTGCTTGACTGTCCCGGGATCCATGGGCACATCCAGCTGTAATTGCACCTCTGGGCAGCTCTTGCAGCTGGATTCCGTACAGAAACGGACAGCGGTTCTCCAGGGTGCCCAGTTACAGTCTGATTCCGTCAGATGCTCCCCGTGTTTGAGTTTTTCTCTTTCAGTGTGAATATTGTTGTTCTTTATTTATATTGTGAAGGCAGGGTTTCCCCTGAGACGCTGAAGCGAGACTCCATAACTGCCCTGGGGACCTCCTGCTCTTTGAGGAGAGGCGCCACCGGCCACGGCTCCTTCGCGCTCCGCTTCGCTCTGTCCGTGTGAATTACTTTATGCAACAATACCGTTCACCATTCGCCCTCGCTGGGAATCTAACACTGAAGCCGTACCGGTATCAGCGCCTCGCCGCCCCCGGCCGCCCCTTGGGTTTCTCTCTCTCTCTCACTCTCGTCAAACATCTGTTCCCATAGAACAATACAGCACCGTGGACCCTTTCTCTGTAACTGCAACACTATAACACGGTAACACTATATTCTGCACTCTGGTATTTTTCTCTTTGCACTACATATTGTACTTGTGTGTGTGACTTGATTGTACCCATATAAAACATGATTTGACTGCATAACACCAACGTGTTTACCTATCTCAACACACGTGACAGTAATGGACCACACCAAACCACAGGAACGGGTCCTTTGGCCCACAATGTTCCTGTCAAACATGATTTGGGCGACACGGTGCTTCAGCGATAGAGTTGCTGCCTCACAGCCAGAAACCTGGGTTTGATCCTGACTCCATGTGCTCTCCGTACGGAGTTTGCACGTTCTCCCTGTGACCCCATGGGTTTCCTCCGGGTGCTACGGTTTCCTCCCACATTCCAAAGACGTACGGCAATTGTCTTCTATAAATTGTCCCTAATGTGTAAGATATTGCTAATGCACGGGTGATCGTTGCTCGCATGGACTCCATGGGCCGAATGGCCTGTTTCCACACTGTATCTCTAAAATTATAAAACTCAAACGAATCCCAAATTAAACTAATCTCCTCTGCCAACACATGATTCCATCCCCTGCATTTCTGAGGCCATCTAAAAACTTTGACTCTGGAGAAGGACTTGGGCAGGTTAGGAGAGTGGGCAGATTAAATTCAGTTGAGCAAACTGTGGGGTCATGCATTTTAGTATTAAGAATAAAGGCGTTGATTATTTTCTAAATGGGGAGAGAATCCAGAAATCGGAGGTGCAAAGGGACTTGGGAGAGCTGGAGCAGGACGCCCAAAAGGTTAATTTGCAAGTCGAATCGGGAGTAAGGAAGACAAATTCAATGCTAGCATTTATATCAAGAGGACTGGAATACAAAAACAGAGAGGCTCTATATAGCTCTGGTCAGGCCACATTTGGAGTACCGTGGGCACATTTGGGCCCGGTGTCCATGGAAGGATTTGCTGGCTCTGGAGAGAGTCCAGAGACGGTTTACAAGAATGATTCCAGGACTGAGTAGGTTAGCATATGATGAATGTTTGACAGCACTGGGCCTCTACTCGCTGGAGTTTAGAAGGTTGAGGGGGACATCATTGAAACTTACAGAATAATGAAAGGCATAGATAGAGTGGAGGGTACACAAAAGGCTGGAGAAACTCAGCGGGTGCAGCAGCATCTAAGGAGTGAAGGAGATAGGCGACGTTTCGGGTCGAGACTCTTCTTCAGACCATAGATATAGATAGAGTGAATGTGGAAAGGATGTTTCCACTGGTGGGAGTCTAGGACCAGAGGTGATCGCCTCAGAATTAAAGGGTGCTCTTTTAGAAAGGAGGTGAGAAGGAACTTCTTAAGTCAGGCGGCAACTTAACTCATTGCCACAGAGGGCTGTGGAGGCCAAGTCAGTGTATATTTTTTAAAGCAGAGATAGACAAATTCTTGATTAGAACGAGTGTCAGAGTTATGGGGAGAAGGCAGGAAAATGGCATTAGGATGCAGAGATCAGCCATGATTGAATGGTGGAGTAGACTTGAATGGCCGCATTCTACTCCTGTAACTTGTGAACTTGTAAAAAGCCCCTTAAATGTCACAATCTTATCTGTCTCTATCACCACCCCTGCTGTGCATTGCAGGCACCCACCACTCTGTGTTTAAAAACAAATAAACACCCCCTACAGACTGGCAATTCTCTCGCCTTAAGGCTCTGCCCTCTAGTATCTGCCTCCATCACCACCCTTGGCAGTGTGTTCCAGGCACCAACCACAATCTGTGTAAACCAAAAACTTGCCCCTCCAGTTTAACTTCTGAGTTGTACTAGTAAACCCCCGTGCAAGGATATTGATCCCTCGCCAGTTCAGGTGCAACCCGTTGCTCTTGTACAGGTCACCTTTACCCGAGAAGAGATCCCAATGATCTAAAATTCAGAAGCCCTGCCCGCTGCACTAACTCCCGAGCCACGCATTCATCTGTCTTATCTTCCTGTTCCCACCCACACTAGCACGTTGCGCCAGGAGTAATCCGGAGCTCACCACCCTTGAGATCCTGCTTGCAATGGTCTGTTGGTCTAACACCTCAAAGTGCCAAGGGCTATCGGAGCTCTACTGTACAGAGGGAAAGTGGAAAAGGAGGACCTAAACGAGTGATAAACGTTTTCGGTCTGATGGTCGGCCGCTGAGCTGAATGTTGACCGTCTCCCTCCGTGGCTGCTGCCTGACATACTGAGCTTTGCAAATGCCATTGCCCTTGTCCATCTTCACAGCTTCCTCTCCAACACCTCCACGTCCATTTCACCATGTGGCAACTTCAACGTCGTTTAAAGATACAGTGCGGAAACAGGCCCTTCGGCCCACTGATTCCATGCTAACCAGCGATCATTCTGTACACTAACACTATCCTGCACACTAGGAACAATTACAGAGGTCAATTAACTAGCAAATCTGTACGGCTTTGGGGTAGAGAGGTAGGAAACCGGAGCACCCAGAGGAAACCCACGTGGTCATAGTGAGAACGTACAAACTGCACAGATAGCATCGGTAGTCAGGATCATACCTGGGTCTCTAACGCTGTGAGGCAGCAACTCTACCACTCTGCCACTCCTAAACGTTGACAGAGTTTATCACAATCTGACCGGAGTTTAGCAACATCTCCCTCCATTCCAGTTTGATTTCTTTCTGCTTATTGTGCTTTTGTTATGACCTTATTTACCTGGGGCGCTCTATTTCTATTTGACTCATTTTTCAACATGCCTTTAATCCACTACCTCACTATTGATATGTATTGGAACTGCTGACGTATGATTCCAACATCTGCAGTTGCCTATCCATGCTACCTGAACTACTGAGTTACTTCAGCAACTGTGTCTTAGAAACATAGAAAATAGGTGCAGGAGTAGGCCCTTCGAGCCTGCACCGCCATTCAATATGATTATGGCTAATCATGCAACTCGATATCCTGTACCTGCCTTCTCTCCATATCCCCGATCCCTTTAGCCAGAAGGGCCACATATAACACCCTCTTAAATATAGCCAATGAACTGGCCTCAACTACCTTCTGTGGCAGAGAATTCCACAGATTCACCACTCTCTGTGTGAAAAATGTTTTTCTCATCTCGGTCCTAAAAGATTTCCCCCTTATTCTGGACTTCCCCAACATCGGGAACAATCTTCCTGCATCTAGCCTGTCCAACCCCTTAAGAATTTTGTACATTTCTATAAGATCCCCCCTCAATCCTCTAAATTCTAGCTAGTACAAGCCGAGTCTATCCAGCCTTTCTTCATATGAAAGTCCTGACATCCCAGGATTCAGTCTGGTGAACCTTCTCTGTACTCCCTCTATGGCAAGAATGTCTTTCCTCAGATTAGGAGACTTTATCTGCACTTTCTTGTGCGTCCAGTTTCCTGCTTCACATTGGCTCCTGAAGGTATGCCCAGCTTGAAGAAGTTCCTGGTGGTTGTTGGGAAAGAACTGTTCTCGAACCTGCAGGTCACAGTTCTCGGGCTCCTTCACAGGCTCGGGCTCTTTCCTGTACCTTCTTCCCGATGGTATTAGTGAGATGAGAGCATGGCCAGGCTGGTGAGGGTCTTTGATAATGTTGGCTGCCTTTTTGGCTGCAGTACCTCCAGCAGATCCCTTAGATGGTGGGGAGGTCAGTACCGGAGATGGACCGGGCAGTGTCTATCACTGTAATTTCCTTCGATCATCGGCGTTTGAGCTGCTGAACTAGGCTGGGTTTGGGAAAGGAAGAAAGATTAAGTCTTCAGAGATTGAGATACAGCCAATTAACCTACAAAACCTGTACGTCTTTGGGATGTGGAAGAAAACCGGAGCGCCCAGAGGAAACCCATACGGTCACAGGGATATCGTACAAACTCCGTACAGACAGCACCCGAAGTCAGGATCGAACCTAAGGCAGCTACTCTACCGCTGCGCCATTGTGCTGCCCTAATGCCACCTTTGACGATGCCATTTTGAGGCAGTAGATCCTGTGGGTGGTGGGGCGGCCAATACCTGTGATGGACCAGGCAGTGTCCACAACTCTCTGACGCCTCCTTCATTCTGGACATTTGAGCTGCTGAACCAGGCCGTGTTTGAGAAAGAAAGAAATATAAGGTTCGTGTGGAGTCAGGCTGAGCCAGGAGAGTGAGCACCACTCTGTGGGCTTCCCCACTGTCATGATCTAATGCTGGGTCTTGGCCCGAAACATCACCCATTCCTTCTCTCCAGAGATGTCGTCTGACCCACTGAGTTACTCTAGCAATTTGTGTTTTATCTTCATTGTAATCCCGCATCCACAGTTCCTTCCCATACATTATACATTGTTTTTTGCATTAATTGGCCATTAATTATCGATGACGTGGAGGTTTTGTCAGCTGGAATGTTTTGTGAAGGAGTGTGATTAAGGAGTGTGATCAACCACACCTTTTGCTGATGGGACTGGATAAACAACCGTGCGGGGAGGGAGGGGGGAGAGGGTGGGTCGGGAACTGGGCGACAAGAGTCAGAAGATGCAGGAAACTGAGGATGGTGGGACCATCAGCGGAGTCAAGGGATATGGGGAGAAGGCAGGAGCGGGGTACTGATTGTGGATGATCTGCCATTATCACAGTGGATGGTGGTGCTGGCTTGAAGGGCCGAATGGCCTACTCCTGCACCTATTCTCCATTGCCTATTATCTATTCAGCCCCTCGGGCCGCCCCATCCTGTGAGATCCTCGACCATCCTACACCTGGTCCACCTCCATCCATTCTCACCACCTCATGTCCCCTTGTGTCCAGTGATCTGTCCTTCTGGGCTCAGAAAGTTCTCCAGAACACTGCAGCTCGCCGTTACGAGGCGTTGACCTTCTCACGGGGCCTGGACAATGTTTGTTGCTGCCCCTGTTCTTGTGGTCAATCTGTCCTTCACTTTCCACCCAAAACCATTGAGCTATACAGTGCAGAAACAGGCCATTTGGCCCATATCCCTCTAAATCTTTCCTATCCTAGCCATACAGTGGCGCAGCAGTGGAGCTGCTGTATTACAGCCGCAGAGACCCGTGTTCAATCCTGATTACGGGTGCTGTCGGTACGGAGTTTTTTTTTTCCCTGTGACCGTGTGGGTTTTTCCCGGGTGCTCCGATTTCCCCCCACATTACAAAGACATGCAGGATTGTAGGTTAGTTGGCTTCTGTAAATTATAAATGGTCTCTAGTGTGTAGGATAGTGTTAGTGTGTGGGATGATCGCTGGCCGGCGTGGATTCGGTGAGTTGCATCTCTAAATTCTAAAGTGACCCAACCTGAGACATCACCTATCCATGTTCTCCAGAAATGCTGCCGGATAGAAACATAGAACATAGAAACATAGAAATTAGGTGCAGGAGTAGGCCATTCAATATGATCATGGCTGATCATCCAACTCAGTATCCCGTACCTGCCTTCTCTCCATACCCTCTGATCCCCTTAGCCACAAGGGCCACATCTAACTCCCTCTTAAATATAGCTGCCGTGTTACTCCAGAATTGTATGTCTTTTTTTAGAAACTAGCAGGAGTCAATTCCTTGGTTCGACATAATAGAAGCATATCTACATTGGTAGAGAGAAAAAAAAATAGAGGTAACGTTACTGTGAGGGATTGAAAGCACCGCAAGGACCTCGTGTCCTGACACGTGAATGATTGAGAGTTAGTGGTGCAGGCGTTGGCACTGGTTAATATTGTCACGTTTACTGAGATAGCAGTTGGCCTGCCCAAGGCCAGCCCCACGGAACCCTGAATTGGAAAGTCATAGACTCGAGGGACTCACGGGTGTTCGATGGTTCCGAGACCCAACAGAAAGAATCCGTGGAGGGAATCTGACCTCCAGGGAAAGGAATTTACTGCCCTGGGGGGAAAACGTTTGTCGGGAAGCTCTCAGGGTGTAAGTGGAGCGTGTTTATTAGTTTGTAATGTGTTTGACTGGAGCTGTTCAGCTTCAACGTACAAAAGGGCTACTTACCGCACAAGGTCCGGGACTGTCTGAAGAGCCAAGTGGTGTCTTGGGTCATTGGGTGTTGCGGAAGTGTTGCAAACAGACAGCACCTTTGTCCCCCACAATGGAAATGTCAAATACAAGAGGGTATAGCTTTAACGTGAGAGGGGCAAAGTTTAAAGATGTGCGGGACAAGTATTTTCACACGGAGGTTGGTGGGTGCCAGAAACGTGTTGCCGGGGACGATGGTGGAAGAAGATACAATAGTGGCATTTAAAAGACTTTTGGATATTCGGGGAACGGAGGGATATGAGCTATGTGCAGGCAGACAAGTGGTGGTCATGTTCGGCACAGACATTAAGGGCCTGTGCTTCTGCTTGTGCTGTTCTATGTTCTGTAAACACCGAAGCTGCTCCTAGTGCAGTGTGAGGCTGCTGAGTAGATTTGATTGTGTTTAGGGTGGGTGGAGTTTCCTGGATTGTAAATGTCTGGGTTGTAAAATAAGATGAAGTCATTACTAACGCCCAGACAAGTGTCAGTTTGGGTGGGTGTTGTGTCCCCGTGCCCAGCTGTTGATGCCAACTTTATGCCACATCTGGAGCTGCTGTGCGGAGGATGGTGCCCCTGTGGTGGGGGGGGGGGGGGGGGGGGGAACCTGGGGCCACCGTCTGTGTCCGGCGTGGTAGCTGTGTGCCGGAGCGAGAGGGAATGGTGGCAGGAAGCAAACAGCTCAGTGGTACAGCGGGTGGAGCTGCTGCCTCACAGCGCCAGCGACCCGGGTTTGATCCTGTCTACAGGTGCTGTCTGTGCAGAGTTTGTACGTTCTCCCTGTGACTGCATGGGCTTTCTTCGGGTCTCTTGTTTCCTCCCACATTCCAAAAACGTGCAGGTTTTATAGGTTAATTGGCTTCAGTAAAAATTGTACATTGTTCCTAGTGTGTAGGATAGAACTAGTGTACAGGGGGTGATCGTTGGTCGGCATGGACTCAGTGGGCCGAAGGGCCTGTTTCCACCTTGTATCTCCAAAGTCTAAAGGGAGGGTAGTGTGGTCGTACTATAACTGCTGGTGATACAATGAGGTGAGAGACGGGCTCTTCTCAACTCCCTCCACAGCTTGGTTTAGTTTAGAGAGATATAGCGCGGAATCAGGCCCTTCGGCCCACCGGGTCTGCGCCGACCAGCGATCCCTGCACATTAACACCAATTAGGGACAATTTTTACATTTACCAAGCCAATTAACCTACAAACCTGTACGTCTTTGGAGTGTGGGAGGAAATTAAAGACCTCGGAGAAAACCCATGCAGGTCACAGGGAGAACGTACAAACTCCGTGCAGATAGCACCCGTAGTCGGGATCGAACCTGGCTTTCCGGCGCTGCATTCGCTGTAAGGCAGCAACTCTACCACTGCGCCACCGTGACCGCCCTTCCTGGAGTGTGGTCATCGTGGTGGGGGCATCTGCAGCCAATGCCCACCCACGTCATGCTCACCACCAAAACCAGCGAGAAGTTAACGCTGTCCTTGGACACCAGGAGGAAGTCGTACAGTGTGGAAACAAGCCTTTCAGTCCAACTTGCCAATTCCGTCCAACGTGCCCCATCTACAGTAGTCCCACCTTACCGCGTTTGATCCAGATCCCTCTAAACCTATCCTATCCATGTACCTGCCCAAATGTCTTTTAAATTGTAATTGGACATGCATCGACTACCTCCTCTGGCAGCACGTTCCATATACTAACCACGCTCTGTGTGGAGATGTTGCCCCTCGGGTTCCCATTGAATCATTCCCCTCTAACTTTAAACCTATATCCTCTGGTTCTTGATTCCCATCCTCATTCCAGAGGTTGATGGAAGGAGTGGCCAGAGTAAGTGATAGAGTCTGCTACAATTACAACATTGATAAGACACTTGGACAGATACATGGATAAGAAAGGTTTGGAGAGGTATGGGCCAAATGTGGGCAACTGGGTTTGGGAACGTGGTCAGCATGGACAAGAAGGACTGAAGGGCCTCAATCCATGCTCTGTCTGTGTGACTCTGTGACAGTGATGATATGTGTGTGGGGTAATGTGGACACTCCACACGCTCAATAAAAACAGAAAAACAAACACTCAGCAGGTGGACACAAAAAGCTGGTGTAACTCAGCGAAACAGGCAGCATCTCTGGAGAGAAGGAATGGGTGACGTTTCGGGTCGAGACCCTTCTTCAGACCAGGACCTCGACCCGAAACGTCAGCGTTCTCTCCAGAGATGCTGCCTGTCCCGCTGTTACTCCAGCTTTGTGTCTATTCGGTTTAAACCAACATCTACAATTCCTTCATACACTCAGCAGGTCTGATAACAGCTGAGAAGAAGCTGAATGTGATGTTTGGTACAGTTTAGGGATACAGCGAGGAATCAGGCCCTTCGGCCCACCGAGTCCATGTGACCATCGATCACCCCCGTCACTAGCTCTCTGTTATCCCGCTTTCAGCATCAGAGACCGGGGTTCGATCCTGTCCACGGGTGCTGTCTGTATGGCGTTTGTACGTTCTCTGCGTGACCTGCGTGGGTTTTCTCCAGGAGCTCTGGTTTCCTCCCACGCTCCAAAGACATACAGGTTTGTGGGTGAATTGGCTTTGATAAAATTACAAATTGTCCCCGGTGTGTGTGTGTGCAGGACAGTGGGCAGGAATCGCTGATCGGTGGGCCGAAGGGCCTGTTTACCTGCTGTATCTCTAAACAAAACATTAAATTTCTGATGGCCTTAAAATGGTCTGGTGTAGGAGAGGTGCCGGTCGTACCCAGAACCATCTACTGGTGACTCCGGTCCAGCAACAACGTGACCACTGCTCAGTTCCCCTCAACCAATCTCCGTTTTAAATTCCTGGAAATGTTTCGCCTTGGTTTACTCCGCCCTGTCGCCAGACTTCTAACGCAGCAGCGTGAGAGAGCTTCTCGCGACTCTTGAGGTCCCAGTATCAACGCATAACATCTGACTGTTGCAGAGAACATTAAAAACAGGAAACAGATGCCCAGCGATTACAGACTGTAGGTGTCGAAAGATGGATCTTGGTGCAATATTGGGAGGAGGCAGGAACGGTTCCTCAATTTACCAATGAAAGAATTTGTATTTTAAAAGCACTCCAACCCAAAGTGCGTCAGTGCCAATATTCGAGTTGCGTGCTTGCATTAGTTCAGACAGCACCCATAGTTAGCATCGAACCCGGCATATCTGGTGTTACCAGGCAGCAACTCGACCGCTGTGCCACTGTGCTGCCCAAGTTTACAGTATTTTGTTGTTTTGTAACCCTGTTTTTGGAAAGATGTTGTTAAGCTGGAAAGGGTGTGGTAATGGTTTACGAGGATGTTGCGGGACCTGAGCCCCAGGGAGAGGTTGGGCAGGCGAGGACTTTATTCCTTGGAAAGCATCAGGATGAGGGGTGATCTTATAGGGGTGCACAAGATCGTGAGAGGAATACCTAGGGTAAATGCACATTTTTACTTGGAGTAGGGGGATCAGCATGATCGTAGGTTTAAAGAGGACATAGATTTACGATGAGAGGGGAACAATTTAATAGGAAGCTGAGGGGCAGCGTTTTCACACAGGAAACAGTGGGTATGTGGAACGAGCTGACAGAGGACAAAAACAACAAGCTATTGGAAGGCCATCCAGCCCTAGGTACATAAACAACATTTAAAAGACACAAAATGCTGGAGTAACTCAGCTGGCCAGGCAACATCTCTGGAGAAAAGGAATAGATGACATTTTGGGTGGAGACCCTTCCTCAGACTGTCTGAAGACCCTGAAGCAGGGCCCAGCATTTTGTGCCCATCTTTGGTGTAAACCAGCATCTGCAGTTCTTTGCTACACAATATTTGAAAGACATTTGGACAGGTACACAGATAGGAAAGGTTTGTAGGGATAAGGACCCAACGCGGGAAGGTGGGATGAGTGTGGATTGGGCATCTCGGTCGGCTTGGGCAAGTTGGGCCTGTTTCCATGCTCTGTGGCTCTATGACAGACCTTGATGGAAGCAGTGTCTCTGGAGTGTGTTTTAAACAGCTTGTGGTGTTCACAGTCACAGCGGTCCCCTGTGACACGCCGGGTGTTTTAGGGCAGTGTTGTTTCCGAGTCAGAATTAGATTGACTCCCACCCAGATCAGCTGTTCCCTGGAGAAATGGCCAGGAAGCTGAGAGTGCCTAGTCAATAGGAACACTGGGGACTGCAGACACTGGAATCCTGAGCAAAAACACAAAGTGCTGGAGGAACTCAGCGGGTCAGGCAGCATCTGTGGAGAGATCGGACAGATGACGTTTCTGGCCAGGGCCCTTCTTCAGACTGATGGTGTGGTGGGGGGAGATAAATCTGGAAAAGAGAGGTGGGG
The DNA here is from genome assembly GCA_963514005.1 of Raja brachyura. The sequence goes on along the minus strand of OY740800.1, from coordinate 26,783,379 downwards.
ATGGGACAAAACTTGGCAAGTAACGGGTGTGGGAAAATGCTAGTTTATACCGAAGATAGATGCAAAATGCTGGAGTAACTCAGTGGGTCAAGCAGCATCTCTAGAGAAAAGGAATAGGTGAGATATTTTGGGTGGGAATCCTTCTTCAGACTAAAAATAGAGACGGCCAGAACAAAACACCGCCGGTAACAGATGACCTCAGAGGGTGGAGTCCATAATGGCCCATTGTTGGCTGGGGAAGAAATGGAAGAGGGGCACAAAAATGTGAACAGTGGAACTGGTAGGATGACATTTTGGGGGGGGGGGGGGGGGGGACGGGGAAGAAAACCAGGAGTTACTTGATATTAGAGAAATCAATGTTCATGCCACTAGATTGTAAGTCAGTCAAGCGAAATATGAGGTTCTGTAAGTGGATACAGGTGAGGAGGGTGTTGATTTTGAGATGAAATAAGTGATAAAGACTGGAGGTGAAAAGGAGATAAAAAGGTGTCGGAGAAGGAGAGTGATATGTAAAGTCGGATGGAGGCATATGGGTGGAACGGGATAGAGGTGAAGTGAAAGAGGGGGATAAAATGTGGGACCTGGAGATGGGGGTGCAGAGGTTTGGCCCAACTTGCCCATTCCGACCAAGACACCCCATCTATACTAGTCCCACCTGTCTGCTTTTGCCCACATCTCTCAAACACTTTCCTATTCACGTGCCTGTCCAAGTGTCTTTTAAATATGTCATAGTACCTGTCTCAACTACTGCCATTAGGCAGCTCATTCCAGATACTATTTTCCCATGCTGACCAAGATGCCCCATCTACACTTGTTCTACCTGCCCATGTTTGCCCATATCTCTCTAAACCTTTCCTATCCATGTTCCTTGCCCAAATGTCTTTAAAGTATTGTTATAGTACCTTCTGTACAGAAAGAAGGGCGACTGGGGTGGAGCGAGATGGGGGAGAGAAATGTGTGTGCACAATGAGTACTTACAAGGTGTTTGTCGTTCCTTCTCCGGCAGATTGCCATGGCGACGCTTGGAGGCAGTGCAGCATCCCTTCCGATGAGTAATCACACAAGGGAGAGGGTAACCGTTGCTAAATTAACACTGGAAAATTTCTACAGTAACCTGATCACACAGCACGAAGAGAGAGAGATGAGGTAATGTCTGACTGCACAGCCAAGATGTTGGAAGCCCACGTCTGCCTCGCCCCTCTGCCTCCTGCGCTCCAAGGAATAAAGTCCTAGCCTGCCCAAACTCTCCCTGGAGATCCGGACCTCGAGTCCTGGCAGCATTCCCGTAAATTTTCCCTGCGCTCTTTCTGGCTTCATGACATCATTCATGTAGCAGGATGTGCAAAGCTGAACACATTACTTCAAGCATTTCACCAATGCCTTGTACAACTGTAACATAACATCCTAACCTCTACAGACACAAAGTAAGTAGGCGGGTCAGGCAGCATCTCTGGAGCAAAAGGATGGATGATATTTTGGGTTGGGACCCTTCTGTCTGAAGAAGGTTCCCGCCCTGAAATGCTGCCTGACCCGCTGAGTTACTCCAGCACGGTGTGCCTATCTTCGCTATTATACCAGCAGTTCTTTGTTTCTACGTCCTAGCTTCTGTACTCCATTCTCTGACTGATGAAGGCCAATGTGCTGAAAGCATAGAAACATAGAAACAAAGAAAATAGGTGCAGGAGGAGGCCATTCGGCCCATCGAGCCAGCACCGCCATTCAATATGATCATGGCTCATCATCCGCTATCAATAACCCGTGCCTGCCTTCTCCCCATATCCCTTGACTCCAGTAGCCCTAGAGCTCTATCCAACTCTCTTAAATCCATCCAGTGATTTGGCCTCCACTGCCCTCTGTGGCAGGGAATTCCATAAATTCACAACTCTCGGGGTAAAAAAGTTTTTTCTCACCTCAGTCTTAAATGACATCCCCTTTATTCTAAGACTGTGGCCCCTGACTCGCCCACCATTGGGAACATTTTTCCTGCATCTAGCTTGTCCAGTCCTTTTATAATTTTATATGCTTCATGTATGCTTTTATATGTTAAAAGCCTTCTAGCCCACCCTGTCTAGCTGTGACACCACTTTCAAGGAACTATGTACATGCTCTCCTGGAGCCCTCTGCTCTACAGCTCTCCCCTGCCATTACCAGTGGTCCTGCCCTGGTTTGACTTCCCAAAATGCAACACCTCGCACCTATCTGCATAAAACTCCTCAGCCCCACTTGTCTAACTGCCCACTCGATGATCAACTTCACTATTTACAATACCACCCACATTTGTGTCATCTGCAAAACCTATGAATGATACCTTGCACATTCTCATCCAAATCGTTGATATCGATGAGAACGGGGAAGGGGCCCAGCACCGGTCCCTGAGGCACACCACCAGTCACGGGTGTGTGCTGTACAGTTGCGCGCCATCTCCCACACTGTAGCTGATGAGTTTATCCGACGGTTAATGAGACTGCTTTACTTCTCCTTCCAGGCAAGTCCAACTGGAAAAAGCTATGGAGCAGGAAGGACTGGCCGATGAGGACGTAAGTCTTTGTTTCCAATGAGTTGTGAATGTTGTAAATTTATCGTGTGCCGAGTTGTTCTTCCCTTCCAAGGATGTCTACCCATCGTAAGACTGAGGATACATTTGAACTTGGTGCAGAAATGAGCCGAGACTGCTAGTGAGACCACACTTGGAGTACTCAGAACTGTGTCGTTCTGGTCACAACCCAGCTGCAGGAAGGATATCATTAAGGTGGAAAGGGTGCAGCAGAGATTCACCAGGATGTCACCTGGGCTTGTTGGCTGGAGTTATAGGGAGAGGTTGGGTCGGCTGGAATTCTTTTCCTGGTGGAGGCTATGGAGTGATCTTGTTGGGGTGTTACAAGATCACGAGGGGCATGGATAAAATGAACGCTCACAGTCTTTTTCCCAAGATAGAGAATTCTAAAACAGGAGGGTATAGGCTTAAGTTGGCAGGAGAGAGTTTTGAGGGGCTGCCCTGGTACAACTTTCCAAAATTCACCACCTCGCGCTTATCTGCATATGCGGCGCAAGTTTTTCAGACAGAAGGTGGTGGGTGCCTGGAACACGCCACCAAAGGTGGTGGTGGAGACAGATATGATGGTGGGTTTTAAGATTCTTTTAGACAGACGCGTCGATCTGTAGGGAATGGAGGGATATAGATGACTAGGAAGCAGAGATCAGTTTAACGGCAACATGTTCGGCACAGATATTATGGGGCCTGCTCCTGTGCTGTACTGTTCTATGTTACACTTCATTAGTTGTCGAGTGGGTTATGGAAGATGCAATGAGATGGAATGTGGTTGAGGTGTTGGTTGTGGAGACTCTTGGATTTTGGATTGTCAGTAAACAAACACTGATATATCATAATTCAAATGTCATCTCCCAAGGAAGGTTTTTTTTTAGTGCGATGGTCTGGGCTGTGTCCAAAACTCTCTGCAATTTCTTACGGTCTTGGATAGAGCTATTCCCAAACCATGCAGTGATGCATCGTGATAAAATACTTTGTACGGCACATGTGAGACAAGTTTTTGGGAACATAACCAAAATTCCTATGGCTTTGAGGGAAGTAGAGGTGTTGGTGTGTTTTCGTCGCCATTGATTTGATACGGCTGGTCCGGTGTAAATTGCTGGTGATAATTATTCCTAAGAACTTGAAGCTTTCGGCGCCGTCAAAGTATGCCGGGATATATGTACGGCTTCTCTGCCTGAAGTCGATCACTATCTCCTGTGTCTTGCTGACGTTTAGAGAAAGGTTTAGGAAGGATCTCCTGCTTGCTAAACACTAACTCCCTCTCCCATTCCAATACTGTCCATTCTGCCTTGGGCCTCCTCCAATGTCAGAGTGAGGCCAAATGCAAATTGGAGGAACAGCACATCATACTTTGCTTAGGCAACATACAGCCCAGTGGTATGTATATAGATTTCTCTTATCTTTCCCTCTCTCTCCATTCCACCCCCACCCTAGTTGCCCGATTAGTTCCACTGTCCTCATAATTAATTTTACCTCGTTGTCACCTTCCCCTCACCAACAATGAACCATTCTACACCTTCTTGATCGTCGTATACTTTGATCGGTCGTTTTCACACCTTATATTCTCTTTCTACCCTTCCATATCTCTAGTTTTCCTCTCCCCGACTCTCAGTCTGAAGAAGGGTCTCGACCTGAAACGTCACACATTCCTTCTTTCCAGAGATGCTGCCTGTCTCGCTGAGTTACTCCACCATTTTGTGTCTTATTTGAAAGAAAGGTTGTTATCTTGACACCACGTCACAAGGTTTTCAATCTCATAGAAACATAGAAACATAGAAATTAGGTGCAGGAGTAGGCCATTCTGCCCTTCGAGCCTGCACGGCCATTCAATATGATCATGGCTGATCATCCAACTCAGTATCCCGTACCTGCCTTCTCTCCATACCCTTTGATCCCCTTAGCCACAAGGGCCGCATCTAACTCCCTCTTAAATATAGCCAATGAATTGGCCTCAACTACCCTCTGTGGCAGAGAGTTCCAGAGACCCACCACTCTCTGTGTGAAAAAATCCCTTCTCATCTCGGTCCTAAAGGATTTCCCCCTTATCCTTAAGCTGTGGCCCCTTGTCCTGGACCTCCCCAACATCGGGAACAATCTTCCTGCATCTAGCCTGTCCAACCCCTTAAGAATTTTGTACGTTTCTATAAGATCCCCTCTCAATCTCCTAAATTCTAGAGAGTATAAACCGAGTCTATGCAGTCTTTGTTCATAAGACAGTCCTGACATCCCAGGAATCAGTCTGGTGAACCTTCTCTGCACTCCCTCTATGGCAATAATGTCCTTCCTCAGATTTGGAGACCAGAACTGCACGCAATACTCCAGGTGTGGCCTCACCAAGACCCTATACAACTGAAGTAGAACCTCCCTGCTCCTATACTCAAATCCTTTTGCTATGAAAGCTAACATACCATTCGCTTTCTTCACTGCCTGCTGTACCTGCATGCCTACTTTCAATGACTGGTGTACCATGACACCCAGGTCGCGCTGCATCTCCCCTTTTCCTAATCGGCCTCCATTTAGATAATAGTCTGTTTTCCTATTTTTGCCACCAAAGTGGATAACCTCACATTTATCCACATTATACTGCATCTCCCTCCTGTACTCTGTCTTCTTCATTATTTCATATCCGGTCCACTATTGTGGTGTTGTCTGTGAATTTGTAAATTGGATTGGGTTGATATTTGGCTGCATAGTTAAATGCTGTGTTGTGTTTTGCAACAGAAGCAAACGCGGAGGAGCCAGCACGCCCAGAAGGAGACCGAGTTCCTGCGCCTCAAGAGGACCAGGCTGGGTCTGGATGACTTTGAGTCGTTGAAAGTGATTGGAAGAGGTGCCTTTGGAGAGGTGAGTGTGTTGTGTTGGTACGGTGCTTGGAGATGCAGGACATCTCATGGAGATATCACCACTGACCATCAGCCTGAAGAAGGGTCCCGCCCCGAGTTTCGAAAGATGACGGGGGACCCGATTGAAACTTACCGAATAGTGAAAGGCCTGGATTGAGGATTCATTCACTGACCTGATAACCTTGTTCACAGCTTAAAACTGTGGACTCGGCCCAGACCATCACAGAAACCAACCTCCCTTCCGTTGACTCCGTCTACACTTCACGCTGCCTCGGCAAGGCCCCTAGCATAATCGACGACCAGTCTCACTCCGTCACTCCCCGGTTCCCATCAGGCAAGAGGTACAGAAGTGTGAAAACTCACAACTCCAGATTCGCAGACAGTTTCTTCCCAGCTGTTATCAGGCAACTAAACCGTCCTGTCAGCAACAACAGAGCAGTCCTGACCTCTCATCGACCTCATTGGAGACCCTCTGACTATCTTCAATTATTCTTTATCTTGCACTAAACGTTTGTGGGACCCTCCTATAGATGGGTTTTGCTGCCTAGCCAGTCATATTATTACCATACATGAGAATGTACATTGGAGATTTTCAAGCTAGCATTAATTGGACTTTACTGGACTTTATCTTGCACCAAACGTTATTCCCTTTATCCTGCATCAGTACGCTGTGGATGGCTTGATTGCAACCATGTGTAGTCTTTCCGCTGACTGGTTAGCATGCGGCAAAAGCTTATAGCTGTACCTCGGTACACGTGACGATAGACTAAACCCCAGGGTCACTCTGCTTTGATCCTGTCAGAAACATCTTCATCCTCGCCCCTGCTTATTTTGTCTCCTTCCCAGGTCTTTGATGTGGAACATTGTTTCTCTTCCCACAGATGCTGCCAGCATGCCTGGCTATTTCCAGCATTTTCTTCTTTTATTTAAACGCTTGTAGGTGTTTCGTCAGTGGCTGTTGGTGTTCACAGATCCTTGCCATTGTCACAGAGTCTTAGAAATATCTGTACAGAAAGGAAATGGGCCCCTCGCCCCACCTTAACTTTTCCGACCACAAGTGTTGTCTGCATGGAGGTAGTACGTTCTTCCTTTGACTGTGGGTTTCCTCCTGGTGCTCTGGTTTCCTCCCACACTCCAAAGACGTGCACGTTTGTAGGTTAATTGGGTTCTGTAGAGTTGTAAATTGTCCCTAGTGTGTAGGATAGTGTTAGTGTACGCGGTGATCGCTGGTTGGTGTGGACGGTGGGCCAATGAGGGGGGATTTCCATGCTGTGACTCTAAAATCTGAAGATCAAGTTGGCATATCGGGTGGTCCCATTTGCCAGTATTTGGCCCATTTCCCTCCAAACCCTTCCTATCCATATATCGGCCCAAGTGAATTTTTAAAAGTCACTGTATAACTTCTTCTGGCAGCTCATTCCAGATACGGACTTCCCTCTGAGTGAAAAGGTCAGCCCCGAGGTCCCTCTTAAATTCCTTCCCCTTTTCCTTCAGTCTGTGCCCTCTAGTTTTAGAATTCTCTACCCTGTGAGCGTTCACTTTATCCATGCTCCTCATGATCTTGTACACTTCAATAAGGTCACCCCTCAGCCTCTTACGCTTGTAGTGTCTATATACCCAACTTCCCCTCTCCAATGCCACAGTGGAGCACCTGTAGGAGTTGATGGGTGAGGTAGCTACCTGTGAAGAGCTGATGGGTTTGGCGGCACTTGTATTCCAGGTACGTCTTGTGCAGAAGAAGGACACGGGGCATATCTACGCCATGAAGATCCTTCGTAAGGCAGACATGTTGGAAAAGGAGCAGGTAGGTGAACAGCTAAATGTTTGCTCAGTTTATTGGAGTATTGTGTGCAGTTTTGGTCCCCTAATTTGAGGAAGGACATCCTTGCTATTGAGGGGGTGCAGTGTAGGTTTACAAGGTTAATTTCCAGGATGGCGGGACTGTCATATGCTGAGAGAATGGAGCGACTGGGCTTGTACACTCTGGAGTTTAGAAGGATGAGAGGGGATCTTATTGAAACATAGAAGATTATTAAGGGTTTGGGCTCGCTAGAGGCAGGAAACATGTTCCCGATGTTGGGGGAGTCCAGAACCAGGGGCCACAGTGTAAGAATAAGGGGTAAGCCATTTAGAACAGAGAGTTGTGAGTCAGTGGAGTTCTCTGCCTCAGAGGGCAGTGATGGCCGGTTCTCTGGATACTTTCAAGAGGGAGCTCGATAGGGCTCTTAAAGATAGCGAAGTCAGGGGAGAAGGCGGGAATGGGGTACTGATTGAGGATGATCAGCCATGATCACATTGAATGGTAGTGCTGGCTAGAAGGGCCAAATGGCCTACTCCTGCACCTGTTGTCTATTGTCTATTACCGCCCAGTGTACCGACATATCGTGACAAACCTGAACGTCACCCATACTTTCTCTCCACAGATGCTGCCTGTCCTGCTGAGTTACTCCAGCTTTTTGTGTCCATCTTCAGTGTAAGCCAAAATCTGCAGTTCCTTCTTACACATACCGTGACAAACTTTGTTTTGCTGTTAAAAAGGACACAAAGTGCTGGAGTAACTCAGCTAGTCGGGCAGCATCTCCGGAGAACATGATTAGCTGACTGATAGGTGACTGAATACCAGACTGATTCCTGGGATGGTAGGACTTTCATATGAAGAAAGACTGGATAGACTCAGCTTGTACTCACTAGAATTTAGAAGATTGAGGGGGGATCTTATAGAAACGTACAAAATTCTTAAGGGGTTGGACAGGCTAGATGCAGGAAGATTGTTCCTGATGTTGGGGAAGTCCAGAACAAGGGGTCACAGTTTAAGGATAAGTGGGAAGTCTTTTAGGACCGAGATGAGAAAAACATTTTTCACACAGAGAGTGGTGAATCTGTGGAATTATCTGCCACAGAAGGCAGTTAAGGCCAGTTCATTGGCTAGAGTTAGATGTGGCCCTTGTGGCTAAAGGGATCAGGGTGTATGGAGAGAAGGCAGGTACAGTATACTGAGTTGGATGATCAGCCATGATCATATTGAATGGCGGTGCAGGCTCGAAGGGCCGAATGGCCTACTCCTGCACCTATTGTCAGATCTTTCGTCAGATAGGTTTTGCTGCTATCCAATCACATTATACCATACATGAGTATGTAAAAATTGGAGACCTTCAAGTGAGCATGAATCAGACTTTACTGGACTTTATCTTGCACTAAACATTATCCACTTTATTTTGTACCTGTACACTGTGGACGGCTTGATCGTATTCATGTATAGGGCCTGTACTCACTGGAGTTTAGAAGGATGAGCTTATTGGAAGGGGGGAGCTTATTGAAACATACTGATTAGTGAAAGGCCTGGAAACAGCTCCATCTTTTTGCTTCACTTTTTGCTCTTCGATTGTTTTGCTGAACACCTCCACTCCGCTGAGACCGAGGTGACTTCCCGGTTGCAAAACCCCTTTAACTCCCCCTCCCATCCCCATACTGACCTTTCCGTCCTGGGCCTCCTCCACTGTTTGAGTGAGGCCCAACGCAAATTGGATCAGCAGCACCTCATATTTTGCGTGGGCAGCTTACAACCCAGCGGTATGAACATTGATTTCTCTAACTTCAAGTAAACCTTGCCTTCCCTCTCTCTCCGTCCCTCCCCCATCTTAGTTCTCCGACTAGTTTCACTGTCCTTCTGATTAGTTTTACTGATTGTGTGCCTCCGTGTCACCTTCCCCTCAGCTCACAATGAACCAATCTACATTTCCCTGTCACCGTCTACCTTGATCTGTCCTTTTCACACCTTACCCTTCCATATCCCTAGACTCCCTCTCTCCTGACAGTCTGAAGAAAGGTCTCGACCTGAAACATCACCCATTCCTTCTCTTCAGAGATGCTGCCTGACGCACTGACGTACTCCAGCATCCAAACCCTGTCGGACCATATCCAGGCAAAGTGCTGTTTCTTGAATCTTTGTAACGGGATGGGCCTGGAGATGTCACTAGCTGACAGCATTCCTGTCCCGTGGCTAATTCTTGCTGCGTTACTCATCGCAGGTGGCTCACATCCGGGCGGAGAGAGACATCCTGGTGGAGGCAGACGGTGCCTGGGTGGTCAAGATGTTCTACAGCTTTCAGGACAAGAGGAACCTGTACCTGATCATGGAGTTCCTGCCAGGAGGTCAGTGAACTTGCTTGGAGACCAGAGCCTGACCTCTGCCCTGCTCCCTGCCCGCTCGCCCACGGGACCCAGCAGGACAAGTGGGTGTTGCCTGAGGCAGGGCTGGCTGGGGGGAGGGAGACCAGAGGGGTGGGAGAGGAGTGTTAGGCCATTCAGCCCATCGAATCTACTCCGCCATTCAATCATGGCTGATCTATCTTTCCCTCTCAACCCCATTCTCCTGCCTTCTCCCCGTGACCCCTGACACCCGTACTATTCAAGAACCTGTCAATCTCCACTTTAAAAATACCCAAATGACTTGACCTCCACCGCCGCCCACAGATTTACCAGCCTCTGGCTAGAGGGAGGGGCACAGGAAGGGAGAGCTTGGGCAGAGGGAGGGAGCTGTGCGGTGGGTGGGGCATTGCTGAGGAAGGTTTGGATTAGGTACGGGCGACATCGAAGACATTACCTCCGTGTGTCCAGTTTCTGGTTGCCCTGCTACAGGAAGGATGTCATTAAATTACAAAGGATGCAGAAGGGATTCACCAGGATGTTCACCTGGGCTTGCGGGCTTGAGGTATAAGGAGAGGTTGGATAGGCTGGGACTTTTGTCCTTGGAAGTCGGAGGATGAGGGGTGCCCTTATTGAGGTGTACAAGATCATGAGAGGCACGAATAAAGTGAACGCTCACAGTCTCTCTCCCCAGAGTAGAGGATGCTAAAATTAGAGGGCGCATGCTTAAGGTGAGAGGGCATTTAAATGAATGTTCAGGGTCAACTGTTTCACTCGGAGGGTAGTCCGTATCTGGAATGAGCTGCCAGAGGAAGCTGTAGAAGCAGGTACGATTGTGACTTTTAAAAGACATTTGGACAGATAGTTTAGGTTAGTATAGAGATATAGCGTGGAAACAGGCCCAAGTCCAACCGACCAAAGTGAGGGGGTGGAGATTGAAGAGGGACCTCAGGGGCAACATCTTCACTCGAAGGGGAGTCGCGCTCTCCCCCACCCTCTCCAGGGGCCGTTGGTGAAGGGTCAGTAAATGCAGGACCGTGCCCTGGTCCCACGGCGACCGTGTCCCATTGACAGCGCTCGTTTCTGCCTCCAGGGGACATGATGACGTTACTGATGAAGAAGGACACGCTGGCGAACGAGGAGGCACGGTTTTACATCGCAGAGACGGTGCTGGCCATCGACTGCATCCACCAGATGGGCTTCATCCACAGGGACATCAAACCCGACAACCTCCTCCTAGACAGCAGGGTGAGTCCCGACCCAGCTCCGAGTACGGGTACAGCGGTAGACATCCTCCCTCCCCCTGCCTCCCCCACTCCCACTCCCCCACTCAGGGCTGGACTGGATTCAGTGTGTGGAGGGGATGGGTGAGTTGATTCTCAGCTGCTGTTTAAAACAGATCTCCATCTTGCTCTTTTGCAGGGACATGTGAAGCTCTCGGACTTTGGTCTGTGTACGGGACTGAAGAAAGCTCACAGGACCGAGTTCTATCGCAACCTCACCCGCAGCCCCCCCAGTAACTTCAGTAAGTTCATTCTCAGAGACCTCCGCAGGCACCCCACAGTCCGACAACACGCCCCACACACGGCCCAGTAACGACTAGTGCACACCTCCACAGCATAGACCAGTACAGCACAGCTACAGGCCCTTCAGCCCACAATGTCTGTGCAGAACATGATGCCAAGACCAACTCTTATCTTCCTGCGTAAGAAACAACTACAGATGCTGGTTTAAATCGAAGGTAGACTCAAAATGCTGGAGTAACTCAGCGGGACAGGCAACATGTCTGGAGAGAAGGAATGGGTGACGTTTCGGGTCCAGGCTGTTGTTCATACATGTATGAAGTAGGGTCTCGACCTGAAACATCACCCATTCCTTCTCTCCAGAGATGCTGCCTGTCCCGTTGAGTTATCCACCATTTTGTGTCTTTGTCTTATTTGCCTACAAGTGATTCCTATCCCTCCATTTCCTGCATATCCATGGTACTATTCAAAAGTCTCTTAAACGCCACTGTTGTCTGCCAGCACCATTCACCACTGGCAGCGCATTCATGCCACCCACCACTCACGGTGCCTGCACACCCTGTGAAAAAGGTTCTGACTCTCCACCCTATCTGTGCCTCTCATAGTTTAATATACTTCTATCAAGTCTTCCCTCAGCCTGCGACTCTCCAGAGAAAACAATCCAAGTCTATCCAACCTCTCCCTGTAGCCAATACGCTCTAATCCAGACATCATTCTGGTGAACCTCCTGTGCCCCCTCTCCAAAGCCCCCACATCCTTCCTGTAATGGGGCCGACGCTCCAAATGCGGCCTGACCAAAATTCCTGTAGTGTTGCATCATGACTTCCTGGCTCTTCCACTCAGTGTCCCGCCCGGTGAAGGCTAGCCTGCCGCACACCTCGTTGACCATTCCACCTGCTTGCGTTGCCACTTTCGTCACTTTCTAACCACTCCCTCCTCTTCAGCTTTTCAGGACATGAACTCAAAACGAAAAGCAGAAACTTGGAAGAAGAACCGGCGGCAACTGGTGAGATCTCGTCCTGACTTGCGGCGTCTGCCTGGGACAGAGGGAGCTGGGTGTGTTTGCCAGAGTCGGGAGTGTTTAATCATCACATGTACCAGCAACTGAACAGTGACATTCTCACTTGCTGCAGCCTAATGGCCCCTTATGGAAGTATTGCCTGTGTGGGGAAGTGGGGGGGTGTTTTACACTTCAATGGTAAATGGTTCTTTTATCATCACGTGCACCAAGATGCAGTGAAGTTCCTTCCCCCCCCCCCCCCCCCCCCCACTGAGTTACTCCAGCTTTTGTGTCTATCTTCAGTAAAGTGATTGCCATACATAAATGCAATCCCAGATTAAGTGCACAATGCAAAGAAACATCCCACTTGGACCCTATGCAAGGGACCATGGCACAATTTCTACAGTCCCAGCTACCCGGATCATCCCAAGAACCATCGTCCCTCTCCTCGCCCGGCAACCTTCAGCCTTCATGCCCCAGCCCCCCCGCAGCGGACCTTGAGGGCGCGGCAGGTAAGACCCCGCCCCCCCCCCCCCCCGGTTCTTCTCACCGGCCCTTTGTCCAGCATCCGCCGACTCCCTCCACCCTCCTCTCTGGTTCCCGGTCCTCGGGGCGGGCAGGAGATGAGTTTCTAATGAGGTTCCCGCTCCAGGCTGGGTCCGCGGTGGGCAAGCTAAGCCGGCTGTCGGAGCGTGTCAGCAGCCCGCGCTCCCCCCCCCCCCCCCCCCCCCCCAGGGAGCTTTACCTGGGTAAAGCTTCTGCCAAATGTTCTAAACTCTAGCAATATTGTAACCTCCCCACCCCCTCCTGGACTTGCGTCTACTCTCGCTCCTCCTCCTTCATCTGGCTTCACAATTTGCAACTCTTTAATCCTTTTGTCTCACATAATCATTCATTTCATCTCTGGCGTTTGTACAACTAACTACCTATCCTCCCCCCCCCCCCCCCCCCCGCATATATCCAACTATCATTCATCAGGCTTTGTCCTGCCCCTCCTCTCTCCCAGTTTTCTTCCCCCCCCTCCCCATCAGTCTGAAGATGGGTCCCGACCTGAAACGTCACCTATCCATGTTCTCCAGACCTGCTGCTTAACCCGCTGAGTTCCTTGAGCATTTAGTGTCCTTTCTTTACTGTCTTTCCTTCCATATTTCAGGCGTATTCCACAGTTGGGACCCCTGATTACATTGCTCCAGAGGTGTTCATGCAGAACGGATATAACAAGCTCTGCGATTGGTGGTCCTTGGGGGTCATCATGTACGAAATGTTGATAGGTACGTCCACAGCTCAAGGTTTGCTATTAGCCAATGGAAATGACCGACCACCAGCCAATCACCTCCTCGAGACCCACAGCAGGAAGCACCAAAGATCCTATAGCGGAGCAACATAGACCACTCCTGTTAAATGCAATGGGCTGACGTGTAGTACGCAACGGAACGTGGGCCTTTTTTTCATCCATTTCAGTAACCGGACTTGCAGTGTAATCAACGTTGTGGGGGATCAGTTTGTGTTAATAAATTAAAATTCTGAAAATGAGGAGAAGATTTTTACCAAATCGTTTTTATTTTTACAAGGATGTTTCCGTAACCGGCTTCCATCTCCGCACTATTATCCAATGGGATCTTTGGTGCAGAGACGGAAGCCGGTTACGGAAATGGGGCCTTAAATTACCCATGAATCTGCCCATGACCGTACTACGTCTTTTTCGTCGAGTGGACTATCTTGCTCGCTATAGGATCTTCGGGAAGCACTTCTGGTGAATGCACCGGCCATTACAGGAAGATGTGGAGGCATTGGAGAGGGTGTGGAGGAGGTTTACCAGAATGGTCCCTGGATTAGAGGGAATAGGCTACATGGAGAGGGTGGACACATTTGGATTGTTTTCTCTGGAACACGACGTTGTGGGGGGGACATGACAGGCATAAAAAAAACTATGAGAGGCATCGATAGTGTAGACAGTCAGAACCTTATTCTCAGGATAGCTTTAAAGTGAAAGGAGCAAAATTTAAAGGAGATGTCTGGGTCAAGTTTGTTTTGCACAGGCTGGTGAATGCCTAGAATACGCTGCCAGGGGTGGTGGTGGTGGTGGGCAGATACGAGAGTGCCATTTAAGAGGCTTTTAGATAGGCACATTGATATGCAGGAAATGGGGGGGGGGGGGGGATATGCATCATGTGTAGGCAAATAAGAGTTGGTCTTGGTATATAAAATCATGAGATGCACAGGTAAACTAGACAGCCAGAACCATTTCCCCAGGGTAGAAATGTCAAGTGTTAGAGGGCGTAGCTTCAAGGTGAGAGGGGCAAAGTTGTCACACAGAGGGCGGTGGGTATCTAGTGGAGGGAGATACGATAGTAGTGTTTAAGAGGATTTAGAATAGGCGCATGGATTGAGTTTCCACAATTCTCATAGTTGTAGTCACACAGTGCGGAAACGGATCCTATGGCCCAACTTGCCCACACCGACCAACATGTCACATCTACACTAGTCCCACCTGCCAGCGTTTGGCCCATATCCCTGTAAACCTGTCCTATCCGTGTACCTATTCCCCATGTACCATGTGCCCATTCTTGGTCATGTTTCAGAGACAATCCAAAGCGCTGAGTTAGCGGTTTACTTGTGTGGCTCCGTAAGGGGGCGTTGACCGTGTACTATGCCCACTGTTACAGGCTACCCTCCCTTCTGCTCGGAGAGCCCTCAGGAGACCTACCGCAAAGTGATGAACTGGAAGGAGACCCTGATCTTCCCACCGGAACTTCCCGTCTCCGAGAGAGCGAGGGATCTGATTCTCAGGTAACTCCTCTGCACCATTCCGTGAACGCACATGCAGGCTTGCACAGCCTCGAGTCTCGGCTTCTTGTCATACGCAGCGGTACGGTGAGGCACAGTTTAGTTTAGAGATGCAGCGTGGAAACAGGCCCTCTGGCCCACTGCGCTCTAGCACTATCCTACACATGAGGTACAATTTACGATTTTACCAACACCAATTACCTTACAAACCTGCACGTCTTTGCAGTGTGGGAGGAAAGTGGAGCTCCCAGAGAAAATCCACGCAGGACACGGGATAACTTGCAAACTCCACTTAGACAGCACCCGTAGTCAGGATCAAACCTAGGTCTCTGACGCTGCAAGGCTGCAGCACTGCTGTTGTGCCACTGTAACAATCGTACAGAGGCAACGGAAATATTGCTTGCAGCAGCATCACAGTCACATTGGGTATTTTAAAAACGGAGATTCTTGATTAGTCAGGGTGTTAAAGGTTACTGGCAGGAGAATGGGGTTGAGAGGGAAATATACATCCGCCGTGATTGAAGGCGGAGTAGACTCGATGGGCTGAATGTCCTAATTCTGCTCCTATGACTTCTGACCTTATGAACATAAACTCGGACAAACACAACAGAAAGTGGCCAGTCAGAACATTTTTCCCCAGGGTGGAAATGTATGATAAGATAAGATAAGATGCATTTATTTGACACGTGTGCCAATCGGCACAGCGAAATTAAATCACCATACAGTTAAAAAGTAAAGAACACAACATGGAAACATAGAAATTAGGTGCAGGAGTAGGCCATTCGGCCCTTCGAGCCTGTACCCCCATTCAATATGATCATGGCTGATCATCCAACTCAGTATCCCGTACCTGCCTTCTCTCCATACCCTCTGATCCCCTTAGCCACAAGGGCCACAAGGAGTAGATAGAATTCAACATAAAACATCCCCCCACAGCAGGATCAACATTTCCTACTGTGAGGGAAGGCACCAAAGTCAGTCTCTTCCTCCGATGTTCCCCACTGTTACCCCGTGGTCGGGGCCTCCCCGAGCCCCCTGCAGTCGCCGCTACGGGCGGCCCGATGTTCAGGCCCGCTCCCCGGGGTGATGTAAGTCCGATGTCGGGGCTGGGGGATGTCCTCTGCGGCCTGGACCCCGAGTCGGCCCCCTCCTACCGGAGTCCGCGGCTCCCTAAGTCCACTGGCCGCGCCGGGTGGAGATGCAACACTGGAGGCCCTCGGCAAACGGCTCCACGATGACGGTCAGCGCCGCCCACGTTGGGAGCTCTCCAAACCAGAGCTCCACGATGTTGGAGCAGCGGCCCAACGCTCCGGAGCTCCAACGGCGACCTAGGTAGGCATCGCCTGCTCCACGGTGACTCCAGCGCCGCCGCCGCTGTTGCAGCTCTGGTCCGGTTCCCGGTCCCCGGCAGGAAAGGCCGCTCCGATCCAGGAGGTAGGCCGCGAGGTGGGGGGCGAGGACACGCCAGGAAGCGACTGGGAGTTAGTTTCCCCCTTACCTTGCCCCCCTCCCCCACATAGAAAAGTTAAAGTTTCCCCCAAAAACAAACTTTAAACTGACTAAAAAATTTTTTTAAATGGAAAAACAAACGGGCTGCAGGCAGAGGCTGCTGGCAGTCCAGGTTTTTCACACAGAGAGTAGTGGGTATGTGAGAGTTATACGGGCTAGTGGAAGAGATATGGGAAGAAGGCAGGCACGGGTTATTGATTGGAGACGATCAGCCATGATCACAATGAATGGCGGTGCTGGCTCGAAGGGCCGAATGGCCTTCTCCTGCACCTATTTTCTATGTATCTGGAATGGGCTGCTAGGAGTGGTGTTGGAGATACTGTAGATATGATAGAGGTATTGTAGCAATGTTACAAAATTTTGAGATTTAAAAAATCAAGTCTGCAATTTATCCCATCAGACAAAGCATAAAAAGAAGTTTAATTTGACACCTAATTCACTTTCATATCTTCAGTATTAAGAAAGTTATGACCATTTTCATACTCGGAAATTAGCATCTTGTTCCCCATTGCCTTTCAATTGACTTAACCCAAAAGCTGTGTTCTAAAACAGTTAAAAGCCCATAACTTTCTTAAAAAGTAAGAGAACTCAATGAAATGTTCAGTTATTATAGATTGAAGCATTCTGAAACAAATATGAAACAATCTTACTTGGATGACCTGAAATTAAAGCATATAATTGGTTAGTTATCTAATTGTAGCTAATTACAAAATTCAATGAGTAGATCTAAACATCTATCCATTTCTTAAGAAAAGATAAACTTTTTTTAAATTGCCTAATTGTCCAAATAACATTCACACAATAATCCACAATATAACATAATTTTTAAATCTCATTTTCATGAATTTCTAGGCCAAATGGAAGGAATTTAGTGTTTAATGCCTGTAAATTAATTGTCAGTTAAATCAACTAGCGAGTGGGTTTTAGTGGAATGCGGTGGATGGGAACGTTGCGGTTTGCGGTGAAGTCGGGAGGAAAAATACTGTTGGTTCATACATTTTTTGGACCCCATTTCGCAACATGAAAATGTGATTAAAGCCTTCCTAAAAACCAACTTTTAATATAAAAATAAACTGTGTACCTTTTTTTCTCCCCTACACAAAATCCTTCCCGTTGTCGGCGCTCACGGCTTTTTAAATTACTCTAGTTAATAAATAATCTAGCGTAATTTAAAAATACCTTCATGAACGAAATGTCGGAGAGATTTTTCTTCCGCAACGAAATCGCCCGACATGGATCGATTTTCCCAGTCTGCAGAAAAACAGCACTTTAAGCCCGCCCCCCTCTGAAAGGCGCCAAAGTCATGCACACGGGGAGCGGCAGAATTGCAGCGCTGCTCAAGGTAAGTTTTGTAACATACCTAGGTATTGAAGAGGCTTTTAGAAAGACACATGGATATGGAGGAATGGAAGAAAATGGATCACATGCAGGAACAGGAGATTAGTTTACCTTGGCATCCCGTTAGGAGCGGACATTGTGGGCAGAAGGGCCTGTGCTGTACTGTTCTATGTTCATGTCTTTTTGCCTGTTGCCAGATTTTGTTGCGGGGCTGGTGAGAGGATTGGTGCCGGTGGCGTGGAGGAGATTAAAAACCACGCGTTCTTCGAAGGAATAGACTGGGAGCACACCAGGTAATGCGACGATCGGGAAAGCAGTGAGAGGGAGAGGTGTGGTTGATGGTGGGTTTGGGGGCAGGATGTGGAATTGGGACTTGGGCAGATGTATCATTCTCCCAGGAGAGGGGAGGATATGTTCAAGGAATGATTCCCAGACTAAATAGCAAAGAGATTACACCAGCTACAGGTTTATTATTAGTATGCGATTACCGATTTATCATTTTCACGTGTACGGAGATACAGTGATAAACGTTTGCCTGATCACACAAGTCAAATTACACTATACATCGAGTCATAAAGCGTGAAACAGGCCCTTTAGCCCAACTTGCCCACACCAACCAACATGTCTCATCTACACTAGGCCCACCTGCCTGCATTTGGCCCATATCCCTCTAAACCTGTGCCATCCGTGTACCTGTCGAAATGTTTCTTAAACGTTGCAATAATAACTGCCTCGTCCAGCAGCTCATTCCATCCATCCTCCACCCTTTGTCATGAAAAAGCTACCCCATCCGTTCCTATTAAATCTTTCCCCCCTCACCTTAAACCTATGTCCTCTGGTTTTCAATTCCCCTACTCTAAGCAAGAGACTCTGTGTGGCTACCCAATCTATTTATCTCGTATGATTTTGAACACCCTCTATAAGATCACCCTTCATGCTCCTGCACTCCAACGAATAGGGTCCTAGCCTGCTCAACCTCCCCATATAGCCCAGGCCCTCGTGTCCTGGCAACATCCTCGTAAATCTTCTCTGTGCTATTTCCACATGAATGCAATCAAACCATACACAAGTACAACAGGTAGTGCAAAGAGGGTCTGTTTGTGTGGAACGTTAATGTTTGTGTACTTCCGTGTGACAGGGAGCGCCCAGCAGCGATTCCAATCGAAATAAGAAGTATAGACGACACTTCCAATTTTGATGAGTTTCCCGATTCTGACATCCTGCAGCCAGGTATGAGAGACTTGTTCAGACTTGTAGTAAATTGGCAGCTCGGGTGTTTGATTTGGAAGGCCTGGCATCAAAGTTTAGTTTAGTTTGGAGAAGTGACTGTGAGCAAACCTGTGGCCCTGACGCTTTGCTTTTGATTCCAGTGCCGAATGAGGCGGAGTGCGACTACAAGTCGAAGGATTGGGTCTTCATCAACTATACGTACAAGAGGTTCGAGGGTCTGACGGCTCGGGGAACCATCCCGTCTTACATGAAGTCGGAGAAGCTTTGAGGTGGATTTCCCAGGCACCTGCTGCGCATCCTCCTGAGGAGTTGACCCTTCACATCCAGAATGTCCAAGTCAATGAAAATTCCCCTGGATTAGAAGCTCCTGCCCCTTCAGAATAATTTCACCTGGTCTAGTCCAGCCAATGCCACAATCTCCTCCTGCGTTCCCCACTGCTGTAACGGTGCTTGGGATAAGAGCAGCAGAAACCGGACGTGCAAGGTTATTAGAAGTCCTACGTATGTCTGTCTGAGCCGGGGGCCCACTGGTAAAGCGATCTAGTTATGCCACGCACTGTAACTGAACGAGGCAGCATTGTTGTCTGCAGAGAGAGACAAATCCGAAACGAGCGGTGGAAGGACAAGAGGTAGAGGCCGGGAACCCATTGAAGGACAGGAGGGGATTGGGCCTCAGGTAGGCACCTCATAGTGGGTTGAGTTGGGGTCACAATCTCCCCCTGGGACTCGAACCCCACTCCACAGAGTCGAGGACAATGCAGTGAGATAACGAGGGAGTGCCGCACCGTCGGAGCCTCCAGGTGGAACATTAAACCAAATTTCCAATGTCTTGGTGGATGTACATAGTCCTGTGGGATTACACAAAGACGAGCAAGGCAGCTCTCCATGGTGCACTGGGGATGAGCAAAGTCACTGATAAACACTGATCGTTAACAACTTCAGCAATCGATGGGACATGTTGGTCGGTGTGGGCAAGTTGGGCCGAAGGGCCTGTTTCCACACCATATGACTCCCGACTAACCAGCTGCTTGCAGTGTGTAAATTACCACATGTGAATGTCTCCCTAAAACTTACAATGTTAGCTGTACTTTACTAAGGTCAAGAGGGTTTAATTGTCATATGTACTCACAATGGAATTCGTACTTGCTGCAGCTTTATAGGCACATTAACCTAATAACACATAAATAAATCTACAATAATCAAAAATATAATCACCATAGTACTACGTAACTATAATAGCGCCAAACCAAAGTCCATGGTGCAACCAAAGACACAGTTTGTAGAAGATCGCAGTTGCTGAGGTTAGTGTCGTGCAGTGTTCAAGAACCTGATGGTTGCTGGTAAGAAGCTGTTCTCAAACCTGGAGGTCCAAGTTTTCAGGTTCCTGTACTTTTTCCCTCATGGTAGCAGCAAGATGAGAGCGTGGCCAGGGTGGTGTGGGTCTTTCCAATGGGTGAGTTTGGTCCTTTCCAAAGTTGTAAGTTGGTGCTATAGAAATAAGTCTTGTGTATACACTGGTCCCATCCCTACCATTGACAAGCATGAGTTGTATTAGTATTCGAGCTATCTACTGCTGTGCATCAGGTGGAGTTACGTTTTATTGATTAATTGAAAGATACCGGTCCTTCGGTCCAACAAGCCCATGTCGACCATTCATCACCTGTTCACACTAGTTCTGATGGAACCCGGGTCCCTGGCATTGTGAGGCAGCAGCTCTGCCAGTTGAGCAACTGAACCCCACTATTTAGGACAACACAGTGGCACAGCGTGTAGAGCCACTGCCACACAACGCCAGATACCCGGGTTCGATCCTGTCCTCGGGTGCTGTCTACAAAGTTTGTTCGTTCTCCCTGTGACTGTTTGTGTTTTCTCCGGGTGCTCTGGATTCCTCCCACACTCCCAAAGACATACAGGTTTGTAGGTTAATTGGCTTCGGTAAAATTGTCTATCCTGTGCAGGATAGTGCTTGTGTATGGGGTGACCGTCTCTCCGTGCGGACTCAGTGAGCTGAAGGGCCTGTTTCCGAGCTGTTTCTCTAAAGTCAGTATGTAGGGCATGGAAGTTGCTGCCAACACCCGAAGAAGGGTCTCGACCCCAAACGTCACCTATTCCTTCTCTCCAGAGATGCTGCTTGACCTGCTGAGTTACTGCAGCTATTTTGTGTCTATCTTCGGTGCTGCCGACGATGTATTGTTGGCTATTTACCGTGCTGCCTCTGGCACTGGTGGGGACTATGATATTTTGTTTTATATTTATAAAAAATACCAAAGATCCTTTCTCACCCTGTTCCTGTGGACAACTTTGTCCTGCGGTCATTTAGAATATTCTGTACTGAAATGTTGTACATTTTGTTTAAAAGTATGATAAAGCAGTTTTATAACTTTTTAGATGTTTTATTTATTTGGCTCATTTCAATGCGTGAAAGACATCGAGTGCTTCGAGGGACATGCTTGGTTAATTAATAATGCAAGTGAATGAATTAGAACATTTATTTGTTTCGACGGAGTTTGGTTGTTCTATTACAAGTTAAATGTTCGGTATCTTGGAAAAAAATTGTTGATAAATGTAGCTTGATTTTTACTTGGTTTGTCCTGGTACCTTATTGTCTACAAAAAAAAAACCCACACTGGTCTCATTCTTTCTTAATCTCACAACGCAGCCTCCGCACACGCCTTTCATTGTCTGATTGATATTTACCGTCAGAACATTGTAAAATGTTGAAGTACGAGCAATTCACTGCAGCTGTAAAAGTTGTACCAGTTTCTTTAACCGCCGTGAGCAGAAGATAAGACTGTTCGATTAACTCTTTGTAACTTGGTCTGCGCCAAAACATGGCAACATTTGTGTACTGCCTTGGTGAGGTCTGCTGTATGATTTTACCGTGTTGTATGCAAAATCAAATAGTTTCACTGCACCTAGGTACATGTGACAATAAAGTATCATTGAATTCTAGACTTCCCCATTAACGATGAGGCCACACTTGGAGTTTTCAAACTTGAACTCAGTGTTCAGGGTTTCGGTCACCCTACTGTTGGAAAGATGCCATTAAGCTACAAAGAGTGCAAAGAGGATTTATGAGGATGTTGCCAGGGCTTGAGCTACAGGGAGAGATTGAGCAGGCTTGGACTGTATTCCTTGGAGCGCAGGAGGCCGAGATGTGACCTAACTGAGGTGTATAAAATCATGAGGGGTTGGATAAAATGAACGCTCAGTCTTTTCCCCAGGGTAGATGATTCTAAAACCTAGACGACTCTGAGGTTGGGGAATCAAGAAGACATAGACTTCAGGTTGAGAGGGGATTGATTTAAGCGGGACCTTGAGGACAACTTCTTCACTCAAAACATAAAATACTAGGCACGGCAGTGTGCTTGATCAGCACCCAATCCACATCCCTTCACTCTCTGCCACCGACACACAGTAGCAGAAGTTTGTACCATCGACAGCAACTCACTGAGACCCCGTAGACAGCATCTACCATGCCCACTGCCTCCACCAGCTAAGGGACAAGGGCAGCAAATGCAGGGGGAGCGTTGCCCTCCAAGTCACACACCGTCCTGACTTGGAAATATATTGTCGCACCTTCACCGTCTCCGGCTCAAAGTCCTGGCACTCGCTACATGACACCGCCGAGGGACCCACACCTCAAGGACTGCAGGGGTCCAAGAAGGCAGCTCACTCCCACGTGCTGGAGGAACTCAGCGGGTCAGGCAGCATCTGTGGCGGGAATGGACAGACAACTGTTGACTAGTTGTTCACTATTTTTAAAATAAAACTTGTGGTGTTATCCTTTCTACCAAAGTCTCACATTTCCCTCTGGCACCCTTTCCCCGTTGGATTGCAACCTTGTCGTGGTCGGGGAGCTTGTGCGTCTCAGTGACCCCTGGAGCTATGTCAGCGGGAGATTCGTCTCCTGTGAGGGTCTCCCATGCTGGCCAGGTCGAAGGGTAGAGGCGAGACGAAGAACGATCCCACTGGTCCTTCAGGTTGAAGGTTGAGCACAGGGCGAACAACCCTGTCTCGTAAAACACATATGTTACGGAAACAGCAACTGAAGGAATCAACACTACTGAGTGGAGGACCTTTGTTGCTGCCCTACATGCCAGGAGGCATAATAGGCAGTAAGTAAGTAAGTACCCTTTCACCTAATTATTCACCAACTCTTAACAAATGTCACTCCTGATGTTTTCACTTGCTCCATCCTTTCATTTGAGTCATTGATGCAGATTATAAACAGCTGAAGTCCTTGTTAACACGATTAGCTCAGTCTCAAGACTTAGCAGGCTGTTCAAGCATTGTAGAACCTCATTCTACTGGACCACATGCAGTAATCTTGTAATGTAAATATAGAAAGTTGCCATATAATTATGAGCACTGTAGGGTCCAAAGGTGTAAATGTTAGGTTTTCTCTGCACCTGCCCTGTATCTAATTTGGGGCTCTTTGATCCTCACCCAGATCTAGATAGGGTTGACATAAACCACATCAAAGCACCACCAACATCTACCCACCCTCCCTTGTAAAACAATTATGAGAGCGCACTTAAAAATCTCCCCCTGCAGTCCCCCTGAAAATGTGGCCTAGACCGGGTGAGGCTGCTGATCTCAACCTCATCGGGACTACCGCGCGCGGCGGGGCTGATCTGTGGGTTGAATTTGCTCCCTGTGGCCGGGGCTCTGGAACTCCAGCCCGGATGGAGCCGACAGATCCATTCCCATAGCCAAATTCAGAGGTCAACTTTGCAGGTTGGTACCTCGGGCTCCCGGCGACCCAGGCGGACGGTTCCAATATCGTTGGACTCATTAGCCCTGACCCCCATAGGTCCAGCAAAATGAATAACCCAAAAAGGCGCCGGAACCGAGAATGCCAGAAAATCGATGGTGAACCAGTACTTGATTCCCCTGACACGGGGGTAAAAGACCATGCATTCACCCAATCCATTCCCCTCATGATTTTATGCACCTCTATACGATCACCCCTCCTGTGAATAAAGTCCTAGCCTGTTCAACCTCTCCCTCCAGCTCAGGGCCTCGAGTCCTGGTAACATCCAACATCCTGCGCTTTTTCCAGTTGAACATCACCCTTCCCACAGCAGCAGGATAATATCATCTCCCAGCTCGTGGAATTAAGTGGCTTCCTTGCCTTGCTCTGACAACTCTCCTCATCAAGCAGATACTGTGCACAATCACGCACCCTTAGAGACAAAGTCGCTTCAGTTTTGGTCATCCTAAAGGAAGGATATTATTAAGCTGGAAAGAGTGTAGCGAAGACTTATAAGAATGTTGCCAGGACTCGAGGGGAAAAATAGATCAACCACGATCAAGTGGTAGAGCACACTCGATGGGCCGAATGGTCTAATCCTACTCCTATAGCTTATGGTTTATAGTCTTCAGGGGATGGGCGACAGGGAGAGGTTAAGTAGGCTTGGACTTCATCCTGGGCGTTCTGGATGCCAAAATTATCTTATGGAGGTATAAAATCATGAGTAGAATAGATATGGTAATACAGAGTCTTTTACCCAGAGTAGGGGGATTTAAGAACTAGAGGGCATATGTTGCTAAGATAAGAAGGGAAAGCTTTAATAGGAGCTGGCGGGGTAACTTTTTCACAGAGAGCATGGTAGACACAAAATACTGGAGTAACTCAGCAGGACAGGCAGCATCACTGGAGAGAAGGAATGGGTGACATTTCGGGTCGAGACCCTTCTTCAGACTGGTGTCTGGGGAGTGGGCGGGATAGTCTGAAGAAGGGTCTCGACTCAAAATGTCACCCATTCCTTCTCTCCAGTGATGCTGCCTGTCCCGCTGAGTTACTCCAGCACTTTGTGTCTACCTGTGGACCATCTGTTCATCTTGTCAACCAGACAACACACACACTGGTATTGCTTTCTGTCAGCCAACCAATCTCCAGAGCATAACACTGTTACTCCCTACACCATGAGCTTTCACTCTCTGCAATAATCCAAAAGAACACTTCTTCAAATATCTTCAAGTACGTCACATCCACCACTTCTCACTTTGGATAGGAAAGGTTTAGAGGGATATGGAGGGACGTGTGCAGGTGGGATTAGTGTTGATGGGGCACGTTGGGCAGAATGGACACATTGGGCCAAAGGGCCTGTTTCCGTGCTGGAAGACTATGACTTCCCCTGCACCACAGCAGGTTCAATTTGTAACGTGCGAATGCTAACAAAGTGAAATTATTTGTCTTACAAACAGTCCAATAGAGTATTGCCATACCCCGAATTCCCAATTAGCAAGTGTACAAAAATAGTTTACTTATCCCGCATGCGAGAGGCACCATGTTTTCAAAGTCCACTCTAGTTCTTATGAGTGATGCCTGTTTCAGGCAAGTTACTCCTTTAAAGATCTCCAATTATTCAAATGCTACGCCACTTTCATAAAACCACATGCACTTCACCTGATTACCTGAATATTTTTCCTCCAAATTTCCTAATATCTTTAATAAATAGTTTCTAACAATGACCCTTTCTTGCCTCAACTCCCTTTCTCAGAGTTGAGGAGATAGGCTAGTCACAATCATTTGCTCTTCCTGTCAAAGCTCTGCATGCTGATGTGGATGGAAGTTTCAGATTAGCTCTCCTCCCATTGTGATTACCTGTGATTATCTTTTGTTTTGCAATTGATGCAGGAGTGTTGTTTAAATTCCGATGCTCTGGAAACTAGACCTTGGTGGCCCAACCAGTCCAACCGGTTTGCAGGCTTTTCCTTGCTTCCTCAAGTCTCTGCCAGCTGTTTGACCTAAAATAGGCAGAGTAACACAGTGGTGAGTCACTAGCGCTGGATTTCTCTCCAGAGAAATAGGATGGGTGATGTTTCGGGTCAGGACCCTTCTTCAGATGGGTTCCAGATGAGTTACTCCAGCAATTAGTGTCTATCTTTGATATAATCCTGCATCTGCAGTTTTGCATCTTCAGTTTGACAATCCACACCCTTTTCCCCCACCATATATAGTTCCTTTTAATTACAGTAAACACTTATGTTAACAGACCCTTTTACAACAGATTTTGGTTTTAGCGGATGGACCTACCGACAGCTGTCCACGCCGCTCCTGGCTTGCGCCACCTCTCCCCTGCTGCTTGCAGCTACACTGGCCCCCACACCACCACCATCTCGTGCCGCGTCCAGGCGTACCTTAGTCATAGAGTGACACAGTGTGGAAACAGGCCCTACGGCCCAAATTGCCCACAGCGGCCAACAATGTCCCAGCTACACTAGTCCCACCTGCCCGTGCTTGGTCCATATCCCTCCAAGCCTGTCCTATCCATGTGGGGGACCATGTGAGGTCTTCTGAAATGTGTGTGCCCAGAAACCTAAAGCTGGACACTCTCTCCACACTGTCCCCATTGATAAAGATTGGAGCATATTCCACATGATGTGTCCTTCTGAAGTTGATAATCAGCTCCTTGGTCTTAGAGGTGTTTAGGGACAGGTTGTTATCTGAGCACCAGTCCGCCAGGTTCTGTACCTCCGCTCTGTAGTGTGTTTCATCACCGCTGGTGATCAGCCCGATCACTGTTGTGTCGTCAGCAAACTTGACAATGGTGTTGGTGTCGAATGCAGGAACAGAGTCGTGAAGAGGGAGTAGAGCATGGGGCTCAGTACACAGCCCTGTGGTGTGCCGGTGCTCAGGGTGATAGTGGAGGACATGTGCTGGCCTAGTCTCACTGCCTGCGGTCGCTCCGTCAGGAAATTCAGGATCCAGTCGCATATCGACGAGCTGACGCCTAGCTGGTGGAGTTTGGTGGTGAGCTTGGTGGGGATGACCGTGTTGAAGGCAGAGCTGTAGATTATGAAAAGCATCCTCACGTACGTGCCCTGTCATTCCAGGTGAGTCAGGACAGTGTGAGGGGCCAGAGAGATGGCATCCTCTGTTGATCTGTTTGCCCTGTATGCGAATTGATGCGAATCCAGTGAGGCAGGTATGCTGAATTTGATGTGTGAGAGGCTTTCAAAGCACTTCATGGTTATTGGTGCTAAGGCAACCGGACGGTAGTCGTTCAAGTTGGTGATTTTTGTCTAATATTGCCCTGTATGTTCTCATCCAAATCATTGATGTAGATGACAAACAGTAACGGGCCCAGCACCGAACCCTGAGGGACACCACAAGTTACGGGCCTCCAGTCCGAAAAGCAACCTTCCAGCATAACCCTCTGGTTCCTTCCATGAAGCCAATTTGCTATCCATTCAGCTATTTCTCCTTGGATCCCATGCGATCTAACCTTCCAGAGCAGCCTACCATGCGGAACCTTGTCAAATTCCTTACTGAAATCCATGTATACAACATCTACAACTCTGCCCTCATCGACCTTTTTGGTCACATCTTCAAAAAACTCAATCAGATTTGTGAGGCACGACCTCCCATGTACAAAACCATGCTGACTATCCCTAATCAACCCTTGCCCATCCAAATGCCTGTATAACCTATCCCTCAAGACTAACTCCCTAGTAACTTTCCAACTACAGATGTTAAGACCTTCTGCCGCCTTCTCCGGCCCACAGCTCCCTTGGCCACTTCCAGGCCATGCCTGCCACTGCCACCAACTCATCCCTGCACTCCAGCCATCCGCGACCATTGACTGTGCCGATTCTTGTCGTATTGCATCCTATTGGGTTGCATCATGACTTGGTCTTTGTCCAAGACCACAAGCTGATAGAAGTGGATGTAACCCACTCCATCACACAGACCAGACTCCCCACTATCGACTCCATCTGCACTTCACACTGTTTCATGTCAGCAGCCACCGTAATCAAGTACTATTCACATTCCCTCTTCTCCCCTCTCCCGTGGGACAGATGCAAAAGCTTAAAAGCACATACAGTGCCCTCCATAATGGTTGAGACAACGACCCATCATTTATTTATTTGCCTCTGTACTCCACAATTTGAGATCTGTAATAGAGAAAAAAAAATCACATGTGGTTAAAGTGCACATTGTCAGATTTTAATACATTTTGGTTTCACCATGTAGAAATTACAGCAGTGCTTATACATAGTCCCCCCATTTCAGGATATCATAATGTTTAGGACACAGCAATGTAATGTAAATTAAATTAGTTTAATATTTTGTTGCATATCCTTTGCATGCAATGACTGCTTGAAGTCTGTGAGTCATGGACATCACCAGTTGTTGGGTGTCTTCTCTGGTGATGCTCTGCTAGGTCTGCATTGCAGCCATGCTTGTTTTGGGGGCTAGTCCCCTTCAGCATATAAAAGGCATGCTCAATTGGGTTCAGATTGACTTGGCCACTCAAGAATTGACAATTTTTTAGCTTTGAAAAACTTTGTTGCTTTAGCAGTATGTTTGGGATCAATGTCTTGCTTCAGAATGAACTGCCGGCCAATGGGTTTTGAGGCATTTGTTTCAACTTGAGCAGATATGATGTGTCTATACACTTCAGAATTAATTACGCTATTACCGTCAGAAGTTGTATCATCAATGAAGATAAGTGAGCCAGTACCTTCAACAGTCATACATGCCCAGGTCATAACACCCCCAACACCATATTTCACAGATGAGGTGGTGTGCTTTGGATCTTGGGCAGTTCCTTCTCTTATCCATACTTTGCTCTTGCCATCACTCTGATATAAGTTAATCTTCATCTCATCTGTCCACAAAACCTTTTTCCAGAACTGTGGTTGCTCTTTGAAGTACTTGGCAAACTGTAACCTGGCTATCCTATTTTTGCAGCTAACCAGTGGTTTGCATCTTGCAGTGTAGCCTCTATATTTCTGTTCATGAAGTCTTCTGCGGACAGTGGTCATTGGCAAATCCACACCCGACTCCTGAAGAGTGTTTCTGATCTGTCGGACAGGTGTTTGGATTTTTTTCTTTATTTATAGAGAGAATTCTTCTGTCATCAGCTGTGGAGGTCTTCCTTCGCCTGCCAGTCACTTTGCGATTAGTAAGCTCACCAGTAAGCTCTCTTTCTTCTTAATGATGTTCCAAACAGTTGATTTTGGTAAGCCTATGGTTTGGCTGATGTCTTAAATCACAAACAGGAAATTAATGTAAACTAAAGTCTAACTCCCCTCTCCTAGTGTAGGAATTCACAGCCCTTTCGACCGAGTAGTTAAACTTGGAAAGCTGGTGTCCTGGTGCCGTTGCAACAACCTAGAGCTCAATGCTCTTAAGACAGTGGAATTGATTGCAGACTTTAGGAGAGCTCCCCCTCCCCTCACCCCACTCACCATCACCAACACCACAGTCACATCTGTGGAGTCTTTTAAGTTCCTGGGAACCATCATCTCCAAGGACCTTAAGTGGGCAACTACCATCGACTCCGGTCAAAAAGGCACAACAGAGGATGTACTTCCTGCGGCAGCTGAGGAAGCACAATCTGCCACAGGGAATGATGGTCCAATTCTACATGGCCATCGTAGAGTCTGTTCTCACCTTCTCCATCATGGTCTGTTTGGCTCAGCCACCAAGCACGACACCTGGAGGCTGCATCGAATCGTCTGATCACCGGAGAATATTATTGGCTGCAACCTTCCCTCCATTGTTCACTGCAAGGGCCAAGAAGCGAGCAGGCAAGATCATCTCTGACCCCTCTCACCCTGGCCACACTCTTTGAATCACTTCCCTCTGGAAGGCGACTCCAGACTGTCAAAGCTGCCAGAGCCAGACATAAAAAGTTTTTATCCACGAGTAGTTACTCTACTCAAAAGCCAAAAATCTGTAGCCTCCCTTTGATCTGGCTCACATGCTTGATCAATGGTGTTTTATCATTAATGTTTTATTATTATTATTATTAATGTTTAGTGTTTTCTGATTCATTCGTAAATGTCACTGTATGTCATGTTGTTACTTGTGGGTGGAGCACCAAGGCAAATTCCTTGTATGTGAATACTTGGCCAATAAACGTACTTACTTACCTGCATTAAGGAGACAATTAAACACACTGGAGCAATTACAAACACCTGTGACGCCATGTGTCCCCAACATTATGGTGCCCTGACTATGTATGAGCACAGCTGTAATTTCTACATGGTGAAACCAAAATGTATAAAAACACCCTTTAACAAAATCTGACAATGTACACTTTAACCACATGTGTTTTCTTTCCTATTACAAATCTCAAATTGTGGAGTAGAGACAAATAAATAAACAATGGGTCTTTGTCCCAAACATTATGGAGGGCACTGTACCCCTAAACTCAAGAACAGCTTCTTCCCTTCTGTTGTTAAAACTACTGAACAGTCCTCCCATAAGCTTGTGTAGTCCTGTTCATCCAACCTACCTCATTGTGGACCTTGTACTTACTTTTATCTGCACTTTCTCTATAACTGTAAAGTTATAACACTATATTCTGCACTCTGTTTAAGAAAGAACTGCAGATGCTGGAAAAATCAAAGGTAGACAAAATAAAATGCAGGAGAAACTCAGCGGGTGAGGCAGCATCGATGGAGAGAAACGTCGCCTATTCCTTCTCTCCATATATTCTGCACTCTGGTATTTTTGTCTTTGCACTACGTGTTGGACTTGTGTATGGTCTGATTATACTCATGTATAGTCTGATTCCCTAATAGCACGCAAACAAAGTTTTTCACTAACTTGGTACACGTGACAATAATAAACCAATGCCAATATCCGTGTCCTCTGATTAATAATGGTATTTATTGGAGGTATTTACAGATAGAGGCTTTTTGCATTTAATCACGTTTGGAGGACCCAGGGAAACTGGGCTTATTGTAGCATTCTTTCCTGGATGGATTCTTTTGGACTTTTCTAAATTATGTTTGTTCTTTTTTCCCAGAATTCATAAACGTCACACCTTAACAGTATGTTTAGACCACCCAGATGCCTTGCCAGGATAAAAACCTTTACGGGGATTGTTTAATTCAAGTGAACACCAACATTTTAATGTCTCCCTCTTCGGCTTTTAAAATTGTCCCTGAACATATCACAATCAAGCAAAGGAATGTTTTATTAGTTGTATTAACACGCCATTAAATCACAAACAGGAAATTAGTGTAAACTAAAGTCTAACTCCCCTCTCATAGTGTAGGAATTCACACCCCTTTCGACCGAGTGGTTAAACTTGGAAAGAAATCCCAAAAGAGGAAAATCCCACATAAATACAATACAAAATAAAAAAAAACAGGAATAAATGCAGAACTCTGGAACAAATAATCCTTATGCATATTTAAAAGGCTTCGGGAGATGCAGGGGGTGAAGATCATAACTCTGACCGTTGCGATCTTGTGACAGGAAATAAACCAAGTTTTCATTGTCTACATTTCAAGGATTCAGCCAACCTATAGAAAAAGAGAAAAGGTTTCATTTTAATACAGGTTTAACACGTTTTTAAGGTATCAGTCTGAAGAAGGGTCCCGGCCCGAAATATAGTCCGTCCATTCCCCTCCACAGATGCTGCCTGACCCGAGGTAAGTCCTATAAAGCTGCATCAGAACTTCACGACCCCTATATGCCAATCTATTGATCATAATTTTGAAATTTTCAATTGACCATTAGCAAAGCATCTGTTTCCAAGTATTCCAAATTTCCTCTGTACTTTTTTTGTGTAGAGTTTCTTGCTATCAAACCCTGAATCACATTAACATTATGTGCTCCTGAAACCAGCTCACCCAAGGAAATGGAAACTAATCTATTAACGCCATTCATCTTAAACTAACCGGATGACTTTAATCTACTTCACTGAAGACAATGCATTATCTCCAGTGAAGTAGATTAAAGTGAAGTAGATTAAAATCATCCAGTCAGTTTAAGATTAATGGCGTTAATAGATTAGTTTCCATTTCCTTGTGTGAGCTGGTTTCAGGAAGAAACTGTGCAACCTTCCCTTGTAATATAATCATTTAAACCAATATAGCATTCTAGTTATTCTGCACTTCACCCTTAAAGAGACCAACCTCGAAATTCCGTCTGGAATCACCCCAACTCTAACCCTAACTGAAAGAATGTTTGCCCTACACAACACAGCATGCTTCCTCATTCATGCACTGGGAATACGGATCAGGGTTAGCCGCTTAAATTCAGCTAGTATCAACAAACTTCTGAACATAGAACAGTGCAGCACAGGAACAGGCCCTTCGACTCACAATGTCCCAGCCGAAAATGATGTCAAGTTAAACTAATCTCCTCTGCACATGATCTATATCTCTCCATTTCCTGCATATCCATGTGCCTATCCAAAAGGATTTAGGAATTCTGGTACTAATGCAAGATGATAAGCACTGACACAGGTGCTGGATTACACAAAAGGGCACAAAGTGCTGGGTTATGTGGCAGCACAGTGGTGCAGCTGTAGAGTTGCTGCCTCACAGCACCAGAGGCACGGGTTTGATCCTGATTGTGGGTGCAGTTTGTACAGTTCGCACGTTTGCTCTGATTTGCTCGGTGCTCCGGTTTCCTCCCACATTCCAAAGACGTGTGGGTTTGCAGGTTAATTGGCTTTGCAAATTGTCCCTAGTGTGTAAGATAGAACTGGTTGGTGCGGACTCAGTGGGCCAAAGGGTTTGTTTCCACACCGTATCTCTAAATTAAACTAACTCAGCGGGTCAGGCAGCATCTCTGGAGAACGTAGACAGGTGACGTTCAGACCCAAAATGCTGCCTGTCCATTGTCCCCAGAGATGCTGTCTGACCTGCTGAGTTACTCCAGCACTTTGTGTAAATTGGACAGAACATTATCTAAAGGATAAAAGACATGTTAATATAATTACCAGTCCATAGCTTCTTCCAGACCAATTCCTTTGGTTGCAGAGGTTTTGAATATCTGCCATTTCCGATCCTTCATGGCAGGGAGGCCGAGTGCGTTGGCCACCTCTGTGGGAGTCAGAGCCTGTTCCATGTCCTGCTTATTTGCAAACACCACTAGCACAGCCTTCTTCAGCTCTTCTTCCTGTAAGCAAGCAGTTCAGCTGTGATTAAACATCCACTTTTAATGTTTAGTTTAGGTTATGATTGTCTCGTGTCCTGAGGTACAGTGTAACGCTTGGTATCCAGTCAAAGAAAAGACTTCTCAGCACGGTGGCGCAGAGGTAGAGCTGCTGCCTTACAGCGCCAGAGACCCGGGGGTTCGATCCTGCCTATGGGTGCTGTGTATACGGAGTTTGTACGTTCTCTCCGTGACCCGTGTGGGTATTCTCTGGGAGCTCCAGTTTCCTCCCACACTCCAAAGACGGACAGGTTTGTAGGCTAATTGGCTTGGGATAATTTAAAATTGTCCCTTGAGTGCAGCAAGATAGTGTTAGTATGTGGGGATCACTGGTCGATCTGGACTTGAAGGGCCTGTTTCCGTGCTGTATCTCAAAACAAAACTGTCTGTAGAAGTGTTCCGACCCAAAACGTAACCTATTCCATCTCTCCAGAGATGCAGCCTGACACGCTGAGTTACTCCAGCATTTTGCGTCTATCCAAAGAAAAGACGATATGTGAATGCAATGAAGTCTTGCACAGTTAAAGAACACAACATTTTAGTATAAAGATATATAAAACTGAAGTCAGATTAAAGATAGTTCAAAGATATCCAACAGTAGATAGGAGGTCAGGACCACGCTCCAGCTGATGAGAGAGCCGTTTAGTTGCCAGATAACAGCAAGGCCCTTGATTATGCTCACGGCCTTGCCGTGGCAGCATGATGTAGATGGAGTCAATCGAAGGGAGGCTGGTTTGTGTAATGGTCTGAGATACGTCCACAACACTACGCAATGTGTTGCGGTCTTGGATGGATGACCATGGTGAACAAGTAAATGCCAGGTATTACCAGGTTTTTGGCCGAAGGAGCCGTTTCCACACTGCATGACTATGACTTATCTAGCAAATTCATGCAAGAAGCCATCTCAGTGTTTCAAGCCTTAGAATCTAAGCATGCTGAACACACATTTAAGTTCTTTAGACTTTATAGAGGTACAGCGTGGAAACAGGTCCTTCGGCCCACCGAGTCCGCGCAGACCAGCCTGTACACCAACAGTATTTAAACACTATGGACAATTTACAATTGCACCAAAGCAAATTAACCTACAAACCCGTAGGTCTTTAGAGTGTGGGAGGAAACGGGAGCACCCAAAGAAAACGTATGTGGTCATAGGGAGAATGTACAAACTCTGTACAGACAGCACCTGAGGTCAGGATCGAACCCGGATCTCTGGCGCTATAAGACAGCATGTCTAATGGTGCGCCAGTGCCACCCTTTTATGGTCACAAATCATGGCCATTTGCTATTGCTTGCTATTGCTTGAATCTTAACTGCATCAGCAGCAAAACACCCTCCTTCATCTCTCTGGTCAAGAATGATAGAGAGTGAGCTATTGATAAAGAGTTGAATACTTTTGGACTAGGTATTTCAGTGACACCACCCTTCCCCGCAAACTTAGAGTATGATGAACAAAAAGGATTAAGAACTTTGGTGGCAAAACTTCTGAAACTTTCACAAATGTACTAAATAGATGGTGAGCCATCAATGTAATTAAAAGGTTTATAACAAAGATAGACACAAAATGCAGACTCTGAGGAAGGGTCCCGACCCAAATGTCCCCCTATCCCTTTTCTTCAGAGATGCTGCCTGATCTGTTGAGGTACTCAAGGATTTTGATTCTATCTTTGCTGAGCCATCAATCTGGGCAAATAGATCTGAATGGAAGGGTTTAGCAGTACAATAAAATTCATTGCAACCCCAGTCCAAGGTATGCTCTAGAGTCCTAGCCACACAGCATGGAAATGGGCCCTTTGGCCCAACTTGTCCATGCTGACCAAGATACCCCATCTAAGTTAGCCCTACTTAAGACAGTTTTTTCCATGTAATTGTCCAAGGTCTTTTTAAATGCTATTATTGTACCTGCCTAAACTAATGCCAATATGCTGCCTGGCCCACAGAGTTCCTCCATCAGCTTGTTTTTTGATTAGGCTCAATAAATTCAAACAGCTTTCAATAACACTTGTAAAGCAGTTTTCTCACCTCCAACATCGCAACAAGTTCTGACTTTGAGATCCCCATTCTGTCCTTGTCACAGCTGTCGACCACGTAGATGACGGCATCAGTGTTGGAGTAATAACAACGCCAGTAGGGGCTGAGGAAAGGAGAACATTTGATTCACAACACACACTGAAATGATATCAGCCTTCTGATACAGCAAAGCTCCATCACTATACTGGAAATAACTAAATTAATTGTTTATACTCATTGCGCATGCAAAGGGTGGCACAGCAGTGGAGTTACCGCCTTACAGCGCCAGAGGCCCGAGTTTGACCTTGACAACGGGTGCCGTCTGTGTGGAATTTGTACATTCTCTCTGTGACTGCGTGGGTTTTCTCCGGGTGCCACACTCCAAAGACGTACAGGTTTGGAGGCTAATTGGCTGCTCTAAATTATCCCTAGTGCATGGGATAGAACTAGCATTCGGTGTGATCGCTGGTCGGCACAGACTGGGCAGGCCAAAAGGGTGTTTCTTTAAACTAGATTAAACATTTAACCTGGTAGAAAGGGAGGAACAAGGGGTTTATAGAGTCTGTCTGGCAGAGGGAACAAAGCAGCAGGTGTCTTGGATTTATACTCTGTGGCAATGAGTGAATAACACCCCACTGATCACACACCAGGCCCATTTTGATCAGGAACAACCTTCACTTTAAAATAATGCTCATAAGTTCATAGGTTATAGGAGCAGAATTAGACCATTTGGCCCATCAAGTCTACTCCACCATTCAATCATGGCTGATCTATCTTTCCCTCTCAACCCCATTCTCATGCCTTCTTCCCATAACCCTTGACACCCTTACTAATCAAGAATCTGTCAATCTCCGCCTTAAAAATATCCATCGACTTGGCCTCCACAGTCATCCGTGGTAACAAATTCCATAGATTCACCACCCTCGGGCTAAAGAAATTCTTCGTCATCTCCTTTCTAAAGGTACGTCCTTTTATTCTGAGGCTGTGGTCTCTGACCCTAGACTCTCTTCACAACTATGTTGCTGGATCATAATCCTGGACACCTTTCCCAACAGCATTGTTGGTGAACCCACATTTTAACGGTTCAAGGAGGCAGCTCACCTTTCGGGTCGGGTCTGAACGAGGGTCTCAACCCAAAACATATCTATTGGCTCCAGAAATGTTGCCTGACCCACCAAGTTACTCCAGCACTTTGCGTCTTATTATGATTTTTACGTGTTTTTTGTTTCGCTTATATTTTTTGAAAATAAAATGTCACAAATTTAGTGGTGGAGGGGGCAGAGATGTATGATGCAAAGTAAATTCTTGACCCAATTACTACTGTTTAAACGTGTAGGAAGGAACTGTAGATGTTGGTTTACAATGAAGATAGAATGCTGGAGTAACTCAATGGGACAGGCAGCATCTCTGGAGAACATCTCTCCTCCCGTTGAGTTACTCCAGCATTGTGGGTCGTTCTACTTTTTTAAGCCAGCTTGCTCTTTAATTATCCATTTCTTGAATCCATATGCTGCAACCTTAGTTTATCTTACATGTCTATCACACAGTGTCCAATAAAAAATAAAATAAAATACGCCCGATTGTCACGCACCAAAACTCTTGTCAAGGGGTAATCAATGTACAGAACTGCCAGTAATGTAGAAGGGAAAAATGCTTTCATACCGTATACTGGTCTGTCCACCCAGGTCCCACACTTGAAACTTAAGGTTCTTGAACGTCACAGTTTCGACATTGAAGCCAATTGCTGCAAAATTAGATTATTCCATTTTACATATAATGTATAAACAGACAGAGATCGCTGTGGTATTCGGTGTGGGGGGAAGGGGAGAGCAACAGAGCGATTTAAATAAAAACAAGAAACTTCAGATGCTATAATCTATACATAACTAAAACACTGATCTTGTTATCTTCCGGTTTGGCGGTCTTCCTATTTGCGCAAAAAACGGTTCGCGATAGTGCTTTGAATTTTTGCCAGTTCACTCACCGTTCTCCTGTGCTGCGAGTGTGCCAAGTTTAGTTCCGATCGGTTGCATCTCGTAAAAGTTAGCAAGGTTTAAAAATCTTTAAAAAAGCTCGTGCGCAGATTGATCTCTTCCCCAACAGCTTAGCCCAGAGTCGGACACCCAGCCGAGCCCTGTCGGAGACCCAGCCCAGCCCAGAGTCGGAGACCCAGTCCAGCCCGGAGTTGAAGATGTCACCAATGTCGCCAAACGGAAAGCGGAAACTCTGATCCCAGCAGAGGAGAACGACCAGCAACCTCCGCGAGTCCCATTTCCAGCCACTACCCCTCTGGTCCCCATTGCTGGCTCCTCCCACCTCCCCCGTGATGCCCCCCTCTCCCCATGGCTCTTCCAGTCTTTTCTCCGAACTCACTACTCACTCCCCCCTCCCTGCCCACACACCCCACCCCCGCCCACACACATCTCCCCCCCCACAAGCCCCCCTGCCCACAACCTCCCCCCCACACCCACCCTATGGCTTTCTCCGGGCGCACTGTTTCCTCCCACATTTCAAAGATGTGCGGGTCTATAGGTCAATTGACCTCTGTGCATTGTCCCTGGTGTGTAGAGAATGGATTTGAAAGTGGGATAACGTCGAACTAGTGTGAACGGGTGATCAATTTTCGGCGTGGACTCGGTTCGTCGATGGGCCTGTTTGGAAATGCTGTCCAACTAAACTATAAACACAAGTGGCTGGATCAGTTTTATTGATATTCTTCCATGCAATTCTGCAGTTGAAGTACATTTTATCTATTTAAAAAAATTGCATTAACACAGGTCCTCCGAGCAGCAAAATGTTCTGAGAAGCAGAAGAGTATTAGAACGAGTGATCTGGAAATGTTGAAAGTGTTCGATGTTAAAGTCTGTCTCAATAAAGCAGTGGTAGGTTTAGAGAGTTACAGCATCGTGGCATTACAATTACAGGGGAAAAAGTCTAAGGTGCAATTAATAGATTCCGAGGTCAGGATTGCACTCTTGCTTATGGGAGGACCATTTAGTAGTCTGATAACTGCAGGGCAGAAGCTGCTCCTGATTCTGGTATGTGCTTTCAAACTTTTGTCCCTTCTGCCCGACAGAAGAGGGAATGAGCAAGATGTGAGTCGTCCAGCATTATGTGTAGGTTTAGGTTTATTATTGTCATGTGTACCAAGATACAGTGAAGAGCTTTGTTTTGCATGTTATCCAAAGAGATCAGATATACCACACATTGATAAAATCAGTTCAACTCAAGTACAATAGATAGATCTGCCTCGGAAAAGCAGCCAACATAATCAGAGACGTCCCACCCCAGTCATTCCTCCTTCTCCCTACTCCCATCTGGCAGAAGGTACAGAAGCATGAGAGCATCCAGACTCAGAAACAGCTTCTTCCCGTTATCATGTTCTGAACAGTCCTTCCTTAAGCTAGGGTACTGTCCGATTTACCTCTAGCCCATTACGGACATTGGACTTTGTCTATGGAATTGATACGCTACAATGCTGAGAACTATATTCTGCACTCTGTATCTATTGTATTCAAGTTTGACATTATATTTTTCACACAAAGGGTGGTGGGTATATGGAACAAGCTGCCAAAAGAGGTCGTTGAGGCTGGGACTATCCCAACATTCTAGAAACAGTTGGACAGGTACATGGATAGGACAGGTTTGAAGGGATAAGCACAGGCAGGTGGGACTAGTGTAGCTGGGACATGTCGGCCGGTGTGGGCAAGTTGGGCTGAAGGGCCTGTTTCCACACTGTATCACTCTATAACTCTATGAATGCATTTATGTATAGTATATCTGATCTGCTTAGTGTGCAAAACTAAGCGTTTCACTGTACCTTGGTACACATGACAATAATAAACCTACATCAAAGTCACTCCAACCATTGAGAAGAAGGTATACTGAAAACTGTGGGTTACACAAAAAGCTGGAGAAACTCAGCGGGTGCAGCAGCATCTAAGGAGCGAAGGAGATAGACGACGTTTCGGGTCGAGACCCTTCTTCAGACTACTGAAAACTGTAATGTCCAGGTTCATGAGCAGTTTATTCCAAAAATCATCCGGTTACTAAACATTACAACCTCTAAATAAGCTCTGAACAACCTTGACTTTGGGGGCATTGTATTTTTCTTAGCACTATAATACTGAACTTTGTTGTTGTTTACTTATGCTACTTACAGAGTAGTATGCTTACATATCTGTTGTGCTGTTGCAAGTAACATTGTCATTATTCCATTTAGGGACAAATGACAATAAATCACTCTTGACTCTTTAAGTATACAAACTAATAAATAAGCACCAACATTACAAAAGTAGGTGTGCAATAGTTAACAGTCACAGCAGGGGGAGGTGGCAGAACACTTACTGGGGATCGTGGTGACAACTTCTCCCACCTGCAGCCTGTAGAGTATCGTGGTCTTGCCTGCTCCATCCAGACCCAAGATCAATATCCTCATTTCTCGTGTGCCAAACAGGCCGGAAACCAAGGTGGAGATCCACCCACCTGCAGTGAAACAGAACAGCACACGTTTACAGTGGAAGTCTTATTTCTACAACCAATTCAACCATCTAATATAACATCTAAACCAATCATTAGCTGTCTCATTACAAACTCCACCCAACCTTATGCCATCATCCCCATAGCACCACCATAACTACATTTAAGCCAGAAACACTGCGTTGGTTGCAAAAGCAAAAAAAGTGGAAATACTGCGATTAAGCAGAATCCATGGAGAGTGAAGGTGTTAATCTCTCAGGTCTCAACGTTTAATCAACGGTCACACAGCCATTGAGATTTTAGAGATGAAAATTCTAAATTCAATAGCGATTGAGTTTTAAACATGGAAATAAGTCCTTAGACTCATCAAGCCCACACTGACCAGTGATCACATATTCATCACTTTCTCATCCTAGGGACAATTTACAGAGGCCGATTAACCTACAAACCTGCATGTCTTTGTGGGAGAAAACCAGAGCATCCGGAGGAAACATCTCTGAAGAACATGTATAGGTGACGTTTCAGGTCTGAAGAAGGGTCCTGACTCGAAACGTCACCTACCCATATTCTTCAGAGATGCTGCCTGACCTGCTGAGTTACTCCAGCATTTTGGGTTCTTCCATCTGCTTAATTCATCTTTCCTGCAATTGGTTTGTTATATTGTTTTACAACGTGTTGTGATCACAACTTTATCAATACTCTGCGCTTATCACCGAATCATACAACACAAGATGAGGGCATTTACCCTTGGACAAAATAAATGGCAGCAGCTCCACTCACTTACACTTTGGCAGGATACACTTAACCTCAGGGTTGTTCACCCAGAACAACGACTACTTCATCACAAGATAACCCTAATTGTACTATATAAACAAGAAACTGAACATGCCTGGTTTACATAAAGGACACCCAGAGTAACTCAGTGAGTTAGGCAGTATCTCTGGAGAACATGGACAGATGATGTTTTGGGTTGGGACCCTTCTTCAGGTGATTGACGGAAAGGGTGGGGGGGGGGGGGGGGGTGTAGAAAAGGGGTGGGGGCTGTATTCTCAAATGTTAGGTAATCAATGGTCAAAGCATAATATTGTGTTATGCAAAACATCTGTGATTGTGGTTTAAGCTTTTTCCAAAGCAACCAGTGTTTCACTGAACAGTCAGCACCTTACATCTGAATGGAGCCAGACCAAGTACGGAGACACATGACAATTTGAAGCAGGGTTGAACGGATGCTGAAGGTGGATCTGATGCTCAAGCCCTTTCCTACGTCCGTGGCAAACTGTGAATGCACTGAAAACAGCAAAAAGTTTCCTTTCCAACTCTCTCCAATTTTAACCTTTATCAAACACTAATAACTTGTAACGCAACTCAATTATGAAAACTCACTCTTCTGAAAAGTACAGGTAACAACTGAAAATGTCATTGTTAATTTATGTCATTGTTTTTCCCTCGGTCAAAGCACAGCAATTAGCAATGTATATTTATGCCAAAGTATGACATTCGGACTTCATCAGAGTATTGAGTATAGATGTTGGGAAGTCATGTTACAGTTGTCCAAGACATTGGTGAGGCCACATTTAGAGTATTGTGTTCAGTTTAAGTCACCGTGTTGTAGGAAACTTGTTGTCAAGCTGGAAAAGGGCAGAGAAGATTTACAAAGGTGAGCAG
Organism: Raja brachyura; assembly: GCA_963514005.1. The sequence goes on along the minus strand of OY740800.1, from coordinate 26,742,383 downwards.
GCTAGGACTTTATTCCTTGGAGCGCAGGAGTATGAGGGGCGATCTTATAGAGGTCTACAAGATAATGAGGAATAGAACGGGTAGATACACAGTCTTTTACCCAGAGTAGGGGAATCAAGAACCAGGGGCCATAGGTTTAACCTTCTTCCAGCACTATCCTCAAATCATAGTCACAAGGAACTGCAGATGTCGGTTTACAAAAAAACGACACCGAGAGCTGGAGTCAGGCAGCATCTGTGCAGAACATGGATCGGCCATGTTTAGGGTCATAACGCTTCTTCAGACTGATTAAACATAGAAAATAAGTGGAGGAATAGGCCATTCGGCCCTTCGAGCCAGCATCGACATTCAATAGGATCATGGCTGATCATCCAAAATCAGTACCCCATTACCTGCTTTTTCCCACTATCCCTCGATTGCTTTAGCCCCAAGAGCTAAATCTAACTCGCTCTTGAAAATATCCAGTGAATTGGCCTTCACTGCCTTCTGTGGCAAATTCCAGATTCAGAACTCTCTGGGTGAAAACGTTTTTCCTCATCTTAGTCCTAAATGGCCACCCCTTATTCTTAAACTGTGACCCCTGGTTCTGGCCTCAATCAACATCGGAAACCTTTTTACCTGCATCTAGCCTGCCCAATCCTTTAAGAATTTTATGCGTTTCTATGATTCCCTCTCATCCTTCTAAATTCCAGTGAATACAAGCCAAGTCGACCAATTCTTTCATGATATGTCAGTCCTGCCATCATGGGAATTAACCTGGTGAACCTAATTGTAGTTGGGGAAGGAGAGTGGAGAGAAAGTTGGATGAGAAGTGCGATTGGAACAAATCAGGTACTTCACTCAGAAATGCATAGAGCAAAACACAAAGTGTTGGAGGAACTCAGAGGGTCTGGTAGCCATAGAAGAGGAATCCACAGATGCTGCCTGACTTCATAAATTCATAAGCCAGACACTCCCCCCATTCACTCACCCGTTTCTGACCACTTCTCTCCCTCCCCTTCCCATGTCCCCCTCACCCCATCTCTTCCCCATCTCTCTCCCTCACTCACCCATGTCCCCCTCACCCCCATCTGTCCCCCTCACCCCCATCTCCCCCCCTCACCCCATCTGTCCCCTCACCCCATCTGTCCCCTCACCCCATCTGTCCCCCTCACCCCATCTGTCCCCCTCACCCCCATCTCTCCCCCTCACTCATGTCCCAATCTCTCCCCCTCACCCCATCTCTCCCCCTCACCACCATCTCTCCCCCTCACCCCATCTCTCCCCCTCACCACCATCTCTCCCCCTCACCCCATCTCTCCCCCTCACCCCATCTCTCCCCTTCACCCCATCTCTCCCCCTCACCACCATCTCTCCCCCTCACCCCATCTCTCCCCGTCACCCCATCTGTCCCCCTCACCCCATCTGTCCCCCTCACCCCATCTGTCCCCCTCACCCCATCTCTCCCCTTCACCCCATCTCTCCCCCTCACCCCCATCTCTCCCCCTCACCCTCCCCCTCACCCCATCTCTCCCCCTCACCACCATCTCTCCCCCTCCCCCTCACCCCATCTCTCCCCCTCACCCCATCTCTCCCCCTCACCACCATCTCTCCCCCTCACCACCATCTCTCCCCCTCACCCCATCTCTCCCCCTCACCCCATCTCTCCCCCTCACCACCATCTCTCCCCCTCACCACCATCTCTCCCCCTCACCCCATCTCTCCCCCTCACCACCATCTCTCCCCCTCACCCCATCTCTCCCCCTCACCCCATCTCTCCCCCTCACCCCATCTCTCCCCCTCACCCCCATCTGTCCCCCTCACCCCATCTCTCCCCCTCACCCCATCTCTCCCCCTCACCCCATCTGTCCCCCTCACCCCCATCTGTCCCCCTCACCCCATCTCTCCCCCTCACCCCATCTCTCCCCCTCACCCCATCTCTCCCCCTCACCCCATCTCTCCCCCTCACCCCATCTGTCCCCCACACCCCCATCTGTCCCCCTCACCCCATCTGTCCCCCTCACCCCCATCTGTCCCCCTCACCCCATCTGTCCCCCTCACCCCATCTGTCCCCGTCACCCCCATCTGTCCCCCTCACCCCATCTCTCCCCCTCACCCCATCTGTCCCCCTCACCCCATCTCTCCCCCTCACCCCATCTCTCCCCCTCACCCCATCTCTCCCCCTCACCCCCATCTCTCCCCCTCACCCCATCTGTCCCCGTCACCCCCATCTGTCCCCCTCACCCCCATCTCTCCCCCTCACCCCATCTCTCCCCCTCACCCCATCTCTCCCCCTCACCCCATCTGTCCCCCTCACCCCATCTGTCCCCCTCACCCCATCTCTCCCCTTCACCCCATCTCTCCCCCTCACCCCATCTGTCCCCCTCACCCCATCTGTCCCCCTCACCCCATCTGTCCCCCTCACCACCATCTCCCCCCCTCACCCCATCTCTCCCCCTCACCCCATCTCTCCCCCTCACCCCATCTCTCCCCCTCACCCCATCTCTCCCCCTCACCCCCATCTCTCCCCCTCACCCCATCTGTCCCCGTCACCCCATCTGTCCCCCTCACCCCCATCTCTCCCCCTCACCCCATCTCTCCCCCTCACCCCCATCTCTCCCCCTCACCCCATCTCTCCCCCTCACCCCATCTCTCCCCCTCACCCCATCTGTCCCCCTCACCCCATCTGTCCCCCTCACCCCATCTCTCCCCTTCACCCCATCTCTCCCCCTCACCCCATCTGTCCCCCTCACCCCATCTGTCCCCCTCACCCCATCTGTCCCCCTCACCACCATCTCCCCCCCTCACCCCATCTCTCCCCCTTACCCCATCTCTCCCCCTCACCCCATCTCTCCCCCTCACCCCATCTCTCCCCCTCACCACCATCTCTCCCCCTCACCCCCATCTCTCCCCCTCACCCCATCTCTCCCCGTCACCCCATCTGTCCCCCTCACCCCATCTGTCCCCCTCACCCCATCTGTCCCCTTCACCCCATCTCTCCCCCTCACCCCCATCTCTCCCCCTCACCCCCATCTCTCCCCCTCACCCCATCTCTCCCCCTCACCCCATCTCTCCCCCTCACCACCATCTCTCCCCCTCCCCCTCACCCCATCTCTCCCCCTCACCCCATCTCTCCCCCTCACCACCATCTCTCCCCCTCACCACCATCTCTCCCCCTCACCCCATCTCTCCCCCTCACCCCATCTCTCCCCCTCACCACCATCTCTCCCCCTCACCCCATCTCTCCCCCTCACCCCATCTCTCCCCCTCACCACCATCTCTCCCCCTCACCCCATCTCTCCCCCTCACCACCATCTCTCCCCCTCCCCCTCACCCCATCTCTCCCCCTCACCCCATCTCTCCCCCTCACCACCATCTCTCCCCCTCACCACCATCTCTCCCCCTCACCCCATCTCTCCCCCTCACCCCATCTCTCCCCCTCACCACCATCTCTCCCCCTCACCCCATCTCTCCCCCTCACCCCATCTCTCCCCCTCACCACCATCTCTCCCCCTCACCCCATCTCTCCCCCTCACCACCATCTCTCCCCCTCCCCCTCACCCCATCTCTCCCCCTCACCCCATCTCTCCCCCTCACCACCATCTCTCCCCCTCACCACCATCTCTCCCCCTCACCCCCATCTCTCCCCCTCACCCCCATCTCTCCCCCTCACCCCATCTCTCCCCCTCACCACCATCTCTCCCCCTCCCCCTCACCCCATCTCTCCCCCTCACCCCATCTCTCCCCCTCACCACCATCTCTCCCCCTCACCCCCATCTCTCCCCCTCACCCCATCTCTCCCCGTCACCCCATCTGTCCCCCTCACCCCATCTGTCCCCCTCACCCCATCTGTCCCCTTCACCCCATCTCTCCCCCTCACCCCCATCTCTCCCCCTCACCCCATCTCTCCCCCTCACCCCATCTCTCCCCCTCACCACCATCTCTCCCCCTCCCCCTCACCCCATCTCTCCCCCTCACCCCATCTGTCCCCTTCACCCCATCTCTCCCCCTCACCACCATCTCTCCCCCTCACCACCATCTCTCCCCCTCACCCCCATCTCTCCCCCTCACCCCATCTCTCCCCCTCACCACCATCTCTCCCCCTCACCCCCATCTCTCCCCCTCACTCACTCCCATCTCTCCCCCTCACTCACCCCCATCTCTCCCCCTCACTCACCCCATCTCTCCCCCTCACTCACCCCCATCTCTCCCCCTCACTCACCCCATCTCTCCCCCTCACTCACCCCCATCTCTCCCCCTCACCCCATCTCTCCCCCTCACCCCATCTCTCCCCCTCACTCACCCATGTCTCCCTCCGACGTGGCCGTCACCCGCGGCTGCACGCGCACTCGACGGTAGCACACCAACGCCGCTCGCAGATTCGCGCCCGTCAAACAATTCCGTTGTCAAAAAAAGAAAAATAAGTATCTGAAAATTTCTCTTTAATTTGCTTCACTCGAGCAGGGTTACCAAAGTCGATGATAAATAAACATCTTGAAATCCACTGCAACCGATTCGTGCCGGGGGAGGGGGCTGGGCACTCCGTCACGTGACGCGGTACAGGCGTTGAAGCCCGTCTGCGTGTCACGTGCCGAGGGATAAACTATAGGGCAGCACGTGACCAGGACCTGCTGTTGACGCCGCCCTGTGTGTGTCACGTCACGGGGGAGAAGCTGGACTGGGCGGCACGTGATCAGGATCTGACTCTAAAGGCCCGTTCTGGGCATCACGTGACCGTCACCCCAGATGCCAGGTTGGGCGTCACGTGTATGTGGCCGGTTGCGGGGACGGCTAGCGGCCGCTGGGGGGCGCTGCAGGCGGGTTTCCCGCTGGAACAGGTTTAGTTTAGTTCAAAGGTACTAGAGGAGCTTCTCTTGTATCTTTGGTTTGGTTTATTATTGCCATGTGTACCGAGGTACAGTGAAAAGCTGTTTGTTGTATGTTATCCAGTCAACTGAAAGACTATACATGAGTACTATCAAGCCGTCCACAGTGGAATTCAAGTTCAAGTGAGTTTATTGTCATGTGTCCCTGATAGGACAATGACATTCTTGCTTTGCTTCAGCACAACAGAACATAGTAGGCATTGACTACAAAACAGATCAGTGCGTCCATATACCATTATATAAATATATACACACATGAATAAATAAACTGATAAAGTGCAAATAACAGATAATGGGTTATTAATGTTCAGAGTTTTGTCCGAGCCAGGTTTATTAGCCTGAAGGCTGTGGGGATGTAGCTACTCCTGAACCTGGTCGTTCCAGTCTTCAGGCTCCTGTACCTTCTACCTGAAGGTACCTTCTACCTGAAGGGAGATGAGTGTGTGGCCAGGATGGTGTGGGTCTTTGATGATACTTTTTGAGGCAGCGGCCGATAAATCCCCTCGATGGATGGGAATTACGTTTAATGCAAGATAAAGTCTGATCAAAGATAGTCTAAGAGTCTTCAATGAGGTAGATAGGGAGGTCAGGACCACTCTCTAGTTGGTGATAGGATGGTTCAGTTGCCTGATAACAACTGGGAAGAAATTATCCCTCAATCGGGAGGTGTGCATTTTCACACATCTGTACCTCTTGCCTGATGGGAGAGAGGAAAATGGGGAGAGACCAGAGCGAGGCTGGTTCTTGATTATGCTGGGGGCCTTGCCAAGGCAGTGTGAAGTGTGAATGGAGTCACTGGAAGAGAGGTCGTGATGACTCTGGAATGGTCTGGGCTGCATCCACAATTCTCTGTAATTTCCTGAGGACTTGGATGGACGGAGATTTTTCCAAACCATGCTGTGATGCATCATGATAAAATGCTTTCTATGGTGCACCTGTAGAAGTTGGTGAGAGTTGTTGGGAACATGCTGAAGTACCTAAGCCTTTGTGGGAAGTAGAGGCGTTGGTGTGCTTCTTTGGCCATTGCTTCGATATGGCTGGTCCCGGACAAGTTCTCTCAGGAACTTTAAAATTTCAACCAACTGTAATTTGGTGCCGTCAATGTATGTGTACCGCTTCACTTACTGAAGTCGATCACTATTTCCTTTGTCTTGCTGATATTGAGCTAAAGGTTGTTGTCTACTGAGTCCATGTCGACCATCAATGACCCATTCACACTAGTTCAATGTTACGGCACTTTGTCATCCACTCCCTACATACTAGGGGCAATATAGAGAAGCCATTTAATGTACAAACTGCATGTCTTTGGGAGAAACCGGAGCACCAGGTTGCGAGGCTCTCAATCTCCTTTATTTACTCCGTCTCGTCATAATTTGATATCCTGCCCACTACGGTAAATTGAATTGGATTTGTACTGGCTGCACAATCGTGGGTGTATAAGGAGTAAAGAAGGGGGCTGAGAAGGCATCCTTGTGGAGCACCAGTGTTGAGGAGTATCGTAGAGGAGGATTTGTCCCCTATCCTCACTGATTGGGGTCAGTTGGTCAGGAAGTCGAGGATCCAGTTGCAGAGATGTGTGCTGAGTCCAGGTTTCACGGGTTTGGTGATGACCTCGGATGGGTTAATGCTATGAAAAGCCGAGCTGTCGTCTATGAATAGATGTTCAATTTAGGTGCCTCTCTTATCCTGGTCCAGGAAGGAGTGTAGGGCCAGGGGGATGGCATCAGTCATGGACCTGTCAGGGTGGTAGGCGAACTGCAGTGGGTCAAGGCTGCTTGGTAGACAGCACGTCTTCGGGATGTGGGAGGAAACCCATGTGGTCACAGGGAGTACCTGCAATCTCCACACAGACAGCACCCGAGGAGCAGGATGGAACCTAGGTGTTTGACACTGTGAGGCAGCAGCACTACCCCCTGCGCCACGTGCCGTCCAAATCCTACTAAACCCTACTTGCCAAGTTTTTTCCCATTCACTTACCAATCTATCCAGTTGCCGAGTCCAAATGTTGTTTAGTAGAAACAAGGAACTGCAGATGTTGGTTTACACAAAAGGAGAGTTAGGGTTGTCACAAAAACAAATATAATTTGTTGGGTTTATCGTTGGACTTGTCATCCAGCTTGTTTTGGTGTGTTCAGCAGATTGGACATCTTATACTCTGAACCGAGTTCCCACCCAACAGTCGATGCCTGCAGTCCTGCAGTAGCCAGTAAACACATCCCTCCCGTCTCCCAAAGGCTTATCGTTGTATATAGACTGATCGTAATCTGGAAAGGCAACCATACTCCTACTCAATCCCACTTACAACAAAGCCATCACATTGTTTGGCTTCCCAAGGGTTGGCACAGTGGCGCAGCAGTAGTGTTGCTGCCTTACAGAGCCAAAGACCCAGGATCGATCCTGACTACAGGTGGTGTCTGTACGGAGATTGTACGTTCTCCCCGTGACCGCGTGAGTTTTCTCCCGGTGCTCTGGTTTCCTCGTACATCCCAAAGACGTGCGAGGTGAAATGATTTCTGTAAATTGCCCCTAGTGTGACAGGAGAGGATGGGGTAGCATAGAACTAGTGTGAACGGGTGTTCGATGGTCGACGTGGTCTCAGTAGGCCGAAGGACCCGGTCCTATGCTGAAAATTTCAACCAATCAATCTAAGATTGTGTTAATTGTAACTAAGGCGCAAAGTGCTGGAGTAACTCAGTGGGTCAGGCAGCATCTCTGAAGAACATGGATAGGTGATGTTTCAGGTCAGGACCCTTCTTCAGACTAAATGTGGAGGGGGGTGGGGAGACCATACCCTCACCACAATCTATCCCCCAACCCCCACCGGCACTTTGGGTCTTCTTTTGTAAACCAGCATCTGCAAGTGCATGTTTCTCCATGTTAGTTGTAACTGATTGACTTATGGTGTACCCTGTTCACAATTCATAAGACAATTGGTCCACTGACAATATTTTCTCAAGTAAAAGATTTCAGTAACAAGTGGTCTAGAGCCAAAATCATTAGGGGATTTACTTCTTAAAATAGTCACATTTATGTTCCTGGGGAAGAAAAAAAGTAATCCTATGATATAAAACAACTTCCCTAGCCAAGAGTTACTTGTGCATATATTTTTCCCCTTTTCAGCTACATCGAAATAGATCTGGTAAAACAGTTGAGTTCAGTTTTTATTAGCTTAATCAACAGTAAACTGGATCACAAACTTGACTCTTTGTTCATGGATCTCGCGTTTCATTCTGAAATCCATCTTTGCAACATCAACGTCAAATTACACTCCACAGACAACTGAGGGAGTGATCAGGTAAGGAAATACGTAGACAGTCAGAAACTTTTTCCCAAGGTGGAAATATCAAACATTGGAGGGCATAGCTTTAAGGTGAGAGGGGAAAAGTTTAAAGGAGATGTGTGGTGCAAGATTTATTACACAGCGGATCATGGGTGCCTGGTTCGCACTGCCGGTGGTGATGGTGGAGTCAGAAATGATAGTGGTGTTGAAGAGGCTTTTGGATCGACATAGAATATACAGGGAATGGAGGAATATGGATCACAAGCAGGCAGAGGAGATCAGTTAATCGTGGCATAATTTTCTCCTATCATTGGTGGGCCGAAGGGCCTGTTTCTGTGCTGTACTGTTCTGTGTTCTATGTTGCACATGCGGGGCACTGCGATGGGAGATTGTGGAGGGAACATAAATTAAGCAGTACTCTCGTAAAAGTGAGCAGTGAGGGCAGCATTGGAGAGATTTAGACAATATATTGCACATCTCTGAATGTGGAAGGGAAAATGGTGTTTAAACAATGCAATTTGGGAGTTTACCAAAGAATACAACATAGGTGATGCTAAAGATATACACAAAGTGCTTGTGTAACAGCGCGTTAGGCAGCATCTCTGGAGGAAATAGGATGGGTGACTTTTGAAGTTGGGACCCTTCTTCAGACTCGACCCAAAACTTCACCCATCCATTTTTCTCCAGAGATACTGCCCTGACTCGTTTCTTTACTCCAGCACTTTGTATCTTATCTTTGGAACAAACCATCATCTGCAGTTCTTTGGTTTTACTTGGGTGATGTTAGATCATTCCAAATCTAGCATTACACCCCAGTTAGAGTTTGCATCTGATTTGGGGGTGGGCACCTTTCTTTGAAAAGATAACAAGTTGTTGGAGAGAAGGCCAGGGAAATTTCCTTGGAATTAACGTAGGGAGAGAGTGGAAAGGCTGGGATTTTTTTTTTCATTGATGCTGAGGAAGTTTAACAATGGTGCACAAAGGCACCAAGGGTTTTGATAATACATATTGAGATAATCCATTCAAAAGCCTCAGGATTGGTAATCGGAGGACGCAGGTTGGCAAAGGTGAGGAGAAATGTTTTGACACAGCGGATTATTGTGAGCTGGGATGTGGTGGAAGCAGATACGGTGGGAATTGAAGGAAATTGGATACATGCTCGGGGAAAGCTTTGCAAGGCTGTGCAGAGAGATCAGAGGGCTGGGACTCCTTGGAAAGTTCTTTGAATTAACTGGGTCATTTGGCTGAATGGTTTGTTTGCATTAGATATTTTTGTGCTATGTATAATAAGTAGTAACACAGCAATTAATAGGGTTCAGCAATAGCAGGGTAAAGCACAAAGTGCTGGAGGAACTCAGCAGGTCAGGCAGCATCTGTGGAGTGAATGGCAGTTTTCTACTCCACATTTAGTACAGCTCCACCAGATAAACAAATCATGTCTATTAATTTTAGACTTTCAACGCTAGACTAGTAGAGAAACACTATAGTTTAGCGATATAGTGTGGAAAGAGGCTCTTTGGTTCACCAAGTCCACGCTGACCAGCGATCACGCCGTACACTTGCACTATCCAACATACTAGGGACAATTTACAATTTACTTAAGCCAATTAACCTACAGACCTGTAAGTCTTTGGAGTGTGGGAGGAAACCGGAACACCCGGAGAAAACCCACGAGGTCACAGAGAGAACATACAAACTCCGTACAGACTGCACCCGTAGTCAGGATCGAACCCTAGTCTTTGGCGTTGTGAGGCAGCAAGTCTACCGCTGCGCTATAGTGCCACCCTTGAGGCACAAGGAACTGCAGATGCTGGATAGGGTTGGGATTTTCAGGTTGGGACCATACTTCAGAGTGTTAATTTGCCTGAACATTTGCTGCCTGATCCATTGAGTTCCTCCGGCACTTTGTTTTTAACTAAAGATTCCAGCAGTTGCATTTCCTTGTGTTTCAATTAGTGGAAGGGATTGGTTTATCCAATAGAGATCCACAGCAGGAGAACAGCTGCAGTTCTACTGCTGTGGCAGAACAGCGCTGCAGGTAGAACAGCTGCTCACGGCGCCAGAGACATGGGTTCCAGTTGCAGTCTGTGTGGAGCGTTTGTACATCCTCCCTGTGACCGTGTGGGTTTCCTCTGAGTGCTCTGGTTTCCTCCCACATCCCAAAGACATGCGGTTTGTAGGTTAATTGGCCTCTGTAAATTGCCCCCCAGTGTATAGGAGAGAGCTAGTGTGAACGTTGGTGCGGAGGGCTGTAGGGTTTGTTTCCTTGCCGTACCTCTAAAATAAACTAACTTAACTAAACTAAATGAAATGTGGAGTGGGAAACTGCTAATGTCCGCTTGAATTTATTTAACGTGGAATAAGCTGTCAAAGGATTTTCTTTTTTGTAACTGCTATGTGTGATGCTTAATGGTGAAGTTTATCCGTGAATGTTTTCTCTTTACTGGAACAGTTGGGGAGGGGAAGACAGGGCTGATAGCTTTATTTGAACTTGGCTGGCAATATACACAATTATTGCCCATTCCTAATTGCTTATAACTGTAGAGGCAGAAGAAGCCAGAGGGAATTGGACCTGGTCGAGAGGCATGGATACCTCAGGCCCTCGAGCCCTCGAGCGCCAGCAACAACCTCATAAATCAAGGCACAAGGAACTGCAGAGTTTACCAAATAAGACACAAAGTGCTGGACTAACTTAGTGTGTCAGACAGGATCTATGGAGAACATGGACAGGTGACATTTTGGGATGGGTCTGAAGAAAGGTCCCAAACTGTAACAGTGGAACAGTTTTCACCATGTTCTCCAGAGATGCTGCCTGACCGCTGAGTTACTCCCCCGTCTTTATTTGTCTTTATTTCCTCGTAAATTAAGAATTGTAGTGTCCAATTATCCTCCTGTCAGACACCATCCTATCACCAAGTAGAGAGCGGTCCTGACCTCCCTTCTACCTCTTTGGAGACCCTCGGGCTATCTTTAATTGGACTTTACTGGACTTTATCTTGTACTATGCATTACCAAAGAAGGTAGTTGAGGCAGGTACAATAATAACATATATAATATATCTCAGATATTTGGGCAGGTACATGGGTCAAACGCGGGCAGGTGGGACTAGCGTAGATGGGGCAATTTGGTCGGTGTGGACGAGGTGGGATGAAGGACCTGTTTCCGTGCGGTGGGACTCTAAGACTGTAAGGTTCAACTCCTAGCTCTACGGAGATTATTTCACTGCAGAGGCTGCTGCCCTCTGCTGCTAACTCTATGTATTGCTGGGGGTACACAAAAGGCTGGAGAAACTCAGCGGGTGCAGCAGCATCTATGGAGCGAAGGAGATAGGCAACGTTTCGGGGCCGAAACCCTTCTTCAGACTGATGGGGGGTGGGGGGAGGCGGGGGGAAGAAAGGAAAAAGGAGGAGGAGGAGCCCGAGGTCTGAGGGAGAGGTAGGAAGGGGATGAGACAGCAAGGGTTAACAGAATTGAGAGAATTCTGTTATGTATTGTATTGCTGCTTAGCCAGTAATCGAACTGCAGTAATTGAAAACCAAAGAAAACTGCAAATGCTTGAAATATGAAGTAAAACAATAAAATGCCGGAAACACATGGCAGGTCAGGCAGCAAATGTGGAGCGAGCATAGAGTAAATAGGACGGTGGGTTCAACCATCTCTCTCCCACCTTATATGCAATTGAAAAATGACTTGATAAACTTCCCCATCTCACTCAAAAGTCAAGAGAGTCAAGAGTGTTTAATTGTCATCTGTAATGACAATAGAACATTGAAAATCTTTCTTCCGGCAGCTTAAAAGGTCTATATTCACAATTTTCTTACAACATAATATATTTAAAAAAAACAATAAATTAAAAACTCCAATATTAGTACAAAAAGCCTGAATTCCTTAGCGCAACCAAAACAATTGATAGCTTGCAGTTTAGTCTTTTGTAGTCAGTCTGAAGAAGCGTCCTAACCTGAAATGTCACCTATCCATGTTCTCTGGAGATGCTGCCTGACCTGCTGAGTTACTCAGCACTTTGAGTTGTGTAAATCAGCATCTGCAGTTCCTTGTTTCCACTTCTAGTGTTTTGCAGTGTTCTCTGTGTCTTTCCTGCCTTCCAGGTCACAGGGTATTCAGACTTAATTACTCGAAGAAGGCAAGCATAATGTTTTAAGTGCAAAACTTTAATGTGTAAAACGTTTAAGTGTAAAAATGTATCAGCACACAGGAAAGATTTTATTAAAGGATCTGGACTTCTTGGAAAAGGGATTTGCTGCTGTAAAATATATGGGTGCAGGTATAGGTAGAGGGATTTGGGCCAAATGCAAAGAGACATTGAAACATAGAAACATAGAAAATAGGTGCAGGAGTAGGCTATTCGGCCCTTCGAGCCTGCACCGCCATTCAATGTGATCATGGCTGATCATCCAACTCAGTATCCTGTACCTGCCTTCTCTCCATACCCCCTGATCCCTTTAGCCACAAGTGCCACATCTAACGCCCTCTTAAATATAGCCAATGAACTGGCCTCAACTACCTTCTGTGGCAGAGAATTCCAGAGACTCACGACTCTCTGTGTAAAGAATGTTTTCCTCATTTCGGTCCTAAAGGAATTCCCCCTTATCCTTAGACTGTGACCCCTTGTTCTGGACTCCCTGGACGGGACTAGCCCTGCATGCCAACTTGGTCGGCATAGACAAGGTGGGCTAAAGGACCTGTTTCCTTGCTGTACAGCTCGATGACTTTAAGACCATTCAACCCAAAGGTCCTGTTGAAAGACTCCATTGTGCCATGTAGCAACACACCGCTACACTTCTGCGGTGCTGCACTGGAAGTTACCATGGCTTTTCCACATCTCCAGCAGGCAGGGAGTATTATCTCTCGGCCGACTGGATCTCCCGGTTGCTAACCATTTTAATTCCCTTTCACATCCCCACACTGACCTTTCTGTCCTGGGCCTCCTCCATTGCCAGAGTGAGGCCACACGCGAACTGGACGAGCAGCACCTCATTTTCCACCTGGGCAGCTTACAATCCAACGAGCACTGAATTCTCCAAATTTAGGTAACTACAACCCCCCTCTCCCCTTCGCCTTCACCCCCCATCCCCTCCCCTCTCCCCACTGTTCCCCACCTGGACTCAAGCCCATCTCTCCCCCTCTCCACTTACATTTCTTCCTCTAGCTCCACAATTTAGAACTCTTCAATACTTTTGTCTCACACCTTCTGTATTTCCATCCGCGGTTTTTGCCCAACCATCTGCCTATCAAATACCTCCCCTTAAATGTATCCATCTACTACTAGCCTTGATTTATCCTGCCCCTCCCTGCTTCCAGCTTGGTTTCTCCCCAGCACAATCACTCCGAAGAAAGGTCCTGACCCGAATTGTGTACCTATCCATGTCCTACAGGGATACTGCCTGACCCGCTGCGTTACTTCAGCACTTTGTGTCTTTTCTTGAACTTAGTTTTAGTTTAGTTTTTATAGGGATATAGGGAGAAGGCAGGCACGGGTTATTGATTGGGGGCGATCAGCCATGATCGCAATGAATGGCGGTGCTGGCTCGAAGGGCTGACTGGCCTCCCCCTGCACCTATTATCTATGTTTCTATGTTTCTATAGATAAAGAGTGGAAACAGGCCCATCAGCTTATTGAGTCCACTCTGACCAGCGATCCCCGTACACTAGTTCTATCCTACACACTAGGAATAATGTACAGAAGTCAATTAACCTACAAACCCATCTTTGGATATGGGAGGAAACCGTAACATCTAGAGGAAACCCACACGGTCACAGGGAGAACGTGCAAACTCCATACAGACAGCACCCACAGTCAGGATCAATCCTGGGTCTCCGGTGCTGTGAGGCAGCGGCTCTCCGCTACACCACCTCTTAAGTTATTGTTCGACTAGATAGTGTACAAAATCATGAGAGGAATAGATCGGGTAGATGTACAGAGTCTCTTGCCCAGAGTAGACGAATCGAGGACCAGAGGACATATGTTCAAGGTGAAGGGGAGAAGATTTAATAGGAATCCAAGGGGTAATTTTTTCACACAAAGGGTGGTGGGTGTATGGAACAAGCTGCCAGAGGAGGTAGTTGAGGCAGGGACTATCCCAATGTTTAAGAGACAGTTGGACAGGTACATGGATAGGACAGGTTTGGAGGGATATGGACCAAGTGCAAGCAAGTAGGACTAGTGTACCTGGGACATTGTTGGCCGGTGTGGGCAAGTTGGGCTGAAGGGCCTGTCTCCACACTGTGACTCTATGACTCGATAACACGATTTAAGCAACCTCGATATAAGATTTTTTAACCAGGTGGCTCAGATTTAGACTTCTAACACGAGTGAACTTGATCAGGTGTGGGAACTGCTTCTGCCTACTGATTGTTCTCCAGCTCAATGAAGAACACGAAATGTGGAAGTTTACGAGGTACGGGATGGTAAAGGGAACTTGTATTGTTCACTGTTAAATATCTGCGATAGATCAGCCTCAACCTGCAGAATGTCCTTCTCTGTCTATTCACAAAGCATTTTAGTTTAGTTAATTATTGTCTTTAGTTTATTGTTATCATCATGTTCTGGGAAAAACTTTTTTGTTGCGTGCTATCCAGTCAGCGGAAAGACTATACACGATTACAATCGAGCTGCCCACAGTGTGCAAATACAGGATAAAGTGAATAATAAGGAGCAAGATAAATGCACCTCACCCGGCCTCGGCACCGCACTTTGAGGGGGACATGCGGAGGGATTTTAAGTGCGTTCCTGTAATTATGTCCGGATTAAAGGAGGTGCCGGACCACCAGTCACCGGAAAATCGGATATGGACCTGTACTCACACAAACGTAATTCACAATTTATAATTCATGCAGTTCTGGCTTAACACGACGTTTCATTTGAAAAGTTTTCTCCTAAAGACTTTGCAATCTCGGATGAGTTTATGTGCCTTCTTTACGGTTGTGTTTACGGCTTGGAGTTGTGCCAACTCTAGGGGAACAGAAAAGGGACCATAAGATTCCGATGTGTCAGTTCCTACCTCATGTGATAGATATAAATATTTGACCACACAGCACCAACATGTGGGCTCGTTACTGTTTTAGATCGTAAAAGCTGTGAAAAGTCCATTGATAGTTTCTGAAAACTTGTGACTCTGTCATGTCATTATTGCTGAATGATATTGACTCGGTAAAATTCCTGCCAGAATGTTCTGGCTGTTCATGCACCATTTTAACAGTTACCAGAATATGTACACTCAGTGAAAATCAATAAACGGTGGATGCTGGAAATCTAAATGGGCAGGAGATACTTAATATGTCCAACAGGTCAGGCAGCCTCTGTGGGTAGAGGAGCTGAATTCACAAATCGCGATAAAGACCTTTCTGTTACAAGGCCCTGCACATTCAATGTTGGTGCATTTTGGGGGAGGATAGGTATCTAGTTTGAATCTAATACATAAAATCATGAGAGGCGTAGATAGGATAGACAGTCAGAACCTTTATCCCTGGGTGGACATGTCAAAGACTGGAGGGCACAGCTTTAAGGTGAGAGGGGCAAAGTTTAAATGTGATGCGTGGGGCAAGTTTTTTACACTGATAGTGGTGGGTGCCCAGCACACGCTTCCTGGGGTGGTTGTGGAGGGAGCTATGACAGAGGCTATTAGATAGGCACGTGGATATGCAGGGAGTTGGAGAGATATGGATTATGTGCAGGCTGAGGAGCGTGGTTTAACAAAGCATCATGTTGGGCATGGACATTGTGGGCTTAAGGGCCTGTTCTACAAATGAGCAACTCTGCCACTGCATTTCTCAACGGGAGTCTGTGCCCTTGGTTTCATTGAGCCAAATGGAGTGATTGTGTGGGGATGTGGGTGGTAGTTAAGTGAAGGCTCCATCTGGCTATTTAGGTGACTATGAATACACAGACTCATGAACGTGCAACCCACACACAAGACAGGCAACTCCACTGCAATTTACAGAAGCCAATTAACCTACAAACCCGCACATTGCTGGAACATGGGAGGAAACCGGAGCACCCGGAGGAAGCCTACGCAGTCACAGGGAAAACGTGCAAATTTCACACAGACAGCATCCGAGGTCAGGATTGCGTTTGAATTTGAGATTGAGTTTAATTTATTGTCATGTGTACCTGGAGTACAGTGAAAAGCTTTTGTTGTGTGCTAGCCAGTCAGAGGAAGGACAATACATGATTACAACCGAGTCGTCCACAGCGTACAGAAACCTGATAAACGTGAATAATGTTTAGTGTAATATAAAGTCCAGTAAAGTCCGATCAAAGAACCAGATCTCTGGCACGATGAGGCAGAGGATCTACCAGCTGCGCTACTGCGCCTGATTTAAAAAGTGTAAAATCAATACACAAATCAATAAATTTGAAAATCTAAATAATGCAATTCAGGTTTAATTTTTTAAAGACACCACGTTACCAGCGCATGTCATCACAGATGAAGCACTTATTTTGAGATAGGTCGAAGCAGAAAGACACTAGTGGAATGCAAACGTTGCCATTTTGATGCTGGGAACAGATTTGAAATGACTGTCAACAAGCAAATCATTTCTGTGCCTAGAATCAGATTTTTGTTTCACCAGATGTTGTCGACGCAAAGGTGAACTCAGGGTGACATGATTCAGCAACTCTGAAACAGGAAAGATCAAAATTGTGAGAAAATTAGTTCTTCAATTTGGAAAGGATGTGAAACTTGTTAACTCGGCATAGGGGCTTCCTCGAACAACCATGAGGCAACTCTGGAAATCATGAGTGGGCAATATCTCCGAATAAAAACACAACCACTCTTATCAATTCTCCTTTTGTTTTCTCGCTGTTTTTCTCCCCAGTCACAGCGCGCGAGAGAAACCTGGAGCTCCTCACGGGCCCAAGTTAATCTCACTTGTCCCACCACAATGGGGGAGTTTCTGCCTCATAGCGGCAGAGGCCTGGGTTCGATCCCGGCTGCGGGTGCCATCTGCATGGAGTTTGTACGTTCTCCCTGTGACCACTGTGCGCTTCCTAGTTTTCCTCCCACAATCCAAAGATGTACAGGTTTGTAGGTTAATTGGCTTTGCTAAAAATTGTAAGTGTGTAGCTTAGTGCTAGTGTACGGGTTTGTGATCGCTGGTCAGCACGGACTTGGTGGGCCAAAGGGCCTGTTTCCACGCTGTATCTCTAGAGTTTAAAGTCACTTGCACAAAGACATCTTCAAGGAGAGTGATTATTTTCGATAAGAGCACCAGCGATCTCCCCGGCATCCCAAACAACATTTATCCCTCAATGAACATGAAAATTGTCCAGGAAATAGGAGACCATAGATTAGGTGTAGAGTTGGATAATGAGTAGGGGGCAATGTTCAAGAGTCAAGTGTCATGTGTCAAGAATGTTTGATTGTCATATGTACCATCTACAGAACAATTACATTCATACTTGTTGCAGCTTAGCAGACCCATAAACACAACAACACGCTAATGTTATTACAGTGGAAAGAATGCAGAGATTTACGAGGATCTTGCCAGGACTAGAGGCAATGTGGAAAAGTTGTCCCTGAGGTCCTTATGAAATCTCTTGCCTTAAGCCTGTGCCCTCTAGTCTCAGAATCCTCTGCTCTATGGGAAAAAATACACTGAATGTTCATTTTATACATGCTTCCTCATGATCTTGTACACATCAATAAAGTCACCCCTCAGCCTCCTACACTGCAATGGAAAAAGCCCCAGCCTATCCAACTTCTCCCTATAACTCAAGCCTACAAGCCCAGGTAACATCCTGGTAAATTTCTTCTGTACCCATTCCAATTTAATGACATCCTTCCTGTAGCTGGGTGACCAGAACTGTACACGTACCCCGTGTGGTCTCACTATCAATTGCATCATGCTGTCTCAACTTTTTACTACAAGGTATAATAGTAAGATTAAACGAGAACTTACCAGTTTGAAGTTTGATCTTTATTTTATGAGGAGTTACGATGAGGGATGACGTGAAGAAGCCCCGCCAGGCGCATGCGTGTCATACTTCAAAGCAGCGGCGTGAAATCACAGTAACTACAGTCGAAGTGATATAGTAAGACTCAGAAGACTAGTACTACCAGATGATCTTTGCGATTATGCGGGTCTGGAGTGGAGGGCACGTAATCCCTCATCGTAACTCCTCATAAAATAAAGATCAAACTTCAAACTGGTAAGTTCTCATTTAATCTTGCTATTTTACTTCGGAGTCACGTGAATGACTACGTGAAGATTTCAAAGTTCTGTGATTTCATGCCGTAGATCCATTCGATACGACACACTGCTTCAGTTGACACAGTAGCAAATAAATAATGTATTGAACATTGCTTCGAATTATCCAATAATTATTTTAATAATAACAAACAAAAGACAGTAATAACCACATTATCCCAGGGGGAAATTACAAATGAAATTTATAAAGACAAAGCAAATCAAATCAATCGGAACCCAACACAGCATACCCAAACCCTGGCACTGTCAGGACAGGTTTATCAAAAAATTTAGAAAAAGTTGATTCCTTAGACCATCCTGTAGCCCCGAGGATTTGGTCTTGCGGCACGTCCTGCGCCTTCGCTGTGGATGTTGATGCCGCCCTGGTGGAATGAGTTTTAAACACATGAGTGTCTACTCCAGCACAATCCAAAACCTGTTTTAACCATCTAGAAATAGTTTGTACTGACACCTTTTTATGAGTTCTTTTGTGGCTGATGAGCATTGATGTCTCAGAGCCTCTGAGACTCTTAGTTACCTCGATATATTGACTCAGGTGCTTAACTACACATAACGTTCGGTCAACAGGGTATGCTTTAAAGCTTACTTTGGTTCCGGCCATTCCTGGCCTGCTTTGTTTGATTAAATCATACACATAAAATGTAATGTTATCTGCAGAAGAATACATGCTATCTAGTCGTAACTTTTGCAATGATTACACTTGTTGTGCTGATACTAGCGCCTTGAGCATAACCACTTTAAGTGTTAACTTCTAAAAAGACAATGACGTTATTGGAGCCCATTGTCGAAGCAGTGTGAGAACTATACTACATCCCAGATTTCTGTATATCTAGGCTTAGGAGGGTTTTTGTTAAAGATTTCTCTCATGAATCGGGACACTAACGGATGAGACCCGATAAATTGTTATTCTGATAACTGTCCTAAATAGGAGGACAAAGCACTCCGAGCACTATTAATGGCACTATAACTCAAGTGTTCATCAAAATGCAATGTAGCATGGAACTCCAATACATCCGGTATGCTTGCAGTATGATGATATATCTGACTGCAAGCAAAACATCTCCCATTTCTTAATATGAGACATATTGTTTGTTAATGCTATCTCTCCAAGCTGCAGTTATAACATCCATGGTCCTATTCGATAGTCCAAGGCCTTGGAACGGTCTGGTCAGAACCTGCCGATTAACAAATTAATACGATCATGTAACAGATGACTTTCTCCTGTTACTGGATGCACCAACAAATTACTGCAGTTGGGGACAGTCATGAATGGCTGAGTCATCATTCTGAGCACCAATGGGAACCATGGCTGTGTAGGCCAGTCACCTACAGTTGTTGGTGGTGACCTACAGTCACCTCTAGTTTGGAACCACCAAAACGCCTGAGGCGGAGTCCTGCTCTACTTTGGTGAGACATTGCATAATCAGGCAGAATGGGGGAAAAGCATAAAATAATGTACGTCCCCAATGTAGCGAGAATGCATCCACCGCTACTGCTCCTGGATCTGGTTCCCATGAAACGTATTTAGTCAACTGGTGATTTAGCCTGGATGCAAACAGATCAATATCTGGCAAACCATAGTGGCTGACAATCATTTAAAAAATATCAGGATTTAACATCCATTCTATGTTGTCATTGAATTTTCGTGACCTGTTGTCTGCCACCACATTATCTCTACCTGGTAGGTAGATAGCTGAGACCCAGATATTTCTGGAAATACACCAGTGCCACATGAGGTTAGCCAGATTATCACATGATACTGACCTTATTCCTCCCATGTGATTGATATATGCCACAGCCATGGTATTATCAATCTGGAGCTGAACATGTGAATTATTCATTGGTGAACAATAAGCTTTTAATCCATAGAATGCACCCAGCAATTCTAAGTAATTTATACCATGCCTGTGCAGGATTAAATCCTCTTGCACACTCCATCTACCACCACAGCTAGACTCGCTGTCCGTAGCTCCCCATCCCAGAGCACTCACATCTGTTTGTAAAACCACTGAAGGTTGCTGAACCAAAATGTTTTTGGTAGTTTGTAGAATATTGATAATCCACCATTGTAATTCAGCTATGGCTCTGGTTGGTAACTGCATCAGTCTATAAAAATGACCTGCATGTTCTTTAAGTGCTTGTTCTCTAGCTCGTTGCAGACTTTGATAGTGCAGAGGTCCAAACTCCACTGCAGGGAAAGCTGCCACCAATTTACCAATAACACTGGCTACTTCCCGGATGGAGGGGTGTTGTTTTTCAGCGAGACTAGTACAGACCTCCCCGATCTCCATAGCCTTGGCTGTAGGCAAAGTCACTGACATATCAACTGAATCAATGACAAACCCCAAATAATCAATTTTTTGGGATGGCTCTAACTTGGATTTTGTTGGATGGACCAGAACCCTAACCTTTCAAACAGGTATTTGGTTGCTGAAACCGATTCCTCAGCTGTCTCCTGAGTGTTGCTTGTGATTAAAATATCATCTAGATAAGCCATTACAATGTGATTCTGGGCCCGAAGTAGCGCCAGCACTGGTTTCAACAATTTCGTGAACAACCTAGGAGCTGAGGTTAACCCATTGGGTAATGCTTTAAATTGCCACAGTTGTCCCATCCAACTAAATTTCAAGTATCTTCGATACTGATGATGAATTGGTACTGAATAATATGCATCTTTCAGATCTATAGTTGCCAAATAACAGCCTTGTGATAACAGCTGGTTAGCAATATTGAAGGTGTCCATTATAAAATGCCTATACTGCACATAGGAATTTAACTGGGTTAGGTCCAGAATGACTCTACATCCCCCATCTTTTTTCTGTCTGGGGAATATATTGGACACAAATTGTTGAGGATGGTTTGTCGTCCTCTCAATTACCCCTTTTTGGGACAAATCCGTGATTTCTTCTTTTACCTGCTGAGTTTCTGGTGCAGATAAAATCAATAATCTTTTAGGCATATTCTGTACAGGTGGATCAATTCCTGACATAAACTGTATTTGAGATCCTGACACAGTGTCTAGTATAAACCGATCAGATGTTATGCAGCACCATTCATCATAAAACAATTGCAACCTACCCCCAACTGGAGGTTGTTCCCCAGAAATCTTATCCTGGACAGAATGAATCACCCGTACCTCTACAGTCGATCTCGGAATCCGTGTCCTTCTTCCCATATTGGGGCTGTAGGTGGGATACACAGGTGGGTAATACCGTCGTCCCACTGGCCCCACTCTGCTTGGCCCTGCCCCTGGATCTGACCCCCTTCGCGCTGAAATCGACCTGCGAGGTGGCATCCTGGCAGAAGGGACGTATGTCTTCATGAGACCGATTGTTTTGGCCTCTTCCTCCAGGTCCTTGACTTGTTTGAGGAGGTCCACCCCAAATAAATAATCTGGGGCTTGGATGTTGGTGGACCTACACAAAGCTGCAAATCTTGGGTTTAGCGTCGGTTTAGATAGCTATTTTTTAATGCAGTTTACCTCAAAATATGCGTTACAGAACAGGGCCAGCATATCCTGTTGTGTGCCAGACATTGGTGCCCCCCGGACCATTTTTCCAAATGCAGTGATGCCTGCTGCCACCAATTTGAGGACCCGCTGAAACCGGATTTCTTGTCCACGCATCGTTGCACTCATTTGTGCCCATACAGTGGTTTGCAAAAGTTTTCATACCCCTAGAACTTTTCCACATTTTGTCACGTTACAACCACAAACGTAAATGGATTTTATTGGGATTTTATGTGATAGACCAACACAAAGTGGCGCTTAATTGAGAACTGGAAGGAAAATGATACATGGTTTGCAAATTTTATTACAAATAAAAAACTGAAAAGTATGGCATGCAAAAGTATTCAGCCCCCTGAATCAATACTTTGTAGAACCACCTTTCGCTGCAATTACAGCTGCAAGTCTTTTGGGGTATGTCTCTACCAGCTTTGCACATCTAGAGACTGAAATTTTTGCCCATTCCTCTTTGCAAAATAGCTCAAGCTCAGCCAGATTAGATGGAGAGCGTCTGTGAACAGCAATTTTTCAAGTCTTGCCAGAGATTCTCAATTGGATTTAGGTCTGGACTTTGACTGGACCATTCTAACACTTGAATATGCTTTGATCTAAACATTCCATTGTAGCTCTGGCTGTATGTTTAGGGTCGTTATCCTGCTGGAAGGTGAACCTCTGCCCCAGTCTCAAATCTTTTGCAGACTCTACCAGGTTTTCTTCCAAGATCGCCCTGTATTTGGCTCCATCCATCTTCCCATCAACTCTGACCAGCTTCCCTGTCCCTGCTGAAGAAAAGCATCCCCACAGCATGATGCTGCCACCACCATGTTTCACAGTAGGGATGGTGTGTTCAGGGTGATGTGCAGTGTTAGTTTTCCGCCACACATAGCGTTTTGCATTTAGGCCAAAAACTTCAATTTTGGTCTCATCAGACCAGAGCACCTTCCTCCACATGTTTGCTGTTTCCCTCACATGGCTTGTGGCAAACTTCAAATGGGACTTCTTATGGCTTTGTTTCAACAATGGCTTTCTTCTTGCCACTCTTCCATAAAGGCCCGATTTGTGGAGTGCATGACTAATAGTTGTCCTCTGGACAGATTCTCCCACCTGAGCTGTGGATCTCTGCAGCTCCTCCAGAGTTACCATGGGCCTCTTGGCTGCTTCTCTGATCAATGCTCTCCTTGTTTAGGTGGTCTCGCCTGTCAGTTTAGGTGGACGGCCATGTCTTGGTAGGTTTGCAGTTGTGCCGTACTCTCCAATTTCGGATGATGGATTGAACAGTGCTCCGTGAGATGTTCAAAGCTTGGGATTTTTTTTATAACCTAACCCTGCTTTAAACTTCTCCACAACTTTATCCCTGACCTGTCTGGTGTGTTCCTTGGGCTTCATGATGCTGTTTGTTCACTAATGTTCTCTAACAAACCTCTGGGGCCTTCACTGAACAGCTGTATTTATACTGAGATTAGATTACACACAAGTGGACTCTATTTACTAATTAGGTAACTTCTGAAGGCAATTGGTTGCACTGGATTTTATTTAGGGGTATCAGAGTAAAGGGGGTTGAATACTTTTAAATGCCACACTTTTCAGTCTTTTATTTGTAAAAAAATTTGAAAACCATGTATCATTTTCCTTACACTTCACAATTATGCGCCGCTTTGCGTTGGTCCATCACATAAAATCCCAATAAAATACATTTACGTTTATGGTTGTAACACGACAAAATGTGGAAAAGTTCAGGGGGTATGAAAACTTTTGCAAGCCACTGTATAGCAGAGGTTACAGTGGGCACTTTGAGCGACGCACAATTGACAGGTGTTTTATATCTGGTGGCAGTTTCTTCCATAATTGTATCCTGGAGCTGGTGAGAGGCCATGTAATTAACATTGGCCGCCAGGTTTTCTTCCATGGCCTCACCAGTCCCTTCCGGAATAGCAAAGTTCCTCGCTACGTTCGGGACACCTGGAGCATGGCTCATGTGCTCTGGTGTGTGCTCAAATGCAGTGACACCAGTTTCAGGGTCAGACTCCTCCTGCCCTGGCTCTCTCCGAGTCTTGCTCAAGGGAGGTCTCTTCCAGCCCCAAACGAGGTGCTGGAGAGGGTGATTCCCACTGATATTGGTAGGCAGTGTAATCCTCACTCTATGGGCCTCTCTGTGAGGCTGCCTGGGGAATCCTAGGGGCATTGCACCCCGATTGAAAAATCTCATGGCTCATTAGTGTTTGGAGCATCCTCTCCATTTGGTCGAGCCGTTCCCATACCTTCTTGGTGTCAGGAGGGGAGCCTTCCTCATCATCAGACCCATCAGATAAAACAGGCCTGAGAGACTTTCTCTGGTGTAGTGGCCTCAGTGCCCTGAGGCACTGGAGCTGATGGAGGCTGTTGAACTGTTGGTAAAACAGCAGCCAGTATCGGAGCCGGCGTTACCGCATCCGTTATCTCTCGACCCGATCTGCGAACTGGAATCGCGGGCCGGCGCGTTCCGCTCCTACTTTTAAGTTTTAAAACCGCTTACCTGCGAGTTTGCTACTTACAGTGCACCATGCGTCGGACGCAATGACGCACATGCGCCTGGCGGGGTTTCTTCACGTTGTCACTCACATGACTCCGAAGTAAAATAGGCAGTACAGTGGCGCAGCGATAGAGTTGCTGCCTCACGGCGCCAGAGACACGGGTTTGATCCTGACTACGGTGCTGTCTGTACGGAGTTTGTACGTTCTCCCTGTGACCCCGTGGGTTGATATGATACGGAAAAAGATCGGATCCCCGTCAAGGTAAGAGATTAGAAAAAGTTTCCCTCCTCCCCCCCCCCCCCTACATAAAACAAGCTAAAGAACACTGAAAACATACACTTAACACATACTATTTAAACACAAAGAAGGAAATGACAGACAGACTGTTGGTGAGGCAGCCATTGCTGGCAGACATGCAGGTTTTTGTAGAATAATTGGCTTTTCGGTAAAATTGTAAATTGTCCCTGGTGTGTAGGATAGTGATAGTGTACGGGGTGATCACTGGTTGTCGTGAACCTGGTGCGCCGAAGAGCCTGTTTCGTGCTGTATCTCTACGGTCTAACAAAGATGTGCAGGTTAATTGGCTTCTGCAAATTGTCCCATGGGTGTAGGATAGAACTATCAAAGTGTACATGGCTATGTCAACACAGTGTACGGTTGCTGTCATCAAACTACATAGAATGATGTCATCAATTGGTACGTGGTGATGTCATCAGTTTGCCCCAGATGATGTCATCAATGCGCTCAGGGCGATGTCATCAACCAGAACAGGATGATGTCATCAATCTGCACACAATGATGTCATCAACCTGTGCGATCCTTATTTCTGCCATTTCAGAATAATACCACATTCTTGGAGATGGCACCACAAATGGATAATGTCTGCAGATTACCCCTACCAAAGAGGAGTGGTAAAACAAAGTCACGAGCAGAGTTTAAATTCCATGACTGTCAAGGCAGGAATTGAACTTGGAGCTCTGATTTACCAGTGCAGCAACTTAACCGCGACGCTGGCACCGTAACTGCCCCGCGGTAGGAATTTCCTGACTCACAGACCGGTGCAGTCTCCACACAACCACAGGTGATACATTAGAGCAAACATTCAGCAAGAGGAAGAGGTTCTCCCCTCCCTGTAGCCATGGCCGCCAGCACGGTCCTATGTGGATTGGGGCAGCCACAGACATTGGCATTGTCCACATCCCATGTCCCAGAACCAAGAGATGGCGATAACAAAATGATCCGAAAAATGGCCTTGTCACCCTGAGACTGTGTGGTTACCTATTGTCCTTTGTACAATCAGTAATTCACAAATAAAACTTCCACTTCGAAAACAAGAAGTATATTCCAAATGCCCAGCCTGTGTTTTTTTTTGTTTTGTCAGAGATAACTGCTTTACCACAACATATTTCACTTCTGCATTTTGAGAAATTCCCTTCACTTTTCAACTGTCAAAATAGTTGATCAAATGTATTCTGGATCCTCTGAAGTTCCATCGGGCAATGTTGCCATGGAAGGCACCACAGTCACGGGCGTCTTTGAAGGAAGCCATTTGGCCCAGCATGCTGGTTGGTGCTAGCTCTTTGGAGGAGCAAACAATCGATTCTACTCAACCCGTACTTGAGTTGGGGTTCTTCTTACTCTATGTATTCAGTCCCCTTTGAAAGTTCCCATCAAATCCGCTTCAACGGCCCTATTAGGCCACGTGTTACAATCACAGCAACATGCAGTTAAACATTCTCCTCATCTTCCCCCTCCCGGCCAATAATCTACAACTTTGCTGTTAGTCAAATCCCTAAGTTAAGGAGTTGAACTACAATGTTTCAGTTGTACAAGACGTTGTTGAGGCCACACTTGGAGAATTGTGTTCAGTTTTGGTCACCATGCTGGAGGAAAGATGCCTTCATGCTGGAAAGAGTACTGAGAAGATTGACCAGGAGGTTGCCGGGACTCAAGGGCCTGAGCTATAGGGAAAGCTTACATAGGCTAGGACCTTATTCCTTGGGGATCGATTAAATGCCGCTGGTGCAGTGAGGCAGCAACTCTACATAGACGAGCTGCCAGAAGAGGTAGTTGAGGCAGATACTATAACAATAATTAAAAGGTATTTGGACAGGGAGGGACAAGTGCATGGATAAGAGAGGTTTAGACAGATGTGGGTCAGATGCAGGCAAATAGGACTGGTGTAAATGGGAGATATTGGTGGGCATGGGCGAGTTGGGCCAGAAGGCCTGGCTCCGTGCTGTATGACTCTATAACTCTGTAACATTTCCCTTGTGAAATCTTGCTCTACACGGAATGTCCATTACTATTTCCACATTAAAACTTCCTAAACTCTAAATAGGGGCGACACAGTGGTAGAGTTGCTGACTCACAGCGCCAGAGACCTGGGATCGATCCGAACTACCGGTGCTGTCTGTACAGAGTTTGTACATTCTCCCTGTGACCGAGTGGGTTTTCGCCGGATACTCCACACTCCCCCCACACTCTAAATACATAGAGGTTTGCAGGTTAATTGGCTTTGGTGAAAATTGTAAATTGTTTCTAGTGTGTAGGACAGTGCTAGTGTACGGGGTGATCGTTGGTCGGCTCAGACTCGGTGGACGGAAGGGCCTGCTTCCGCAACGCATATCTAAACTGTAAACTCATTGTGCGCTGCATCGAGATGATGAGGAAAGGTTTTGCAAGTGCAATGCAGGAAGTTCCCAAGAAGCCAGAGCGTTGGCCGGAGTGAAACAGCTGTGATGCAGATGGAAGGATCTGATTACTGAAATCCCGTGATGTGCCAGAGGCTCTTTCCTACGGAGAAACCTCCTGAACTAAAAGGGGAAGCTCATCAGAGGGAAGTTGTTGTTTGTGGCTCCAAAACGAACCTGTGGAAGTATTCAGAAAGGTGTGTGCGATGATTGAAGGCGGGGATTTCCGTTCAACGCCTATCCCTTTAGTTTACATTCTGGAACCAGGTACAGAGAAGATTTACATGGATATTGCTTGGTCTGTAGGCCCGAGCTAGGACAACATTGAGCAGGCTAAGATTTAATTCCTTAGAACGCAGGAGGAAGAAGGATGATCTTATAGAGATGTACAAAATCATGAGAGGAATAGATCGGGTAGTTGCACAGTCTCTTGTCCAGAGTAGGGGAATCGAGAACCAGAGGACATCGGTTTAAGGTGAGGGGGGAAAGATTTAATAGGAACCTGAGGGCTAACCTTTTCATGTAAAGCGTGGTAGGTATATGGAATGAGCTGCCGGAAGAAAGTTTTGAGGCGGGTACTATTGCGACATTTTAGAAACATTTAGCCAAGTACATGGATAAGACAGGTTCAGAGGGATATTGGCCAAATGCATACAGGTGGAAATAGTGTAGATAGGGCATGTTGATTGGTGTGGGCACGTTGTGCTGAAAAGCCTGTTTCCAAGCTGTAAGACTCTTTGACTCTATAACTGTTGGCAAAGTACAGCTGGTGATCAGTGAATCTCCCTTCTCTTCCAGCCACCGCGTTAGAATTTATATCCCAAGTCATTCCACACCACATTCTGGCACGCTCTATTTTTCAATCTTACAACATTGAAGAATTTCTAAGTCTCATCAAAAATCTTATTCCCTCATCCCTGACATCGCTAATAGATATTAACTTTGCAGTCAGAAATGTCTGTGTTATGTCTGTGCTGATAATAGCTGGGAAGAAGCTGTCCCTGAAGCACATACTTCCAGATTCAGTAGAGAGATACAAAGCACTGGTGTTACTTAGCGGGTCAGGCAGCATTTCTGGAGAACATGGATCGGTGACGTTTCGGGTCAAAATGTCACCCATCCTTTTTCTCCAGAGATGCTTCCAGACCTGCTGAGTTACTCCAGCATTTTGTGTCTACCTTTGGTATCTAGCACCTGCAGTTCTCGAGTGTCAAACACAGTTTCTTCCCAGCTGTTATCAGGCAACTGAACCATTCTATCATCAACCAGAAGCAGTCCTGACCTACCATCTACCTCATTGACCTTTGGACTAACGCCACTGTTATATCTGCCTCCACCACCATTCCTGGCAGCGCGTTCCAGGCACTCGCCACCCTCTGTGTAAAAAAGCTTCCTGTTCATCCCCTTTAAACTTTGCCTTAATGGCCTGTCCCACTGTACGAGGTAATTCAAGAGTTCTCCCGAGTTTTCCCCTGATTCGAACTTGGAGAATGTCCGTAGCGGGTCCGTAGGAGATCGTGGATGTCTCGTAGCGGCTCGTACGAGTAAAAAGTAAAAATCTTTTTCATCACGAGTATTTCTTTACTCGTGGACATTTTTCACGGTGTTGAAAAAACGTCACGAGTGTACCGGATTTCCTGAGTACCTACCGTTATTCGTACGAGCCGCTACGAGACATCCACGAACTCCTACAGACCCACTATGGACATTCTCCGAGTTCGAATCAGTGGAAAACTCGGG
This sequence comes from Raja brachyura, assembly GCA_963514005.1. The sequence continues at coordinate 26,713,563 of OY740800.1, read as the reverse complement.
AGAACTCTTGAATTACCTTGTACAGTGGGACAGGCCCTTTAAAATCTCACCTTAAAACTATGCGTTCTAGTCTTTGACATTTCCACCCTGGAAAAAAGGTCTGACTGTCTTCCCTACCTATGGCTCTCAAAAATGTGTAAACTTCTATCAGGTCTCCCTGCAACTAACAATGCTCCAGAGAAAACAATCCAAGTTTGTCTGATCTCTCCTTACAGCTAATACCCTCTAATCCAGGCAGAATTCTGGCAAACCTCTTCTGGACCCTCTCCAAAGGTGTCCAGTTTAAGTTTTGGGAAAACACATTCCTTGGGTTTAAAAACATTCAACTTTTGTCTTAAGTCTTATGACTTCAAACTTAAAGAAAAGTTGAATAATAATAAGACATCATCAGCAATGGCAATATAATTGCAACCCTATTCATTCTATTCATGTCTTATTTATTTTGTAATTTCATTGTTTCAAGTAAACCCCTGTAAAATGTGATCAAGTGGAAATCAATTGAACCGCATTATATAAACACGTTGCCCCTCCCCCTTTTTATAGCCATGACCAAAAGTGGCAGAAAGTTAACTTGTACCCTACTTTGTACACTATTTTGATATCATTCTTTGGGAGATAAAAAAGCAAACTGGGTCAGCTAGTTTAGTTTAATTCCGACAGTTTTAAGCAGTAACAGGGCCTTCTGCCCACTGAGTCCATGCTGACCCAATCACACATTCACATCATTCTGTTAGCCCACTTTCTCATACACTCCCTACACACCAGGGGCAATTTACCGACGGTCAATTAACCTACGCACCACACGTCTCTGGGATGTGGGAGGAAACCGGAGCACCCAGAGAAAAACTCATGCAGTCACAGAGAGAACGAACAAACTCCACAGATAGCTTCCCGATGTCAGGATTGAACTCAGGTCTCTGGTGCTGTGACCATCTCCGGAGCCGCTCCACCATCTGCGCCACTGTGCCACCTTGAAGAGCAACTCTGAGGGATCAGACAAAGAGTTTGCTTTAATTCCTCAAATGACCAGCAGTGCCTTCTGACAATGCAATAGTCCCTCTGAAATGTGGGTACAAGAAACTGCAAACTTACAGAACAAGACATAAAGTGCAGGAGTAACTCAGCGAGGCTGCTAGCATTTCTGGCGAACATGGATAGGTGACGTTTCAGGTCGGGACCCTTCTTCAGACTTTGTTCGAAATGTAATGTTTAGATTTATATTGTCACGTGTACCGAGGTACAATGAAATATCTTATTTTGCATGTTATCAAAGCAGAAACAGATAATACTATAAAATCAAGTCAAACTCAAGTGCAATAGAGGGTTCAACAGGGTGCAGAATGTAGTTCTCATCATTGTAGTGCATCAGTGCCATAGACAAAGTCCAATGTCCACAATGAGGATTTTGTGGGAGAAAGGGCATGTTTCCACGCTGAATCTCTAAAGTACTGGAGTGAGCAGGGCACGGAGGGATATGCAATTAATGCAGGCAAGGGGAATTAGTATGGATAGGAATGATGGTTGGCATGGACAAGATGGGCCGAAGATCCAGTTTCTGTGCCGTACAACATTATGACTGCATTTTGACCAAGGAGCTCCCAGTGTACATTGCTCTGCCTCAGATGCTGCATTCTGAGTGTGTCATTTGGAATAAGCCCATTTCATCATTAATTCTGTTGACGGCTGATCATTTTGAGTTTATTCTGAGAATACATTTTCCCAGTTCTGTTCAATTCGGCTGATGATTCAGATTGAATGTTTATTTTTGGACAGTCAAATGTGGCTGATTCTGAAAGCTGGGAAATTGAGCGCATGTCTCTCACACGCACATCGTAATTAGTGGCTTCTGGGCGACCAGCAGATTGTCCTAGTGGCTTGTAAATAGTGGGCAGTGGTTCAGAGGCAGCGGATCCACATCTGAGTCAGGCAGTCATGGTCCACATACCACTCCAGCCATCTGCTGGGAATTAGCTCAACTGGTAGAGCACTCGTTTAGCATATGAGAGGTAGCGGGTTCGATGCCCGCACTGGGCAGCACAGTGGTGCAGGCAGTAGAGTTGCTGCATCACAGCGCCAGAGACCCAAGTTCGATCCTGACCTTGGGTGCACGTTCTCCCTGTGACCGCGTGGGTTTCCTGTGGTTTCCCCCCCACATTGCACAGATGTGCATGGTTGTAGATTTTACTTCGGAGTCACGTGAGTGACTACGTGAAGACCCCGCCAGCACGCATGCGCGACATATCGTTGTTCGCATGCGGAAGCGACAGTCGGGAGGAGCGGGGCTCCTCCAGCGTAAGTTCGAAACTTACGAACGGTAAGACTCACCAGAGTGGTGAGCGCGGCGAGAGCAGCGGCAAGAGCTGCTGCTATAGAGAGCAGCCAGCAGCGTGCCGTTTTTACCCGACTTCCCGCCCGGGTGGGCCGCTGGTTCGCCACGGACAGGCGGTAAATCCACCCGGAAGCCGGTCGGGACTGCCGACTCAGCTGGGTCCAGTCCCGAGGACACCCCGTTCGCTGTTAGCGACGGAGGTCGTCTTACCCGCATGGAGCGGATGGTGGAGCAATTGCTCCAGCGTGACCTGCTTTTGCAGGGGCAGGGTCACGGTGGGCCTCTTCGCAGGCCCACGGCAGGATCCTATTATGGACTGCCTAATGTCTCACCCTCTTCGCAGGGGAGCATTGGGGGTCAGAACTGGGCTGACCCTGAAGAGGGGGAGTTGGCTGAACAACCAACAGTGTCAGGGGTGCAAGAAGAGTTGCAGTGAACGGACTTTTCTGGATATGGTAAGCAAACATGCAGTTCCTTCTCAAAAAGGTTACCTATCCACCCTAAGCTGGCAGCTAGTTCAATAATATGACTACAAACCAGCTTCAGGAGCAAGCCATCAATGCTACAGCTGATAAGTATCTTGCTCCTGAAAATTGTAACTCGCTGATTGTTCCCGCGGTGAATAACCCTATTTGAGGGTACATGAGCCCTACGATTAGAGGGCAAGGAGACCGCCGGAATTACGAGAGTGGCCAGTACTGCGGTGGGTATAGAGCTACCGGTAGATACAGGATGCTCTGGCCCTACTGTGTAACACAGTTTGAGATAATAACTACAGGAAGAGCATTATCAAACCGGCACTCAACCCCAAAAATGCGGGGTTATGCAAACCAGGTAACGCTCAACCACCAAATCTGCTGTGCGGAGATAACCTCCCCAAACAGGTGAAAGACCTGGACAAAGAGGCCAAGGCCATAGGCCTGATAAGGTACCCAGTACCTCCAAACCGCACTACCAACAGCAACAGCACCCCTACACACCCACCGGACAGCGATACCGGTGGTGAAAGCTCGAAGGCCGGCCCACCTGCACAACAGCCTTTTTAGGCCATGGCCCAGCCCGGCCTTCTTGGAAAATGCGCCACCCCTACAACGCAGCAACTCAACAGAAGATATAACGGTGGTATTGGACCGCAACACCGGCAATACCTTGGAGGTAGGTGGGTCTGCCTCCCCCAGGAACATCATATGTCTAAATTCATCTTATGGGGGAGGCCGGTTGCACTTGTTTTATGAAGTATGGCGCACTTTTACCTCTGATCCTTACATACTCGGAAGTATTCAGGGCTATAAAATTGAATTAATTTACGAACTCCCTACCCCGGTCCAGCATTCGCCTAGCCGAAAGTTTATACTTTCACAAAAAGAAAGAACGGCGGGCCATGCTGAACTATTAAGACTAATTAGCAAAGGGGTAATTGAGAGAACCACCAGAGAATCACAGGAGTTTGTATCTAATATATTTACCACAAATAAAAGATGGCGGATGCCGCTTAATCATAGACCTGACCAAACTGAATACTTCTGTTCAGTATGTTCATTTCAAAATGGACACTTTCGTCACAGCCAGACAGCTAATAGTTAATGGGTACTACATGGCATGCATTGACCTCAAAGATGCATACTATTCAGTACCAATACACAAGGATCATAGGAAATACCTTAAATTTATCTGGATGGGACAATTATGGCAATATAAAGCCTTACCCAATGGGTTATCATCAGCACCCAGGGTGTTCACCAAATTATTGAAACCAGCTTTGGCCTATTTAAGGGAACAAAATCATACTGTTATGGCCTACCTTGATGATATCCTCATTGTCGGGGAGAATTTGGAAACGGCTACATTGGCAGTTCTAGCCACAAAACATCTCTTTCAAAAGCTGGGGTTCATCATACATCCAGATAAATTAAAGTTGGAACCCTCTTCTACTATGGATTACTTGGGGTTCACCATTGACTACCACCTACCACCAAATGTCTACCACCTTACCACCAAACAAGGTGGTGGACTTGGCAGAAGCCTCACTGGCATCAGGGATCCATCCATTCGGCAGGTGGCCATGATAATTGGGAAGATAGTGGCTGCTTTCCCGCAGCGCAATTCGGACCACTACATTATCAAAACCTACAAAGAGCTAAAATTATAGCTCCCAAAAGTCATGCCATTTCGACAGGCCTATGAAGTTATCAGAAAAGGCAAGAGTTGAATTAAATTGGTGGATGGGAAATGCTCAATTCTGTTCCAAACCCATCACTATCATAAATCCCTTGGTTACATTACAGACTGATGCCAGTGTTAAAGGTGGGGAGCAGCTAATACCACCACTAGTTGTGGTGGCAGATGGAGTGCACAAGATTTACCCTGTTGGGAGCACTAGGGATTAATTATCTAGAAATACTGGGAGCATTTCATGGACTCCGGGCCTACTGCTTAGATATGCACCAGTTGCATGTACGGTTACAAATTATAATACCACAGTGGTGGCCTATATTAATCATATGTGTGGAATAAAATCGATATCATGTGATGAATTGCCTATTACATCTGGCACTGGTGTCTGGATAGAGAGATTTGGATCTCAGCCACTTACCTTTCAGGTAAACTAAATACGGCGGCGAACACCAGGTCACGCAATTCAACTACAACATTGAATGGATGTTGGATCGGGACCCGGGGCCAGCAGCGATGGATGTTTCTCGCGGCATTGGGGGGATTGTTTGCTATGCATTTCCCCCCCTTCTGCCTCATCAGTCGGGTCTTACTAAAATTAAATAGACTCCGCAACGGGTATTTCGGGGTTCCCGACTGGCCTACCCAACCATGGTCCCCAGCAGTACAAAGATGGCCGCAGAACACTGCTTTCGGATCCTCAAACGGCCGGGCCTGTTGGCACACCCTATGACGGGTAAGTCATCCGTGCCATGATCGCATGAACCTATTGATGCTGATTCTGAACAGGCCATTTCTGGACTTCGGATACTCCGACAGGACGATCTATGTCATCACATCGTCGTGCAGGGAGTCCACCAGGGACAGCACTGACATATGTCAGTAGATGGGAGTGTTTCTGCTCCAGAACAAACACTTCATATGACTCGGCCACCATCACTGGAGTGCTGGAGTTCTGGCCACCCTTCATTCCATGAAGGTTTGAGCTACAGTGCCATTAAATTTGCAAGGAGTGCCCTACCTACCAACCTGGACCGAGGGGGTGATCACCTGCCTATAGGATAACACCCTCTGGTATCAAACTGATGAGGGGTATTAATTCTATTTCCCCAGGGCCAGATACACCCATACATGGGACTTAGGCATAGAATTTACTATGCTTCGAGGATGGACACCAATATCGGGGCTCACTCTGGATAACTACATATAATATGGTTATGTTTATGGCACTTGTAACAGCACAACGGGTCCAGTCTTTATAAAGCTAAGTATGGATGCCATGTGTTTACCTATGGTAGATAACCTTTCTGATACAGGGGTTACTCAAACTATATCGACCCAGTTCCTCTGGCCTAGAATTATCATTCTGGCCTACCCTGCAGATAGTCGTCTCTGCATTGTGACATATATTTACGATATAGAAGGAACCAAGAACCTAGGGGCACGGAGAGGACTTTACCCATAAGCCACAAATGCCCTCATCATAAGGTCACAGTGCAAGCCACTTCGAGTTGGTTAGGGTGGATTGGGTGCAGCGGAGTGGACACTGATGATTAAATCTCACTCCACCAGGGCTGCATCCATGTCAGCGGCTAGGGTGATGGGAGTTCCTATGGACCACATCCTTGCTACAGCGGGTTGGAGCAGTGAACGGACTTTTCAGCACTTCTATTATAAACCCGTGGCCGCTCCTGAGACGTTTGCAGGGGAATATGTTAAGTTTCTGTTACATGATTTACCCAATGTGGGGCATATCATTTTAGGTATGATTAAATACCTTCTTTGTTTTTCAGCCAGTGTTATGTCTGAATTACGTTCATCCTCTTATCCCAGCATAGCGGTGTGTGAGCATGGAGCTTCCAGGGCATGAAATCACAGAGCTTTGAAATCTTCACGTAGTCACTCACGTGACTCCGAAGTAAAATAGTAAGATTAAACGAGAACTTACCAGTTTGAAGTTTGATCTTTATTTTATGAGGAGTTACGATGAGGGATTACGAGCCCTCCGCTCCCAACCCTCTACTATAAAGATCACCTGGTATGAAAGTTCTCTCTTATCTTACTATATTAGTCATTGTGACTGTCTGTGATTTCACACCACTGCTTTGAAGAATGTCGCGCATGCGTGCTGGCGGGGTCTTCACGTAATCCCTCATCGTAACTCCTCATAAAATAAAGATCAAACTTCAAACTGGTAAGTTCTCGTTTAATCTTACTATTAATTGTCTCTGTAAATTGCCCCTAGTGTGTAGGGAATGGATGAGAAAGTGGGATAACAAAGAACTAGAATGAACGAGTGATCGATGATCGGCGTGGACTCAGTGGGCCGAAGGGCCTGTTTCTATGCTGTATCTCCAAATAAACATGCCACAAAAAACAAGACTGCAACACTGTACTGTGTGAGTGTTACATGGTTGAAAGAGAGATGCAATGGAATACGTCCACATTACAACAGAGGAGGTGCTGGCGGTCTTTAGGCATATTAAGGAAGTTTGAAATTTAAGGAATTAAGGAAGTAGTTCTGACGTTTAAGGAACTATTAACGAGCTGCTAGAGGAGGTATCTGAAGCAGTACAATAACAACATTTTAAAGGCATTTGGACAGGTGTGTATGGTCCTTGATTATGTTGGTTGCTTTTGTGAGGCGGCGTGAAGTGTAGATGGAGTCGACAGTGGAGAGACTGGTTTGCGTGATGGAATGGGCTACGTCCACAACTCTTTGTAGTTTGTTACAATCTTGGGCAGAGCTGTTGCCAAACCAAGCTGAGATGCATCTCGACATGCATCTGGCAAAGGTGTACAATATTTTTGACACTGTCATAGGCCTATCTTACATATGTTGTCACAATGCACTGTAGTCTGTAAACAACCCTTCAGTAATTTTCCTTGCCCTCCATTTCAGAATAATAATTTTAAGCCGATAACTCAACACAAGCACTGGCAATAAATAAATAGATAGATAGATAGATAAATGAACACAGCTTTCCAGCCCCATATCTAATTGGCCATGCTCGGCTGCACATCGGTGTTAATCTGGTGGCACCGGGGTCCGGCAAACTTTCACACATGCTCCAGTAAGCAGCGATGGCGGGTGCAGGGAACATCTTTGGATACTTGCAGGCTTCAAAGGTCAAAACGCAGGGATAAGTAGGAGAGTGCAAAGATATTTGAACTAGGAAGTTGGCAAGGAGCAATGCTAGGGGTAGAGCTGATAATTGTTGCTGGAAACCTACTGTGTGGTGCTGTGGCTGCAACTGTCAGAATAGTAATAAAACTATGCTTATTTGTGGCATCTTTGTTAACGATAGGAAAAAGCATACTTGTTTTGTAAACGGTGTTTGGAAGCAGATTTGATTCAGATTTTGCAATATAATTGTCAATAAGGAACAATTCTTTAAGAAATATTTCCCAAATATTATACAGAATAAAAATGTTTTGACCTTTAGAGAAGGAATTATGAATTGTGGAATTTTAAACACCCGTCAATATCCTTGGCTTTACTCAAATTATTTAATACACGCTTCCATCTTCCTTTAGTCGTGGGGGTGGGGGATTGGGAGGGGCCTCACAAGTGGAATAGCCTAGGGCCTCTCTTCATCTAAATCCAACACTGTCTACACTAGCCCCACCTGCCCGTGTTTAGCCCGTAGCATGATAGGAAATATTTAGAGAGATTGGGTGGGAAAGATTTGGAGGGATATGGGCCAAACGTTAGTCAAGTGGATACAGGATAGGTTTGCTGGAAGGAGTGTGATAGAGGGTGGTAGAAGAGGCTTGTTATTCAGACGGGCGGCCCGTGACTGGAGTTGTGCCACAGGGATCAGTGCTGGGTCCACTGGTCATCCACATCAATGATTTTGGTGACAATGTTGTTAATATGGACACTAAGTTTGTAAATGGCACCAACACCGGTGGCACAGCAGATAATGAAGTTTATGTGAGATTATAACAGGATCTAGATCACAGGGAAACCGGGCACAGAATTGCCAATCTACACTAGTCCCGGAGATTGTGGCCAAAGTGGATGGTCACAATCTTGCTCACAGGCTAAAAAAAATTAAATCCAGAGGAAATGTAGAAACAAAGAACTGCAGATGCTGGTTTATATCAAAGATAGACACAAAGTGCTGGAGTAACTCAGTGGGTCAGGCAGCATCTCTGGAGAGAAACGAGATGCTGCCTGACCCATTGAGTTACTGCAGCACTTTATCTTTAAATCTATTGGTTTAAGGAGGGAGGGGAAAGATTTAATAGGGCAACTTTTTCACACAGAGGATGGGGAGTATATGAAAAGAGCAGCCAGAGGAGGTAGTTGATGAAGTTACTATAACAGTATTTATAGAACATTTGGTCATTTATATGGATAGGAAAGGTCTTCTTTGGAGTATTTAGGAATGGCCTTGCCATAGATGCCCCCAGAATAAAATTATTGTCATACCTAAGTACAATTCCTGATTATGTACGTAATGTATAGAAACTACCCACTGAGACCATATACAAGAGTGGCCAGAGTCTCAAGAACAGTTTCTTTCCAAAATCCATCATCTCCCTGAACTCACACATGCATTGACTTCACAGCCTAACCCCCGGACTTCCATCTAACCACCCACTGTAATTTGTACTGTAACTGTAACCCATACTGGATATAGGAATCCTATTATCCATTCTATTTACCCATTGTCTTTTTATAGATATGTATATAGCGCTGCAGAAACTGTGCACCTTATCCCCCCCCCCCCCCCCCTTTTTGTCTTGTTTTTGCACTGAGTAGGAGCAGTTTTTAATCTCACTGTACATGTGTATAGTGACAATAAAAGGCATTCTGATTCTGATTCTGATGTTGCGCCATTTTCAAAGTCCCAGCTGCAACTGGCCATAAAGGCTCATTCCAGCCATCGCCTCCTTGAAAACAAATATATCCGTGGGTTATGAAGTGCACGTAGCTATTGCAATGTTTCCATTAGTGATGGGGGTGTTTGCTAGTGGTCTGATCCAAGTCCCTTGCCCCAGAATCCCGGAGCTGAGATCATAACTGGTGCAAATTGAGATGTGCACAGGATAGTAACATTACTGCCCTCTGATCCTCGTGCAAACCAACATTGTTGAAAACAAGCGAATGCTCTATCAAACTTCTCCAGGTGTAGAGAGCATATTGAACCATTGTATCATGACCTGGTTTGGCAACTAGAACTCCAGGGAACCAAGGAGATTAGAGAGGAGGGGGCAGGACAAAGCCTGGCAGTTCAGTACTCTACTGAACCTCTATAGGTGTACAGTAGGGAGCATATTGACTGGTTGCATCATAGACATGTCCTTTAATTCAAACAACGAGGAGCAAAGAAGGCAGCAGTGAGTGGTAGACACTACCTGCTCCATCACAGCTACTGACCTCCCCACCATCAAATTAATCTACAAAAGACACAGCCCCAAAAAGGCAGTCAGCATCATCAATACCCACGCCACCCTGGCCATGCACTCATCTCGCTGCTACCATCGGGAAGAAGGTACAGGAGCCTGAGAACCGTGACCTCCAGGTTCAAGAACAGCATCTTCCCAACAACTATCAGGCTCTTGAACACTGCACGACACTAACCTCAGCAACAATGATCTTCTATGGGCTATGTCTTTGGTAGCAATTTGGTTTTGCAGTATTCTGGTTATCTAGTATTTTGGTTATTAATTTATGGTATTACTGATTATTATATATTATCTGTGTGTTATAGTGTTAATGGGTCTGTTAAGCTGCAGCAAGTAAGAATGTCACTGTTTTCCGTTGTCGGTACATATGACAATTACACTGACTTCTTGCGGTGATAGCAAGCGAGGAATTTCATGGAAATAAGCGAGTTTCCCTTAACTTTTCAGGCAATCGAGTTGTTCAGCGGTGTCTGTGGTGACAAATCACTTATCAGCCCCTGCTGCACAGGAACTGTGACACTGTAGGATTGAAGCGGTGGCACTGACTGAAGGCTCGTGAGTTTATCACTGGTGCGAGGCTTCCAACTCCAGCTAGCAGCTCGGTCCTTTACCCCACCGATTGGCAACAGGAAGTTAATTTTCTCTCCACTATTTATTCTGCACTATTTATTCTGCACACAGCAAGTGACATGAATACCCACATGTGGACACAAGGAACTGCAGATACACAAAAGTGCTGGAGTAACTCAGCAGATCAGGCAGCATCACTGGAGGACTTGCATTGGTGATGATTTGGGTCGGGACCCTTCTTCAGACTGATTATAGCGGGAGTGGGGAAAAAAAGCTGGAAGAGAAATGGGGAAGGACAAAGTATGGCAGGTAATAAATAGGCTGCTACAGGGGAGGGGAGGTTTGATTAACAGATGTTTGGACAAAAGCTAGAGATGAAAAGACAGAAGGTGTGTGACGAAAGAATTGAAGAGTTGCAAATTGTGAAGCCAGAGGAAGGAATGCAGGTAGAAAGGGAGGGGGAGGGGAGGATTAGGTGCAAGTCCAGGTAGGGCTCAGGGGGAGGGGGAAGAGGGGAGGGGGGGGGGGGCGTTATAGTTACCAAAAATTGGAGAATTTAATGTTCATACTAGGTAGACAAAAATGCTGGAGAAACTCAGCGGGTGAGGCAGCATCTATGGAACGAAGGAAATATACAATTTGACCAGTCTGAAGAAGGGTCTCGACCCGAAACGTCGCCTATCTCCTTCGCTCCTTAGATGCTGCTGTACCCGCTGAGTTTCTCCAGCTTTTTGTGTAACCCTCGATTCTCCAGCATCTGCAGTTCCTTCTTTAAAACGAAATATACAATGTTTTGGGTCCAAACACTTCTTCAGACTGATTGATTGATATGAACCCAATGTTCATACTGTTGGGTTGTAAACCACCCGTGGAATACGAGGCGTTGTTCCTCCAGTTTGCGAGTGGCCTCACTCTGATAAATACTGACAGTTTAGATGAAGGTTATAACTTTCACACTACTCTTAATGTTTAGAACTATATTTTGTACTCTGTATCTTCCACTTTGCTCTATCCATTGTATTTGAGTGTGACTTGACTGTATTTATGTATGGTATATCTGATTTGATTGGATAGTATGCAAAACAAAGATTTTCACTGTATCTTGGTACACGTGACAATAATAAAACCAAACCTAAAATATTGATAGTTGCACATTATATGGTCCGCTAGAGGTGTTTCTTTAGAATATACTGTGTAACTATACTGTACAAAGGTCGGCATGCCCTAGTAGACTGATGGACACTATTCCATGTACTGCAACTCTATGAAACTCTATGAAAATTGTGACTTTTATAAAGACATTTGGACAGGTATATAGAGGGAAGACAGACACAAAGTGCTGGAGTAACTCAGTGGATCAGGCGGCATCTCTGGAATAGAAGGATAAGTGGCCTTTCAGATCGGGTCTCTAGAAAGGTCCCGACCCACAATGTAACACATCCTTTTTGTCCAGAGATGCTGCCTGACCCACTGAGTTACACCAGCACTTTATGTCTATCTTCAAGTATGTACCGGCTTCTGCAGTTCCTTTCTGTGCAGGGTTTAGAGAGATGTGGCACAAATGCAGCAATTAGAACTAGCCCAATATGCCTACTTGGTTGACATGGGCAAGGTGGGCCTAAGGGCCTGTTTCTGTGCTGCACAACTCTATGGCTCCGTGACTCTATGACTTTATAATTAGTATGTTTGTACGTCATTGGAGCAGAATTAGGCCATTTAGCCCACCGAGTCTACTCCAGCATTCAATCAGGATCCATCTGTGTTTCTCAACCCCATCCTCCGGCCTTCTCCCCATAATCTTTAACACCCTTGTTAATGAAGAAGCTGTCAATCTCCACTTTAAAAATACATAAAGACTTCGTCTCCACAGCCGTCTGTGGCAATTAATTCCACAGTAAATGTACATGTTTTACCACAAAGTCCTCTTGTGCACGCAAGATCACCAACTGTGCTTCACAAACCAAAACTTTAGACCCATTGTTCCAATCTAACTTCCCTTCACTCTGAAGAAGGTCCCTACCCGAAACATTGTCTGTCTATTCCATCCACGGACGATGTCTGACCTGCTGAGTTCCTCCAGCACTTTGTGTTTTGCTCAGCATCTGCAGTTCCTTGTCTCTTGTGTCTCTCTGACTTTCATCTTAAAAGTAACATAAGCAAATTTGCAGATGACTGCATAGACTCGGTTTATACTCTCTAGAATTTAGGAGATTGAGAGGGGATTTTATAGAAACTTACAAAATTCTTAAGGGGTTGGACAGGCTAGATGCAGGAAGATTGTTCCCGATGTTGGGGAAGTCCAGGACAAGGGGTCACAGCTTAAGGATAAGGGGGAAATCCTTTAAGACCGAGATGAAAAATACTTTTTTCACAGAGAGTGGTGAGTCTCTGGAACTCTCTGCCACAGAGGGGAGTTGAGGCCAGTTCATCGGCTATATTTAAGAGGGAGTTAGATGTGGCCCTTGTGGCTAAGGGGATCAGAGGGTATGGAGAGAAGGCAGGTACGGGATACTGAGTTGGATGATCAGCCATGGTCATATTGAATGGCGGTGTAGGCTCGAAGGGCCGAATGGCCTACTCCTGCACCTAATTTCTATGTTTCTATGACACAAAGCTGGGTGGCAGTGTGAACTGTGAGGAAGATGTTATGAGAATGCAGGGTGACTTGGACAGGTTGGGGGAGTGGGCAGATGCATGGCAGATGAAGTTTAATGTGGATACATGTGAGGTTATCCACTATGGTAGCCAAAACAGGAAGGCAGATTACTATCTAAATGGTGTCAAGTTGAGAAAAGGGGAAGTGCAACGGGATCTGGGGGTCCTTGTACATCAGTCTATGAAAGTAAGCATGCAGGTACAGCAGGCAGTGAAGAAAGCGAATGGCATGTTGGCCTTTATAACAAGAGGAATCAAATATAGAAGCAAAGAGATCCTTCTGCAGTTGTACAGAGCCCAAGTGAGACCACACCTGGTGTATTGTGTGCAGTTTTGGTCACCTAATTAGAGGAAGGACATTCTTGCTATTGAGGGAGTGCAGCGTAGGTTTACAAGGTTAATTCCCGGGATGGCGGGACTGTCATATGCTGAGAGAAAGGAGCAGCTGGGCTTGTACACACCGGAGTTTAGAAGAATGAGAGGGAATCTCATTGAAACATATAAGATTGTTAAGGGCTTGGACACACTAGAGCAGGAAACATGTTCCCGATGTTGGGGGAGTCCAGAACCAGGGGCTACAGTTTAAGAATAAGGAGTAAGCCATTTAGAACGGAGACGAAGAAACACTTTTTCTCACAGAGAGTGGTGAGTCTGTGGAATTCTCTGCCTCAGAGGGCAGTGGTGGCAGGTTCTCTGGATGCTTTCAAGAGAGAGCTAGATAGGGCTCTTAAAAATAGCAGAGTCAGGGTATATGGGGAGAAGGCAGGAACGGGGTACTGATTTGGGATGATCAGCCATGATCACATTGAATGGCGGTGCTGGCTCGAAGGGCCAAATGGCTTACTCCTGCACCTATTGTCTATTGTCTACTGTCTGCAAAAGAAATGGCACTAGTTCCCAAGCATTTCCCGCTGATTGGAAAGCGGTAAAAGTAATACTCTGTTTAAGGAAGGTAGAAGAGAGAAAAGAGGGAAGTAGAGATCACTTAACAAACCATCAGTAGCAGGGAAAATTCTACTATTCAGGAAGTGGTAAAAGGGCAGTGGAAAGATAATAATAGGATTGGAAAAAGCTGCATGGATTCATGAAAAGGAAATAACATTTGACAAATCTGTTGGAATTTTTTGATGTTACATGGAGCAGAATAAAGGACCAATGAGTCACACAGGGTCATAGGACCAATGAGTCACACAGCATTGAAATGGGCCCTTTGGCCCGTTGAGTTTGCAGTGGCTATTTGCACTATCCCATTTTATTCTCAAGACAGACACAAAGTGCTGGAGTAGCTCAGCGGTCAGGCAGCATCTCTGGAGAAAAATAATAGGTGACCTTTTTGGGTTGGAGCCCTTCTTCCACCGAGGGGGAGCAGTGGGAGAGGGTGTTGCAGAACTCCCGTTGGGGAGAAAAGGAGAACTTCTTCAAAGTAGGCATTCCTTAGGCAGTGGAGCAGAGGGTTCTCACCCGGAATGTCGCCTATTCCTTTTCTCCAGAGATGTAACCCCACCTGCTGAGTTACTCCAGATTTTTGTGTCTATCTTTTGGTCAGATAGTCGGTGACTAAACCGTCTCCCCCACCTGGTTTGCTAGGTGAGGAGGGGGCTGTGGACCTCTAGCAGGACCAAAAGCAAGATCTGTCAAGGGGCAGATGATCTTCTAGCGAGCCAACGGCTCCACACTTCAGGAGGAAGTTGCGATCACTGTTGTACATAGCTTTGTAGGGAATGATGATAAAGCACACACACCAAAATCCTATACTTCCAGCGGCGGAAGTCCGCAGGAACTGGAGGACAGAGATGCGTGGTGCGTCCGTCACCGTTCCAGTGGGAAACCAGCACCACTGCATCGCTAATGTTTTCAACGATGATGAATGAATGAGTGAATTTTGTATAAACCATTATTTGCGGTTCCTTCCTACACATTTATTCTCCCCATATTTCCATCAAATCACTCACCTACATACCAGGATTAATGTGCAGTGGTTAATTAGACAAGTGGGAATCAGTGGATGCCATGTATTTGGACTTTGAGAAAGCCTTCAATAAGATGCGGTGCTGGCTCCCTGTTGCCCGTTCCTGCTTTCTCCGAACATCCCTTGATTCCGTTAGCCCTAAGAGTTATAACTAACTGTCTTGAATTACCTCAATGATTCATGAGGCCATGAAGTGCTTAATGCCCTGTGGTGGATCCCTTAACACAAGGGATCCACCACAGTATGGGTGCTTTGTGTAGGCAGGCAGGAAGGTTTAGGAAGTGTTGGCCTTGGCAACAATGGACACTGAGGGCACCCCACCTCATCTTGTGATCACCATGCCCGGTGAGGTGGGGGTTGGGGGAGAGCGATTTTCAGTCTTCTTACTTCACCAATGCAATGGTTTCAGCTACCTGACTTCTGCTAAAACACCTCCCAAGACTTAAGACATCACAAAAAAATTACGCAATCTTATTTGGACTGCCATAATATGTTGATTAACAAAGCAAAAAAGGTGCAGCTGCCGTCTGTCCTGCATTCTGTGGTACTGTAACTCCAGACCCCTCAGGGCATGAAGCACTTCATGACCTCATGAATCATTGAGGTAATTCAAGAGAGTTAGTTATAACTCTTAGGGCTAACGGAATCAAGGGATGTAGGGAGAAAGCAGGAACGGGGAACTGATTTTGGATGATCAGCCATGATCATATTGAATGACGGTCCTGACTCGAAGGGCCGAATGGCCCCCTTCTGCACTATTTTCTATGTTTTCTATGTCGTACAGGAGATTATTAAGCAAAATTAGAGCAGGGATTGACAGGGAGTAGAATTAACCCTTCAACTTCAGCTTGGGAGACTTAGAACAGCACAGTGGCGCAGCAAGTAGAATTGCTGCCTCACAGCTCCAGAGATCCCGGTTCAAACCTGACCTCGGGTGCTGCCTGTGTGTGGAGTTTCCACATTCTCCCTGTGACGGCATAGGTTTTCTCCGAGTGTTTCCTCCCTCAACCCAAAGACGTACAGGGAAGTCACTGTAGAGTTGCTGCCTTACAGCAAAATGCAGCACTGGAGACCCGGGTTCGATCCCGACTATGGGCGCTGTCTGTAGGGAGTTTGTACGTTCTTCCCGTGACCTGCATGGGTTTTCTCTGAGATCTTCGGTTTCGTCCCACATTCCAAAGACATACAGGTTTGTACGTTAATTGGCTTGATAAATGTAAAAAATGTTCAGTATAAAATTGTCCAACTTCCAATATAACTTCACAAAGTGGACCCTTCGGAAGTGGACTCTTTGGTGGACTCTTCGGAAGGTACAAGGTAAGTTAATTGGCCCACTGTAAATTGCCACGAGTGTGTAGGGAGTGAATGAGAAAGTGGGATAACATAGAACTTGTGTGAACAGGTAATCGATGATCGACGTAGGCCTGTACCATATTGCATCTTTCAATCAGTCAGAGACAGATAGACACAATGTGCTGCAGTAACTCAACAGGTCAGGCAGCCTCTGGAACGGTGAGGTCTCAGGTCGGAACCCTTCTTCACTCTGAAGAAGTATCCTCACCTGAAACATCACTCATCCTTTTTAAACCAGTGATGCTGCCTGACCTGCTGAGCTACTCCAACACTTTGTGTTGTCTATCTTTGGTATAAACCAGCACCTGAAGTTCTTTGTATTTAAATCAAAAAAAAGATTTTCATGGTACCTGTACCTCACCGTAATTTTGCATGTGACAGTAAAAGGCCTGTTCCTGTGCTGTATGTTTCTATGATCGAGAGCAGAACAATTCCACCTATTCCACCTCTAAGGTAGTTGTTGCACCTCAAGGGTGAGTGCCTCAAATTCTGGGCACGATATTTTGGGGAGAGAAGACCTATCTTGGTGGAGGACTCGTATACAGTAAATGTGTTGGATTAATTCCAGGGCTTGGGTTCACATTTAAGAGATTAATTGATTTAGACTTTAGACTGCAGAGATACAGTGTAGGCACTGGCCCTTCGGCCCACCGAGTCCGCACCAACCAGTGATCACTCCGTACACTAGCACTATCCTACACACTATGGACAATTTACAATTTTTTAATCTAACCCAATTAACCTACAAACCTGCATGTCTTTGGAGTGTGGAAAAAAACCGGAGCGCCCGGAGAAAAGACATGCAATCACAGGGAGCACGTACAAACTCCGTACAGAGAGCACCTGAGGTCAGGATCGAACTCGTGTCTCTGGCGCGGCAAGGCAACAACTCTACCACTGCGACACCGTGCAGCGCTATTGTTGTAATTATGTAATTGATGTGTTGAATACATTGAAAAGGTTCGGTTAGTTAAATAAAGAGTAACTGATTCCTCTGTGGGGGAAAATCCAGAAAAAACAACCTACATTTAAGGTTAAGCTCATTCAGTTTTGGAAAGAGGAATTGGCTTCACAAAGACCCGAGGAAATCTGCATCCTTGTTTCTAGAAAGATTAAAGACACAGTGGTGTTATCAGCAAAATCACTGTTTAATGCACCCCCTTAAACGTCCTTTCAGAAGATAGTTAACGGTCCCATAGCATGGAATCAGGCCCTTCAGCCCACCAAGTCCACACCGACCATCACTCACCCATTCGCACTAGGTCCATGTTATCCCATTTTTTCATCCACTCCCTACATACTAAAGGCAATTTACAGGGCCAATTAGTCTATAAACCTACACATCTTTGGGATGTGGGAGGAAGCCGGAGCATCAGGAGGAAACCCACGTGGTCTCAGGGAGAATGTGATAACTCTGTACAGACAGAGGTCAGGACCGATGCCGGGTCTCTGGCACTGAGAGCCAGCAGCTCTACCTGCTGCGTCACTGTGCCGCCCCATTACATAGAAACATAGAAAATAGTTGCAGGAGTAGGCCATTCAGTCCTTCCAGTCAGGACCGCCATTCAATATGATCTTGGCTGATCATCCAAAATCAGTTCCCCGTTCCTGCTTTCTCCCTACATCCCTTGATTCCATTAGCCCTAAGAGTTATAACTAACTCTCTTGAATTACCTCAATGATTCATGAGGCCATGAAGTGCTTAATGCCCTGAGGGGTCTGGAGTTACAGTACCACAGAATGCAGGGCAGACGGCAGCTGCACCTTTTTAGCTTTGTTAATCAACATATTATGGCCGTCCAAAGTTTGCATACTTTTTTTTGTGATGTTTTAAGTCTTGGGAGGTGTTTTAGCAGAAGTCAGTCAGCTGAAACCATTGCATTGGTGAAGTAAGAAGACTGAAAATCCCCCTCCCCCAACACCCACCTCACGGGCCATGGCGATCACAAGATGAGGTGGGGTGCCCTCAGTGTCCACTGTTGCCAAGGCAAACATTTCCTAAACATTCCTGCCTGCCTACACAAAGCACCCAGACTGTGGTGGATCCCTTGTGTTCTGTTTACCAGTGTTGGCTGTGAACTTTCCATCTTTTGGTAAATGTTCAGACTTCAGAACGGTTGACATCAAACACTGGCAAATGGAACACAAGGGCAAAATATTTTTTATTCAGGACTTGGTTCCAGATTGGAATAGTCGGTCTGTAGTGGTGGTGGAAACAGATTCAAGTGGAGCCCAGATAAACATTTGGAGAATCTAATTCCAGAGATGTATTTTTATTTTCTTCATTTGGTATTGGTTTACAGGTCCGATCCTCATTATGACTGCTGTCTGTACGGAGTCTGTATGTTCTCGCTGTGAAGACCTGGGTTTTCTCCGGGTGCTCCGGTTTCCGCCCACATTCCAAAGATGTGCAGGTTTGTAAATTGTCCCTAGTGTGTAGGATAGCGCTAGTGTACGGGGTGATCGCTGCTCGGCAGGGACTTGAAGGGCCTGTTTTCACGCTGTGTCTCTCCAAAATCTTAAGTGTATTTGATACACTAAACCAATCCAAAACATCACCTATCCATGTTCCTTTAGTCTGCCCGAGCGTTGTTCACCACCCAGCGGAACGAGATGTCCGTCGGGGAATGTTGCCGACTGGCCCGCTGCAGACTGCAGGGGTACGTGCTGAGAGACCCACTGAAGCTCGGTGCAGCCAACGCCAAGGCTCGGTGGGGGAGGGCCACAGTCTAAGGTCCTTCCGCTGCTGGACATGGGGGGCACGGTATGGTGGAGATGCCCCTCAAAATAAGGGAAGGTATCCCATGCCGGGGGGCCACATGAGTGGCACAGGTGGGGCACAGGTGAGAAATATATATAGACTGTATGGAACAATTTGTATCGCCTCCGAAAATGTCGGATGGACTTTTTGCACGGTTGATGTATTGTATATATTTATTACCCGAATAAAGTCTATTTTGAAATATTAAAAAAAAAGAAAAATGTTCTCCAGATATACTGCCTGACCTGCTGAGTTACTCCAGTATTTTGCGATTTATTTGGTAAACCAGCATGTGCAGTTCCTTGTTTCTACCCTTCCTTATTTCATATTGTTGTGAACGGAATCCTGCTGTGTGCGGAGAAAGTCCATAAACAACGTTGAATTCATTGGTCGTCAAGAGCTCTGGGTCTTCTGGAGGTCTAACGCAAGTCTGACCTCAGTGTTGCCTTTCCAAGTAGTAAACTTGGAGACGGGTCCCATCGCAACCAGGAAGAAGCTTTTGTGTTATCTTGCAGCTGATGTGTATTCAATCAGGCAGCAAGCAGACCTGGTGATCCTTGTTTGTTTGCTGCGTAAGGATGTGGGCTGTGGTTTTCAGTTAGGACTGTTACCATGTAGGAAAATTAATTCCGCTATCTCCGACAGACACCAGCCCCAAATCTTGAGGAAAACCTTGGAACAAATTAATCAATGGGAGGTTTAAACCTCAAGATGTCACGCTGATTTTCCCTTGATCCATGGGCCCGAGGTAAAGTACCGAACCTACTATGGCGAATAGTGAAAGGCCTGGATAGAGTGCATGTGGAGATGATGTTTCCAGTGGTGGGAGAGTCTAGAACCAGAGGCACTGCCTCAGAATAAAGGGATGTGTCCTTAGAATGGAGGTGAGGAGGAATTTCTTTGGACAGAGGGTGCTGAATCTGTGGAATTCATCGCCATTCTTGGTTGGTGCCATCTTGTAGAAGCAACTTTGCCCTCAACTAGTCTTTGTTTCCAATCCTCTGTCAGATCATGTCTCAAATTCCTGAGTCTAGATCTATCTACGAGAGCCAATTTCATTTTTAACCTTTTCCACTTGGAGCGGCACTGTGGCGCAGCGGTAGAGTTGCTGACTCACAGTGCCAGAGAACCAGGTTCAATCCTGACTACAGGTGCTGTCTGTACATAGTTTGTACGTTTTTCCTGTAACCGGGCAGGTTTTCTCCGGGTGCTCTCTCACTCTCTAAAGACGTACAGGTTTGTAGTTTAATTGGCTTCGGTAAAATTGTAAAATGGTCCCTGGTGTGTTGGATAATGTTGGTTACGGGGGATCGCTGGTTGACTCGGACTTGGTGAGCAGCAGGGCCTGTTTCGGTGTTAATCCACGCAACATCCTGGTGAATGTTAGCATAAAGCAAACCCACGCAACATCGTGGTGAATCTAAAGCTTAAAGTCAAGTCACTGATACTTTCCAGAACCATTTCACAATTTGTTGTACTATGATCACTGTTGGCTGAATGCTCCATATGCACCCGCTCCCTACAGTAACGTGGGAGTCCCAGCACCCACAAGGAGGTGACTCACCGCCTCTTTAAGGGCAATTGCCACATGCAACACAGGAGTGCGTGCCAGTGAATGTCATATTTTGAGCAAATGCTAAAAAATCCCTCCAGTTCACACCAACACTGCTCCCT